>CAMZMU010000105.1:28119186-28644860 GCA_947311845.1 Poa pratensis
CAGACTGCCGCTCCTTCTCCTTGGCGGCGACGGGATGCGGCGCCCGGAGTTGAGGATGATCCCGCCGTCTCCGCGTGGCGTCTCCTTGGGCTCTAACCTTGACGCGGGCGAATGGCGTCGCCGGTGACATGGAAGACGGCGTGGAGGACGAGCGCGGCCCTGAGGAGGAGATGATGAGCCGGCGCCCATCCTCCTGGGCATGCACGAGCCGCCGTTGCAGCGGCTGAATGGATGGAGCGCGCGGCGGAGCCCACGGCGGCATCTCCAGCCGCGGCTGGTTGCCGGCGGAGATATGCTTGAGGACGTAACGTGAGCGTACGTCCTGGGGCACCCCACCATTGGCGCCGCCTCTGCCGTTGTTGTGGCCACACACTGAGCCGTTGCGGTTGGCGTCCTCCGGCGGCGGAGGCACCGGGACTCTGCCAGCGCTCAGGCGCCATTCGCCGGGACGCGCATGTCAGGCGGCACGGGTAGTCCGCCTCGTACAGCATGCGTGCCTCGTCCTCGTGGAGGTATCGGCGGCCGAAGCCGTTCGCCGCCGTGCCGTCGCCGGGAAAATGCTCCGCCATGGGCTTGCTTTGCGTGGGAGAGAAGGCAGGCGAGAGAGAGAGAGAAGAGAGGGCGAAAGAGAGAGGCTCCTCGCCAAGGCGAGAGGTGGGGATTAAATAGCGGCGGGGGAGGCGAGACGGCCGGCGGTGCACGCCATAACTCCGGCGCGTGGCAGCCGATTGGACACGTCGGCGGCCGCTCGCCAGGCGCGCATGCCTTTAACCGGCGCGGGAGCCGAGGTGATGACGACGGCGGTTTTTTCTCCCCGATTCTTCGTGCCCTTTTCGCCTACACGCTGACAGCGCTGGCCGCCGCGGTTTCGCGCCATTTTCCTTCAGTTGCCCCCAACGGCTGGGTTCGGCCTGCGTGTGCCGGATGAAAAAAACAGGCCAAACAGGCGCCGGGTGGGCTGTTGGGGGGCGGGCGAGTGGGAAAATTTTGCTTCCGCCGGCGCTATTTTTGGGCCCTGGGTGGCGCGGGGGGACGGGGCAAGTGGAGATGCTCTTATAGCCAGAAATTGTACGTGAATTTATTTAGCTCTAAGATTTTTAAAAGGCTATAGTTGGCTAGTTAAAACTATGCTTTTAGTGACGTGGACAGGCTATAATGATTAAAATAGTGTATTTTTACTTAGTTGGATAAGAGAGAAGAAGAAAAGGAGTGGACTCTCGTGCAGGAGTCAGCTCTAATACATGCTATTAGCCACTTTGTGAGAGTGTATAGTGTGTCATATATCAATAAAGCAGCTCATATGTGTATCTTGCTACTATACATGTTGGGTATAGAGCGGGTTTTAAATGACATGACACTGTCTTATAGCCTTGACTTCACTATTAAACTTGAATTTATAAATCACACTGCCTTATAGCCTTGACTTCACTATTAAACTTGATTTTATAAATCGCTCCTAGTAGCATCAAGAAGTAGCCTATTCTCTCTGGTCCTGTAGAACACCCCGTGCGTAAGGATGGTAATGGGTAGGTATGGGGCAGGTAGAGCAATACCATACCCATGTAGTTAGTGGGTACAAATTTCTACCCATATCTGTACCCATGGGTATGAAATCTTACCCTTACCCATACCCGGCGGATACCCATACCCGTTGGGTATCCAACGGATAGATCAAATAGTACACATGTTATACATAATTTATATTCATCGATAACACATTGATAAAAGAAAAACATTTATAACTAAATAACATATATTTGAGTACATGACAATTATCTCAACTCTAATTAACAATTGATGACAACTTTAGCGTAACTTCACAAGCTCACCAGAATGAATGTTGTACCTCCAGGGGTAAGGTTATAAACGGGCAGGGTATGGGTATACCCACGGTATGAGGTTATACCCGTGCCCTACCCGTGACTTAACGGGCAGGGTGCGGATACTACCCAGGGGTATAAAATTATGCCCATACCCTACCCATGCGGGTACGGTACCCGCGGGTACCCATACCCATGGATAAAATTGTCATCCTTACCCGTCCGGATAACCTAGGTGCGGCGCGCGCTTCCAACTAGTTTTTCTCTTCCAATTTTGGAAGGTCTTCCAATAAAATCCCCTCCAAATTCTTTCACGTAAGGGGTGACGTGCGTGGGTTTTTTTCTGTTCTTTTGGTTCCTTCGGGGCTCGCTCGGAGCGCCTTCTGTACATAAACACTTTTTTTCTACCTAATCGAAAATCAGAACGACTGATAGATCCTCAAAAAATCATAGCCCATACAACGATACTCTTAAGTATGCAGTTTACTGTTTGCTAACAAACGCAAGACTATTTGATGTTCTGATATTTTTTTTTGAAATTTAACCACATTATATAAAGCTAGCAAGCCGCCTCATTAAAAACCTTCCCGCCCCCTTAGGTACCCGGTAAGGAAAAGAGTGGGTCTGAAACTTGCTGCTTTAAACATCCAACACAATTACATCGTTCAGCAGTTTATCCACCAGAAAATCAGGTGGATCATCTACCCAATTACAATCACAATTTAAAGTAAAACGATATGCTGCTAGCTCATGAGCAACGCTGATATTAGTGACAGGGTCAGGGTAATCGATAAAGAGAAGTTCAATTCTTTCTACGTGACCTTTCAACAGCGAGGTGCTAGCTGCGGCAGATCGTCCAAGAAGACGGCCCATTTTCGATCACAGAGATGAGAGATGCAGGTACACGGCCCTGAAACTAATACGGTCCTCACCCCCAAGCCAGCTGGAGAGCGAGATGAGAGCTGTGTTTGAGCCAAAAATTGCGCAGCATTTCGGTAGGTGATGGAAAACTTTGCGAGGATATGACTACAACACTTTAGCCTAGACTAGAGAGAAGCTTGCCAAGGACACGCCGGTCTCTGTACCGCTTACAAAAGCATGAGGCGGGTAAGTGGCAGTATCGCTCACCATGGAACGCCACATTTATATCTCTTATGTGTTAGTCTCCTTGTGCTCTTCAAGCGAAGGGCACAGTTTCAGTGGGTACAAGTTTCTGTGCTTCTTTTGCTACCTTGTATCTACTTGGTGTCTGTAGGCTTGATACTTGGTGTCCGTAGGCATGATACTGCTACCTTGGGTTCTTATGATCAAGAAACTCCCAGATATTATGCTTCCTATTTGCAAGTCAAAATGAAGTGGCCGTGTTCCCCTTGTGTTATAAACGATAGCAAAGAAACGACGAAGTGCGGAACGATCAAACCAATGGGGACACGAGATTTTAACGTGGAAAACCCCTCCAACAATGGAGAGAAAAAACCACAGGCGCCAGCCAGCAATACTTCACTATAATCGGGTGAGGTTACAAACGCCGTGGGTTTACAATGTATGCCTTACCCCAACCGGCGGCTTACAAGATGTTTATATGGTGGCATAAAACCCTAGGTCGGCTGCAGTCCGACCCGGAAACGATCCGTACCGGCGGCTTACAAGATGTTTATATGGTGGCATAAAACCGTAGATCCGTACCGGGGCGCTCCGCTCTCCTTCGTCACAAGTTGGACTTCATCAGTATAGAATTTGGATCATCATAAAACAACACTCCACCATGAGACAAATTCCATCTTGTAGCATGAACGAGAACTTCACCCTGAAACAACAAAGAAAACACCTTCGGCGCCAAATAGCCTCTTGGGCTAGACAGTGATACCAACTAAGCCCGAGCAAAGCTCGAACTTAGTAACAGGAACTGGCTTTGTCATCATATCAGCAGGATTATCATGAGTACTTATCTTGCATACCTTCAGCTTACCTTTTGCAACAACATCACGCACATAATGGTATTTGACGTCAATGTGCTTTGTTCTCTCATGGAACATCTGATCCTTAGTAAGGTAAATAGCACTCTGACTATCACAAAACAGGTTAATGCAAGTATCATCTCCACAAAGCTCAGCAAACAAACCTTTCAGCCAAACCGATTCTTTACATGCTTCAGCAATAGCCATGTACTCTGCTTCAGTGGTAGACTGGGCAACAACGATTGCAACGTTGCCCTCCAACTCACGGCACAACCACCAAGCGTGAACACATAACCTGTGAGGGATCTCCTCTTATCCAAATCGGCAGCAAAATCTGAATCCACATAGCCTGCGAGTCCCTCATCAGTCTTGCCGAACTTGAGGCAAGCATTGGATGTGCCACGAAGGTACCTGAAAATCCACTGAACAGCCTTCCAATGTTCTTTACCAGGATTAGCCATATATCTACTAACCAAACTCATAGCATATGATAAATCTGGACGTGAGCAAACCATGGCATACATTAAAGAACCAACAGCACTAGAATATGGAACTCTAGACATGTACTCAAAATCCTCATCCGTACTAGGACATTGTTCAGCTGACAATTTAAAGTGAGGAGCAATAGGAGTACTAACAGACTTTGCATCATGCATGTTAAAACGATGAAGAACTTTCTTAATGTAATTTTGCTGACTAAGAAACAACAAACCAGAATTTCTGTCACGGGTAATCTCCATACCTAGAATTTTCTTAGCAGCACCAAGATCCTTCATCTCAAACTCGCTACTCAACTGTGACTTGAGAGCAGCGATATCTTTCTTGCTCTTGGCAGCAATCAACATATCATCAACATATAATAACAGGTATATAGGTGATCCATTAACAAACTTAATGTACACACAGCTATCAAATTCAGACCTCTTAAAGCCATGTGACAACATAAAAGAATCAAACCTTTTATACCACTGACGAGGAGATTGTTTCAAACCGTATAAGGACCTTTTCAACTTACACACAAGATCCTCCTTACCAGGCACTATGAACCCTTCTGGCTGGTCCATGTATATCTCCTCCTCCAACTCTCCATGCAGAAACGCAGTCTTTACATCTAACTGCTCAAGCTCAAGATCACGCATAGCAACAATACCAAAGAATGTACGAATTGAACTATGCTTAACAACTGGAGAGAAAACATCATTATAATCAACACCTGGAATTTGACTGAAGCCTTTTGCAACTAACCTTGCCTTAAACCTCGGAGGCTCGCTAGGAGATAAACCCTCCTTTCTCTTGAAGATCCACTTACAGCGGACTGCCTTCTTTTTCTTAGGCAAGCGCACAACTTCCCATGTGCCATTCTTATCGAGTGACTGCATTCTTCTTGCATAGCAGCAAGCCACTTCTCGCGGTCACCGGAACCAATAGCTTCAGTATAGGTGGACGGCTCATGTCCGTGCTCCACCTGTTCTGCACAACTCAGAGCATAATCAACAATGTTACACTCTTCAATTAAACGTGGTCGAGGACCACAATTCCTCCTGTTCCTACGAGCAGCAATAGACTGTTGTGGCTGCAAAACAGGGGGTGAGTTCTGAACATTATTATTATCAGAATCAGAAGAATCAGAATCATCAGAACCAGCAGAATCAGGATCAGAATCATCTGAAGTAGCAGCACCATCATTGTCAACAGTGACATTTTCATTTTCAACAGAGTGCTCCACCTCGACACGAACCTGCTCCTCAGAAAAATCTGGCAAAACATCTGAGGACAACTTATCAAAGTACATAACAGATTCATTGAAAACAACACTCCTGCTCATAAAAGCCTTTAGTTTCGGGATTCCACAACTTGTATCCTTTTACACCCGAACCATAACCAATGAACACACACTTAATAGCTCTCGGCTCTAACTTTCCATTATCAACATGAGCATAAGCAGTGCAGCCGAAAACTTTAAGTTGTGAATAATCAGCAGGAGAACTGACCATACCAATGGGAGTTTTCTTGTCGAGGGGAATAGATGGTGACCTGTTTATCAAGTAGCAGGCGGTGGCAGCCGCCTCAGCCCAAAAACGCTTACTCATGCGAGCGTTGGAGATCATGCAGCGAGCCTTGGAGATGATGGTCCTGTTCATCCGCTCCGCTACACCATTCTGCTGAGGCGTGTACGGGATGGTGAGGTGCCTGACAATGCCTTCTTTCCTGCAATAATCATTAAAGGCATTCGAACAAAATTCGCCACCATTGTCAGTACGAAGTAATTTCACCTTCCTTTCTGTTTGCCTTTCAATCATAGCTTTCCACTCTTTAAAAGCAGCAAACGTATCATCCTTATTTTTCATGAAATAAGGCCAAACTCTTCTAGAGTAATCATCAATAATGGTAAGCATATAACGAGCACCACCATAAGAGGGCTTACGAGATGGCCCCCAAACATCAGCATGTACATAATCAAGTGTACCTTTGGTGGTGTGGACAGAAGCATTAAACTTAACTCTTGTGTGCTTACCGAAAATGCAGTGTTCACAGAACTGCATCTTACCCAAACTGCATCCTTGCAGCAAGTCTCTCTTGATCAATTCTGCCATACCAAGTTCACTCATATGTCCAAGACGCTTATGCCAAAGGTTAGTTTTACTAGCGTCATCATGAGAAACAGCAGCAACAGTACCAGATAACGTGCTACCTCTAAGAACATATAACTTAGCAGAATTCATATCACCAACCATAACAATGAGAGAACCTTTTGATACCTTTAGGAGTTTATTTCCTCCTTTGTACTTGTACCCGTCACAGTCAAGGGTACTGAGCGAGATCAAATTTCTTGCCATGGTTGGTATGTGTTTCACTCCCGTCAACGTGCGTGTCATACCGTCATGTGTCTTGACCTGAACGGAACCAACGCCAACAATGTTGCATTGCTGGTCGTTCCCCACACGCACGAAATCTCCAGTCTGCACTAACTCATAAGAACTGAACCAATCTTTGTTACAGCAAATATGAAAAGAACATGCAGTATCTAGAATCCATTCATCCTGACGAGAAACACATGCAGCTAAAACAGCTAGGCATTCGCCATCAGAACTACCATCAACAACAGAAGCCTCACCGGTATCATTACCTTCATTATTTTTCGGTTGGTAAGTACCTTTTCTTTTCTCCTTGTTCTGCAACTTCCAACAATCATCAATGACATGATTAGATTTCTTACAATACCTGCAGAACTTGTCCGTCCTTTGGACTTTGAGCGACCTCTGTCACCCTTGCTCTTTCTCTGTTGTTGTGGTAGTGGTTATCTCGCTGCTCAGGCCTCCCTCGGACCTGCAAAGCATCGCCCTTGGAGGACGACGTCTCCTCTTTCTGTACCATACCTTTCATCTTTTCCCTGGCAAGCAGGGCCTCATATACTTCCGCGGTGGTTAGTTCATCACGGCTTAACAGTATGGTATCACGAAAATTTGCAAAGGAATTTGGCAGCGAGCATAGAAGTAAAAGTGCTAGATCTTCATCATCGTACTTTACCTCCATCGACACTAGGTCAGAAACGATCTCCTTAAAGATCGATAAGTGATTCATTACCGAACCACCTTCTTGCAACTTGTGCGTGAACAACTTCATCTTCACATGCATCTTGCTGGTGAGATCTTTGGACATGCAGATCGACTCCAGCTTAGCCCACAGTGCCGCTGCGGTTTTCTCCTGGAGTACTTCTTGCAGAATATCATTAGATAGATGAAGTTGAATAAGCGATAAAGCCTTACGGTCTTTCCGCTTCTCATCGGCGGTCCATGCCGCCGCATCCTTGTCGCCGAATTTCTCCAGCGCCTCGTCAAGATCATTGGACTGTGCGAGGATCGCACGCATCTTGACCTGCCACAGCGAAAATCTCGTCTTGTAGTCCAGCGCCGGTAGATCGAACTTCATCGATGCCATCCAAAACCCTAATCTGAAAACAGATCTGAAACAGGGCTCTGATACCACTTGTTAAACGATAGCAAAGAAACGACGAAGAGCGGAACGATCAAACCAATGGGGACACGAGATTTTAACGTGGAAAACCCTCCAACAATGGAGGAAAAAAACCACGGGCGCCAGCCAGCAATACTTCACTATATCGGGTGAGGTTACAAACGCCGTGGGTTTACAATGTATGGCTTACCCCAACCGGCGGCTTACAAGATGTTTATATGGTGGCATAAATCCCTAGGTCGGCTGCAGTCCGACCCGGAAACGATCCGGGGCGCTCCGCTCTCCTTCATCACAAGTTGGCCTTCATCAGTATAGAATTTGGATCATCATAAAACAACACCTTCTTCCTTTTCTTACTCCTTAAGAAGAGCAAGGCATCGGCGTCACTACATTGTAGAGTACGATGTGAATGTTTTTCACGGATACAAAACCAATGTTTGTCATTTCTTCTGCCATTCTTGTTATCATAGGTATTTGAAGGGCATTTCTGCATAACCACTACGGAAAAGTCAAGAGCAAGTCACTGTAAATAAATTCATCCATGGCGCTCCAAAGTTAAGAATTGCTCCCTTCAACTTTGTTTTATATCGTGCTGCTCTAAAATTTATGAAAACTCTGAGAACCAGCCATAAAATGTATGAAATTGAAATTTCAATCTCAAGTACTTGAGATTGAAATTTCATACCTTGTCTAATCGTGGAGCACAATCTTTGACTTGAGCATCACCATGAAAAAATCCGTTCTGCTTATCAATACAAGTTCTGTTTCTTGAGCTTATGTTAAGATCGAACATGACATGAAGTATTAATCCTTAAATTGGTTAGCAACTAAAGTCCAATGATAATTCCACATGATGCAACAGAAAGCTGTAAATATAACAAAATATTTCCACATCTAACCAGATACAATGGATTCAGGAAGAAAATAAATTGCAGCAAAACATTTCTGAAACGGTGACTATGATTCAAATCATTTAATGTAACAAGTACTATTATTAAGCTCTTCTGACAATAAGGTGCAACTTGCTAGTCAACAGACAACAGGTTGATAATCAGGTGGATAATCTGCCTCGCTTCATCATCAGTTACAACATACAAAGAGAAGCATGAAGCACATGTTTATTTGCTATATATTTATTGTATTAAGAAGACCACTAGAACTAAGAAGCCATTGAGAAAAGGCCAAGCCAATTCTTCACTTAAACATGAGGCAGCTAGAATGCTAACTATTGACTACTAATAAAGCAAAGTCGAGCTCTGTTTTCAGTCCAAGAAAACAGAGGCATGAGTCAGATCAATTGGCAAACATTTCAAATGCAGACAAAAATGACTGTAATTTCATCCTGAACACAGATGACAGACACTTCAGCCCAAAAGAATATGTAAATAAATATAAAGCTGCCATGTAAGAGTTGGAGCTTTTGTACCATAACTTTTACATCAGCAAGGAAGCTAGAGGTGGATACAGTTCAAACATTAAAAAAAACTAGGCCTTTAAGAAGCACAATAAACTGAACAACCTTCAGATGGAAGTCTAATTGTTGACAACAGAATCATCTAGTGAGATGAAAGGCCAAGCGTTCACAACATAGCCCTCTATTGTCGGAAAGAAGGTATGTTGAACAAGTGTTTGTTTATCAATTTCCTTGCGATGGAAACTTGCGATCAACTTGCCACGATGTCGATCTGAAGTAGCCACTCGACAGATTTGACCAGAAGGAGCACATCATCATCACAAGATGAGACCGCCGCATCCCAATAGTATTTGTTAAATCCAAACCGCGCAGTGAGGTCTGCAACCGGTAATTCAGCACGGTACTTGAAGGCCCATACCTCACTGTCATAGTCTTGTGTCGTCCAAACATCAATGGTTCCAACACTGAAGCTGGCCATGCCGAGAACTCCATCCATCTCAAACAGATCAGCAGCGTCAGGAACAGCCGAAGCATGCATCTGCCTGAACAACTCGGTTGTGGTGTCGAATACCATTATCATGTTGCTTTTGCACTCATCCCGCTCTATGTGCCAGTGCAGGCTACCACGAAAAAGGACAGGTACAATTGCATGAATCACTAGCTCCACCTCCGGCCACCCGATGTGCCTTGGCGGCTGGCAGGATCCCAATGCGTAAATGTAGCAGACAGGGAGCCCTTCATCATACATCTGCGTCGTGTCAGGGTACAACAGTAGCCGGTACTCTCCGGTGGGAAGGTGCAGGTACATTCCGGCGAGGCCGAAGCCACAAAGCAGCGGGAGGGGAGCATACTGACGAGTGGCCGGGCTACAGACGGAGAAGTGCAATACAGTAGAGACACACAAATCACTTTCTGTGGCGAGGATGAGGAGACCGTCGTAGGAGGCCAGCGGATGCATGTAGTCGCAGGAAGCATGCAGATGCATGTAGGTCTCACCGAAACCAAGTCGGGCGACGGAATGGAGCTAGTCGGCGGTGGCCCGGTGGTCCAAGGGTATGATGTCTATGGACGGGGACCGGTTTTGCTCGTATAGGAGTGCGAGAGCGGGCTGGTGGCTGTGGTGGGCAAGGAGGAATTCACGGGTGGAGGTGGCTCGGCGCCAGCCCCGACAGACGGCGCGGCATCGGAGGAGGGCTTTGGGGGGGAGGCGAACGAGTATCTCCCAGATGGAGACCTCATCGGGGAGGCCCCGGTGGAGAGGCGCCGCCCGTGCTCTTGCGGCCTCCGCCATGGCCGCCGGCTAGGAGATCCTCCTGCTCCTGGAGGAGCAGACGGACTGGTGCTGCCTACGAGTGGTGACGGCTGAAGGGACTCACAAGGTGGACACCCCATCATCAGTGATTCAGTGTTGCGACACTCGTGCAACCCAAAGCCAGTATTTTCCGCAAACAACGGCGCAGGGCGGCGGCCGGCGGTGGCAGTTGTGGCACCCCGATCCAGATGATCGAGCCACCCCATATACCAGTCCCAGAAACACTGGATATATGACAACTTGATAAACAAAGGCATAACCAAATATATTCATATGGCATCGAGTTTGGACAAATACAATATTACAACACGGGGTGAGGCTCCAGCTCTTGCGCAACAGGCGCACACAACAGTATGAACATTATTTTTCGAACATCAAGCCTCTAGCGGAAGTCGTAGCGGAAGCGTAGATAGTAGCGTGGCGACGGCGGCTTTATTCCACAGGGTTCTGCCTGGAATACGGTTCCTAGTTCTCGTACAACGGGTACTCGGCGACGGGTGCAGCAGGGTCTGGCCACATGAAAAGCCAGGTGAGTACATGGAATGTACTCGCAAGACATTAGCCCAAAAACAAACAAAGTCTACCTATATGGCATGGCATAAGTTCAGAAGGTAGCATGGCATAAGTTCGGGTTTAGAAGTGCGAGTCCAAGCTAAACGGTTGGACATAACTTACCGACTTACCTTTGTAGGGAAGTTTCGTGGTTGCTGGAATGAGATCACGTTTCTCATCCAACAACATCTAGGCTTTCAAGCCTCTAGCCAACTCTGGCTTAATTCTAGCCAACTATGGCTTTTACTCTAGCCAACTCTGGCTGTCATTCCAGCCAACTCTGGCTATCATTTCCATGCCAACTCTGGCTTTAGGGTTGGGTTTCACATTTATTATTTCTCCATATTCGACAGGACTGACTCATAGCGTGACTTGACCCAAACAACGTCCCATAACCCAGGGACAAGGCTAGACATCCAGATTTACACTCTCGAGAGGTTGCAACTTTTATCCACACGCTGAGGTCTAGGCTTGTACCGCCGGTACCGGAGTACTAGAACCAACCATGGCGGACAGTACAAACCCATACCTCCACAGTCGTTTACTCTACCAAGACACTCCCTGTATAGCCACCGACATAATTCTATGCCTTATGCAGAAGTGAATCCGGCACGTCCCCAACCCATGAGTGACGCCTAGCTCCGGAACCTTCGCAAGACTAGCCCCGACCAACTATGGTAACCGACTAGACTTGCCAAAAAGGTGGCATCAAAGGAGGCTAATACAATACCCGGCCATGGTCCGCCCACACAGATGACGCATGGTTGTGCTGGTTCTGTTTGGTGAGTGGCACTATGTGACTCAATCTAGTCGAGGGAGGTGATTATCTTCTTAGTCATTTTGTTTGATTACATACATCAACATTAACAAAGTAACACAAGGTAACCACATGATAATATCAGCAGTAAATAAGCATATCCATCTGCATATACCAAAGTTCAAGTATAGCAAAATAAAACGTCAACCGGAAGACTACGGCGGCGAACCCGCCGACCAGCGCCTTCTCGTTCGACAAAAATAAAAGAAACGTCAACCGGATGACTGTGGCAACGATTCCGCTAGAAAGCGCCATCTCGTTCGACAAAATAAAAGAAACGTCAACCGGATGACTGTGGCAGCGATTCCGCTGGCAAGCGCCATCTCGTTCGACAAAATAAAAGAAACGTCAACCGGATGACTGTGGCAGCAATTCCGCTGGCAAGCGCCATCTCGTTCGACAAAATAAAAAAATGTCAACCGGATGACTGTGGCAGCGATTCCGCTGGCAAGCGCCATCTCGTTTGACAAAATAAAAGAGACGTCAACCGGATGACTGTGGCAGCGATTCCGCTGGCAAGCGCCATCTCGTTTAGCAAAATAAAAGAGACGTCAACCGGATGATTGTGGCAGTGATTCCGCTGGCAAGCGCCATCTCATTTGACAAAATAAAAGAGTGTTGCGATGATCCACAGATATATATATATATATATATATATATATATATATATATATATATATATATATAAGTGCGGCAATATTAAAATGCAACATGGCATATGATATGCAACAACATTCAATTTTAAACAAGCAAGCAATTTTCTAAAGTTCGACCAAGCTTGAGATTAGGTTAATGGCTTGCCTTCAGCAGAGGGGTAGGGTTCGGATTCGACTGCAACTTCGTTGGAGAAGTTTGAATCTATTTAAAGAATGAAACGGTATTAAAACTCTTCCTATGGCATCGAATAAATGATCAAGCAAATGGACTCTAAATGAAATACTTTTGATGTCATTTGACAGACATTTTGAAAACAAAGCCATCCCAAAAGGATTCATATTTTTTTGACAATTTTTGGAAAAGTTATGACCTCCCAAAGATAGCCCTAGCATCTGCCTCTTTTTTTCTAAAAAAAAGAATGAAACAAAAATAAGAAAACATTTCAGAAATTTAAAACGTAACTGGGCCGGCCCATTTAGACGATGGCTTACTGGGCCGAACCGGTACGCGCGAAAGAAAGAAAAGAAAAACAGAAAAATAGAACGGGGCTCCTCTTCTCCGGCGAGCTCACCGTGCTGGCGAGGACGGCGACGGAGGCTTAGGCCACCCTGGACTCCAGCGAGGATGGCTACGGGTTCCTGGTGCTCTGAATCGGAGGAGGGGGTGGAGAGATGGTGGTGCGGAGGTTCTGGAGAGGGGAAATCGATCGGAAATCGAGCGGCGGAAACAAGCTCGTCGACGATGCTCTGGTGCTTCCTCGGAGCGGATACTGGATGGGGAGGGAGCTGAGAGGGAGAGGGAGGTGGTGTGGTGATCGAAGGCAGTGGGGGTGCTCCTTTTATAACGAATCGAAAGGTGGCCGTCACGGGAGCGCACGGCGTGGTGGCGGGGTGAGCTGGCTTCGCAGCCATGGCGTGTCGATGGCTCGTGGCGTCGGTGTAGCAGCGGCGCGTCGTCGAGCGCCGTCCTCCTAGCTGGACGACGAAAGGAACGTGGCCTCGAGCGAGCTTGGACGGCGGAGACAGTCTCTGGCGAGGGGGGGTCCCGCGGTGGCGCTGTGCGGCCGGTGCGTCGTCTAGCAACGGTGGCGCACAGGAGGGAATGGGCGGCGACGCGTGCTGGACTGAGGTTGAGGTGGTGCTGTGGAGCAAGGGGGGCACGAAAAGCAGCGGTGAGGCAGCACGCCGGAGACCGACATCTGGCCGTACTGTGGCGAGCGGCGCGTCGTCTAGCGCATGGGGTGTTGCGGCGGAGACCTTGCCGGCGTCGTGGGGCTGCTGGAGGAGCACGGGGGAGGTGGAGGTGGCCGGGGAGGGCTCGGGGAGCTGCTGGGGGGCCGTGCGCCGGCAACGAACACCTGGCGGTGCACTGGCATGGTGATGCCAGTGGTGATCACCGCCAGGGGCATGCCGGCAGCGTCATTGCGCCATATCTCGCGAACCGCTGAACCAAATCGAGTGTGGTTTGTTTCGTTGTGCGCCAAATGGAATAAGCTCCAACTTTCCTCACTATGGTTTGGTCAAATTCGAAAGTTGGTCTATAGGATATTTTGAAAAAACAGTTCTGGCCAAAAGGAGAAATGTTGTTTTGATGAAGTAAATGGAATGTAAAAGGGATCAAATAAATCCCTGAGGTGTGTGCACTCCTAGTGGTTGTGTTTAGGGTCTTGGATCACCAAGGAGAAAACATTTGCTTTGCACTTGGAAAAAAAAGAGGAAAATAGGCAAAAACTAAAGTGGGGTGTTACTCCCAAATTTTGTAAATAAGGTATCAAATGTTTTTGCATATTTCGGCTATATAATGCCCAGGGGTCATCCCCTAATTTTAGCAGAATTTTAGGAAAGATATTTAGGGTACTTCCTTTGTAAAGTCACAATAAAGGATTTTTGGTAATTAAAATAAAGGAAAATATAGAAATAATATTTTTGGGTGAAATGAGCCAGCAACATGTTTACCAAGTGGGAGAGAATTCAAAACATAAGATCCCAAACTTGGACAAGGTTTCGTAAATGGTCGAGAATTTTTAAAAGGGTTGCCAAACCGAGGGAAATTTTAATTCCAAATCACAAGAATGAGTTTTTGAAAGGCCAAATTTCAGGATGTTACAGCAGTGGAACCTGAAATCAATCAAAATCATGAATTAGAAAGCTAAGCTAAGAAAGTACAGCACATGTATTGTAAAATCCTGAAAGAATGTTGTTTTTGGTTCAGTCACAATGAAGCAACCAAGCAAGTTCTAGTTTGACACGCAATACAATGGTATATTGGTATCAAGTTTGGCAAATCTAACACCAAACCAAGCAAGTTCCATTCTGAGACCCAACCACAAATCAAAGAGATCTGATTTACAAGATATCAAGCAACTAATCGATGTAATTTTGTGTAACATTATCAACTATTGAACCACATGTTGAGGAGTTGCTGCTCACGGCTAACCTTGGTGAGAAGGGCAGGCAGGGGTAGGATACGGCGAGCTTGTCGTTATGCTGTGCCGAGGAAGATTTCGTGGGCTTGCCGCCTTGCCTGAGTAGTCAGCAGGGCGGGTGGCAGAGATGGCAACGGCGGCGGCGCTGCAAGAAACCCTAGAGTGAAGGGCGTCGGGGCGCGAGAGGCCGAGCACGGCCGGCGCTGGGAGGTGCTACAGGGAGACGTCGGTATGTACGCACGGCGGCGGCCGCAGAGGTGTTGTGCTAGCATGCGGCGGCCATGGGGAGGCCGCTCGGGGCGTGCTTGACCGGTCGCGTCTCGCACAGTTGATGGGTTCAGGCGTTCAGCCCGTTTCTGTGTGTTTTTTTAGACTGAACCCCTATAGCTGGCCAAACGGGTCGGCCCGAAGCACGGCTTTTTTGGCCCGACACGGGCATGACATGACACGACCTAAATGGGCCGCGGCACGGCAGGAGCCGTTAGTGCCCGGGCCGCTCCTCGATTTGAAGCACGTGGGCCGGCACGGCACGACACAATTAGCTATTTTTTTAATTTTATAGCTATTTTTATCTATTTTATTGAATTTTATAACTATTTTTTATCTATTTCAAGCCTAACGGGCCTTATTCGTGCCTAACGGGCCGTGCTGCGGGCCATATTCGTGCCTACCGTGCCGTGCTCCTCCTGAAATTGTAGTCCGTGGGCCGGCACGGCACGACACGAATAGAGCCATGCCGTATACGGGCCGTGCCGAGCGAGGCCGTGCCGTGCCGCCCGGTTGGCCAGCTATAGCACAGCCCTAGTCCGCTATTCTGGTAAGCCCACACCGCTCCACTCCACTTCGCAGTTGGCTCCATTTTAGCCCAAACCGGTCGAGCCCACAACATAAAAATCGAAGGACATAGTTTTTTTTTTTGACCTGGAAGGACATAGTTAAACACGAAAAACTGAGAAATATTATATCTTGCTATAGAGCGAACAAACGTATTGTGCTACATGCAACATAAAGACATCTTTGGGCATCACAAACACTCTACCAACAACAACCAAATACTCACTATGTTCCAAATTAGATGATTTCCATTTATCCATATGTGGATGTATCTAGACATGTTACAATTAGATACATCCACATTTGAACAAATAGAAGTCATCTAATTTAAAAGGAGGGAGTATGATTAAGAGTATATTCCTTCCGTTTCAAATTTATTTTCCATATTCATATGTATCTATACGCGTTTTAGCGTGTATGTTCACCCATTCCAGTCCGCATCTACTCAACATGGGAAATATCTAAAACATCTTATATTTAGAGACGGAGTGAGCAGAAGCTAACACTTTACGGTCGTCCGTTTCTTTGTTGTGGAAATTAGTTGTTCCACAAGAAGCTAACAATCAGAGAAACTAACATCATTGCTAACCCTCTTTAGTAATGTTCTTTGAAGCCTTTATCAAAGTGGATCCCCCTCTGCACGAGCTCAACAACCCTATTCAGAACAAAGAGTGACAGTGGAGGTGACCATTGCATAGTAAGCCTTTGAGTATGGACTGGTTTCTCAGGCACTGCATTCTCAGAGTGGAGTCTCTTCTTAGACACCTTGGCAGGCATCTCAGATTGTTGTTGCAGAGGGACTGCATCCGTAGGGACTGCATTCAGAGGCACTGCATTCTCATCCATGTAAGGCAGTGCAATTTGATTCAAGTCAGACAGTGCATTCTCACATAGCACTTGCAAAGGGACTCTCTTCTTACAGTTGACTATATCCTACATACACGATGATCCACAAGCAAGGGTAAGCATCAATCTCTTAAGCATAATGATAAACATGAATCATACTCAACTGTATCCTACATACAGAACTAGATGAAGAAAATGTTCAACAGGTCTAGAATATGCACATAATACACAATCAATCAAATCAAGCCTAAGGCTCACGGATCCATCGAAATATTGCACAGATCTAGGATATGCACAAGGAGTAAGCTGAGAAGAACAAGTTCATAAGTTCTTACAGCCACCGGATGCAGATGAGAGTTGGGGATTGAGCAGGGACCCGACTTGCCGTCGACGAACTCCGTCGTCGCCGTCGCCTTCACGCAAAAAGGTCCCGCAACACCATAACTCGCAAAGGGGAAATGGCGGTTTTTGATTTATAAGGTGAACTAAATAGAGGGGCTGATTAGGCGGGCGGTGACTGAATTCTCCCGCTGCAAATTTGGAGCTCACGCCATCTCCGGTCCATGTACCAGATCGTGAGGCATTCCGTGAGGTTGCACGCCCGGAGCCTGGCTCCACAGAAACTACCGATTCGGCCGTACCAAGCGGGCTTGGCCCGAGGGTGCTTTGAGCAGCATGCTAGTCTGGCCCAGAGCCCCATGCAGGCATCCAATCTCCCAGAATTTACAGCTGGCGGGCCTGGTTCGAGCTCCTGCAGGCTACCAAACATGTCCCTTGAGTATCTTCTTCCCGTCATGAACCTCGCTATATGGGCACTTGTTAATAGTGTCTCCGGGTCAAACTCAATCTTAGGGAAAGAAATTCTCTAGTAGGAACATGCATGTAATGAAAACCATCAATTAAAGTGCAATAAAGGAAAGAGTCGACGATCATAGAGTGCGGGCCATAGCTAATGTTAGCAACCACGCGAGAAGCGTGCAATGAAGGATTTTCTGAGCCAACAATAATCTCAGGTATTCTGCCCCTGCTCCAGAGTTATATATCTACTAAGGAACAACTAAGTAGACCACCTCCAGTAAATTAAGAGGCTTTATTCTCATCTACCTCTAATTAAGAAGCTAATGCCCACATTGTCTGCATCTCCCACCCCAATATTTATTTCCACTCCAATGTCTAGACTATATGTATTAAACAAAATTTCGATTATCTCATAAGGTCAGTATCCCAATAATTCACATGTTAACTAATGAGCCACATACAAAGAGCAAGTAATGTGATTGGCATAGTTCCAATTTTTATATGTACACAAGTTTTGTGATACGTCAAACTTTCTAAAGTTTTGCCAACCTTATAAAAAAAATGTAACAATGTTTATCATAATAAATTAGTATATTATGAAACTACATTTCAAGATGCATCTAGTGATACTAATTTGGTGTTGTAAATATTATTATTTTTTATAAAGTTAGTCAAACTTGAAAGGTTTTACTTAGTACAAAACCTAGAAATACAATTATTTTTGGATGGAGAAAGTGCAACTCCAGCCCATAATAATTTTCCCCTTAGCACATGATGAAAGTTTCCATCTGAGCAATTGTTAATCATAATATCATATCCATTTTTCCGCTATGAAGCTAACAGTAGTGTATTTTGCAATTAGCGGTAGAAGAAAAAAGTGTCGAAACATACGCACAAGGGACACTCATGCATGCACGCCTCTCCAACAGTTCCCTTCCACGCGACGGCACATCATTCTCAAATTTAACTTTCAAGATCCCCTTCCCATCTCTTTCATGGAGAAAATTGCACATAATATGGGTTTTTGTTGCATAAAATGACAACCTAGTTTTTTTTTGCACATCAGATTAACAATTGGGATAATTAGTGTAACATATCCATACCATCACGAAATGGACCCAAGTTATTAATTATCTATTAAATAGGCTACGGATTGGATTTGTGTTTTGTGCAACTAATTATCCCAATTGGTGGTGTTGCGCGCAAAAAAACTAGGGTAGTGGTTTTGTGCAACAAAAGCCACAACAATTGGTGTCATGTGCAATTCCTTTTCTTCCAAGCGACGCGAAATTGGGCCGCCCGGTTTGCTTTTCAATGCTACCGCTCTCCGCATAAGTGCTCCCCTCGATCGACCTGATGTTTCTCCAAACGCATGGACTGAGGACTACGTCCCCAAATCGCGGTAGGAGGAGACAACATCGCCGCTACTTGACCAGGCCCCGCGTGAAACTTCCTCTGGCCTGCTAACTCGCCCCCGCCTCCATATCTCCGGCAAGTAAGATGACTATAGTAGCGCCCATAAGGACGACGACCCGATCCGTAATCCCGCCTCACTCCAGATCGAGGCGGTATGTCATAAGCTCATTGATCACTCCAACTCAAAATTCACATGACAGAGGAGACGAGAACAACAAGTAAATCGGGGCCATGAGCTAACAGCGATGAGCGCGGAACGCGAAGACCGCCTCAACATCGATGTTTCATGCTCGTATTGTTCCACCTGAGATAGTTGAAACCTACTACAGGAGATACTCTCGTGAAGGAAGTGCGAGAAAATTCGATAGATGGGAGAAAAAAATGTAAAAACTTATGCACAAGAAAAGAAATCAAAACATGTATGCACAAGGGAAATAAAAACGTACACACATGGGGGAGAGATTAATGGGCTCCACCTTATAGAGGGCGTGTCATTGTTGCATTGGAAGGACGTCGGAAGCAAGGAGGGCAACTAATTTCTAGGGATATTAGAGTTTGGAAGGATAACTTGCTTTAGTTTGGCATTTGATGATCGTTAGTCTAATAAGGCTACGTGCCTAGGGAATTACTCCCATCCGGCGAGTGGGAGTTAGCTTCCGGCCCTATAAGGGTTTTGCTTCCGGCATGTAAGAAATCTTTTCAGGATCCGAATATTCAAAATAAATTATCTCTTAAGCCTGTGAATAGATGGGTTTGACGGGTTTTATCTGGTTTGTCAACCCGGCAAAATATTCTCCAATTTTGATAGGGTTGAGTTGGTATGACATCTGACTTAGGGCTTAGTAATATTGATAGGATACTTATGTCAATAAGGTGGTATCAGAGTCGACCCTCGCGATTAGATGGGTGTGTGCGGACATGTAGGGATTTGGGTCGGTGTGCCGACATGTGAAACATGTGTCAGCACTGGATACGTAGACAGTTGCCAAGAGGGGAAGTTTCTAGCTAAGGTTGACCGACGAGGACGCCGGTCATCTAAGAGGGAAGGATGTGACATATTAGCCTAGCGATTAATATGATTAATAGAATACTCATGTCAATAAGGTGCATCTTCTTTTTTGAAAGCTCGTCTCCAAAGAACCTTGTTGTTAAGCGTGCTTGGCTCGTGATGATTTGAAAATTGGTCACCCACCGGGAAGTTCTTCCCGGATGCGAATGAGTGAAAACAAAGTGCGTAGAAAAAACTGGAGTATTATTGTTTTGTGGAGCCAGTATAAACATTCTAGAGAGCTTTTCGGGTAACAGTCATCAGCCCGGGAGTGCCCGGAGTGTTACAGTTGGTTCCAACAAGTTGGTGGCAGGTGTATCCGGGTTGGGTCGGTCTTGGTTTCACAGTTTTGTGGTTCCTTCACAGTTCACGCGTCAGTGACAGGGCTCGGCCAAGACGAAATGAACGACCAGCTTAATTAAACATGCAGCAAGTGGCTGCGAAGTTTCCTTCATCGCGGATCGATCCATAAAACTCCTACGACACGGCTAGCAGCCTAGCACACACCTAACGAGCTGTCGAGAGACTCTACCTCTACCGACACCTCAGTTCTAACCGCAAAATATGTGTGCAGATCAGGTGTGTACGTAAATTAAAGTTTGCCTTCACCAAGAGACTAGCTGCCCAGCTTCCACGAACTGATCTCTCAAGCTCGTCTGTCTCTGTAGAAGCTCCGACGAAATGTGCAAGCAAAGGAAAAGGAGATCCAGCGGCTTGTTGCCAGCAGCGAAGTGGTGTCGAAGTAAGCTGCCTGGTCGCCGTCGACGGCGACCATGCACCGGCACCGAATTGATCGATGGGGCATGAAACAAACACTTCATTTTCATCTGCCCAATAAGTGGGATACTTCATGCATGCTAGACTCTAACCCCTGCAGGCTTCTACATTTGTGTACATGGAAGCTATCTTGGCAAACATCATTGCTCGCATTTGCCAGATCACAACAACACACATCCATCACCCTGTATAGACTGCACGGTATCACTCCAAACAGATTAGCTAAATTTAAGGTAAGTGTGCTAGTGTACTGTATCTGGTGGTTGTGAGCTTAACATGGCGGTCACTAGTGCACTCCTTACATAATTTGATCCCTCCAATTCTTATCTCTCTTTTAAGGCTACTCATGGGAGGCGGCGTTTGGTAGGAGCATCTACTCCCATTAAGAAAAAAAATTAATTTTAAAATGCCAAAAAATTCAACAAAAAATTTCGGATGTTCATCTTGACATTTTATGTCCACGCATAAAGTTTTGAGTTGAAAGATATTTTCTGTTACTTGTGTAAAAAAGAGAAATTTTGGTGCTACAAATGAGCTTTTAAAAGGCATTCTTTTGTCTTTTTAACACAGGCCACAAACAAATGTATTTTTCTTAAATTTTATGTGCCCCGGAATTTTTTCCGAATTTTTTTGACATTTCGAAAATGTATTTGTAAACAATGGGAGTAGATGCTCCTACTACCCTAAATGGATTTCCGCTACCCACACGAGTCTATTTCCTACTCTTTCCTAGTGCCCATATATAATAGGTCATGTTCCGGCCTGGAAAAGAAAAGAGTTATGCAATGATCAGGTCATTGATGCCAGAAGATCATTGTAGGGATCAGTCTGTAATAGCACTTGGAATATTGTTTGTTTTTTGCTGTGCCATTCAATCACAGCTGATACACACCGACCTTGCAATGAAAAGTATCAAGGCTTACACCAACCACACAAATACTCTACGATTATTAGTATCCCAGGTCCAAAGTCCCCAACAGCTAATGATACAGCTAACTACCACTGTTGCACCGACAGAACAAATCAACCATATACTACTGGTGGAAGAACAACTCGTGTGGAAGAAAGGCAGAAGAAGAAACCAGAGGTGAAGAAAAGGTATTCTACCTACATTAAGGTATGGACAGACAAAGCCACCACTATAAATCATCTGCTAATGGAACCTTTTGAACAGACAAAGCTTGGCACTGGCAGATGCCTAAATAATTGCAACCCGGTTGGTCAATCAGTGCGATGCTGCATTTGCACCTGCAATTAATCCCCACTGATCTCCATCACTCTCTCTCTACCAGCTAACACAAATGCAGTACTCCCTTGCAGCAGTAGTAAGAATTTGTTGGTACAATGTAAGATGGATCATACTTCCATCAACATATAATGGTAATTGATGATTTTGATGTACACTGTACAATAATAATATACACAAATCTGCCATGGAAAATTCCTGCTTCATCGTCATAAGGCCACCACTTATTTGCATGCATGGATCATGGATGTGTGTATCTTCTTCATGTGGATTCGGGAGTCTCTGAGCACAATCATACCATATCACTGGAGGGAGATGTTGCCTTTTCTGAAGATATCAATATACACTCGAAAGAAACAAAGAAAGAATGGAGAAAGAAGGGAACAATGTGACAGTTGACGCGCGCCATGACCGAGAGATGGACAGGAAAGTCAGCGGCTGGTCGATCGAGCCGTGAACGTATACACGCATGTGGAAGCAGGTGGATGGGCCCGCGATCCACCTAGAAGAGCTCCCAGTCGAACTTCGGGGACGGCGAGGTGGTGGTCGCCGGCGCCATGGTGCTCACCGGGGCCGAGGAGGACGAGGACGGCGCGGAGGACAGCAGGTCGAACGAGTCCCAGCTCGCCGTCGCGGTCCCCGTGGTGGGCGCTGCGGCCTGGAACTGCCGGCGCTGCTGGTGCGCCGGCGGCGGGCGCGGCGGCAGGTGATTCGGCCGGGCCTTGTTGGGTGTCGTAGCGGACGCGTTGGTGCTGTTCTTGGCGCGGATGGCGTCGAGCGCCTCGACGTTCTTCTGCACGCGCTTCTCCTGGATCCGGCGCTGCGCCTTGACGTCGCCGTCGGCGACCACGGCGTCCAGCTTGACCAGCTCGTTCATCAGCGCCTCGGTGAGCGCAACCACGTCCGCCTCCACCACTCTCCCGCCCTTGTTCACGATCGTCTCCAGCGCCGACACCTGCCACGCACGCCAGACAAGTCAACTCAAAGGCCCGCGCGCGCAAGCACCGTACGTCCATGGATGCATGGATGGTTAAGACGCTCAATTGATCACCTTGGATGCGAGCTTGTCGACGTCGAGGCTGATGCGGGAGATGGCCTTGGCAGCGCGCTGGGCCTTGGCATTGCGGCGCTCCTCGATGAGGCGCCTGGCCTGGGCACTGGGGTCCTCGAGCATGGTCATCTTGGAGCGGTCCTTGACGCCGACCATGTCGAGGAACTCCTTGGCGTCCCTCTCCCTGTCCTTGTACACCACCTTTTGGTCGTCCGGATGGAGGCCCGTCTTCTCGGACATGAGCTTCTTGAGCTCCCCGAAGGAGGCCTGCGAGTTGATGTACACCTCGTGGTACACGCCGGCGAACTTGACCTTGACGCGGATGGTGGGCACGGGCGCGCCGCCGGGGGGCGGGTCCGAGTCCGGGGTACGCTTCTGCACGAGCATGCCGCTCGGCCTGACCTCCCACACCTCCTTCTGCACCGCCGCCGCCACCGACTCTTTCATCGGCGAGAATGCCGGGGCTCTGTGGTCCTTCCCGCGCATCATCTTGTCGTAACAAGTAATAAAATTCTGGTCACCTGGCCTAGTCAATTTGCTATGCTATATACACGCTAATTAAGCTGCGGGAGAAGTGGCAAGTTGAGAGGAAACTGGAGACAAGAAACCAAAATTGTGAGTTGGCCTAGCTAGCTGCTCCAGTTGGAGGAAGAGATCAACAGCAGGAGGAGGAAGAAGAAAGAAAAAGAAACAAGTGGATGTCAGGTTGTGTGGGAGGGAGAGACAGGGTACAACTAATAAGAGACAGGGCAGAGGGCGTGGCAGGGGCAGCAGAAATATTTATAGTGATAATAAATAAAAACGAAGCAAGGAAGCAACTCATGCCACCTTGCAATTATAAACAACTGTTGGTGCGGGGGCTCAGCTCAGCTGGTGCCGTGACCAATCACTGCCAAGTTTTAAGCTCCAGCGGAACCCCAAACGACCACCACATGCTCAATGGAGTCCAGGACAGGAAAATCGGTCACAACGGCACCCCATCTGTTCAACCCGACCCAATTTCTATCCGGCACCTCGACACCCCATCTGTTCAACCTGACCCAATTTCTATCCGGCACCTCGACAGGGGAAAACTTAGAGCATCTCCAGTCGAGGCGCCCAAACGGCCGTCCAAAGCCGTTTGGTGCGTGTCGGACACAAAATCGAGCCCACTCGCGATGCTCAAACGCGAATTCGATCCGGCACGGCCCAATTTTGTGTCCGGCACGCCTAGCCCACGCCCTCAACTTGGGGAGGCTTGGGGCGGCCCCGGACGGAAGGAAAGGCACGCCTCCGACGCGCGGGCCACGCCTGGCAGTGACACGGCCACGCCCGGCCATGGTCAAAGGCGTCGTCAAAGGCGCGTGCCGCGTGGCGACGCCTCGTTTTCACGGCCGGCAGGCGGCCAGTGAGCCGTCGCGTCCTCTGCTCGCCGGAGTGAATGCGGCGCGCCTTTTCGAGGCGAGCGGCGTTAATGCCACCGCTCTCCGGCCGCCATAAAGGCGCGCGCTGGCCTCCACTCATCGCCACTCTCGCCCTCGCTGTTCTCTCTCCCTCAGCTCGCCGCTCCTTCTCCACTCAAAAAACGCCGCCGCTCTCCTTCTCCATGGCCGGCAACTGGAGGCGCACCGGCGGCGCCGCGGCCAACGGCTTCGCGCCGCGCACCCTGCTCAAGGAGCAGACGGAGGCGCTGCGCGACAACGGCTATCCGGTGCCGCCGGATATGCGCGTTGGCCACGGGTTCGTCATCGGCGTCAACAGCGTGCCGGTGATGAAGCCCCTGACGCGGGCGAACCGCGGCTTCGCCGCCGCGGTTAACACGCACTACTGGCATGACCTGACGCCGGAACAGCGTCAGGACCCACGCTGGGATCCGCGGAACCCGGCCAACCATGGCCGGTACGAGGCGGCGTTCCAGCGCGCCTACGAGGAGGACTTCAACCACTGGGACGGCCCCGGCCCGGCGCCGACGGACAAGAACGTCGCCGGACGCGAGGCATTCTGGAGCGTGCCCGGGCGCACGCTCCAGTTCGTGATGAACCACATCGCGAACGGCGGCTCGCTCCTGACGGCGGCGCCCGCCCCTGCTCCGGCCGCCTGGGCACCACCGCCGCGCGCGACGCCGTCCTCGTCGCGCTCCAAGGCGTCCTAGTCGCGGGTGTCATCCTCGCGCTCGTCCTCATCTCGCTCCCGCGCCTCCTCTCTACTAACGCCGAAGCCGGAGCAGATGAAGGTGAAGGCGGAGCCGGAGCTCTCGTCGTTCATGGCGGAGCTCATAGCGGCGCAGGCGGGGACGGACGACGACGCCATTGCGGCGACCGTCGAGGCCGCGTCGATGGACAACGTGCCGCCGCTCGATGGCCCCACGGCCTGCGCCTGGTCGGCGCGCGAGGCCACCAAGGAGAAGGGCGCGCCCTTCTTCGACCTCACCGTCGACGACGCGTGGACCGGCGGCGCGTGGAGCAGCGGCGGCGTGAAGGAGGAGGAGGACGGCGGCGAGCACCCCTATGCCGCCTTCAGGCGCCGCCACGAGCGCCATTAGATTAGGTTTAGTTTTAAGTTTTTTAAATTTCGTTCAAATCTCTGTAAATTTTCCTAAAATTTGAATGAAATCCGCCGAAGTTTAAATTTAAATTTTTTAGTTTGGACGCCGCGAGTGGGGATCGAGTACGCCCAAATGGCGCAGGTTGTCCGGACGGCGCCCAAATGGCACGTCCAGTCGGTCTTTGGGCGGCCATTTGGGCGCCGCGACTGGAGATGCTCGCTTTGACTGACGCCGTTTTGACTGACGCCGCTATATAATGCAAGCCACTCGAAGGTGTTGTCGCTTGGGTACAGCAGCGGGCCGCCAGGGCGCGTGTTCGGTCAGAGCCGCCGTGTGAATCTCCAAGCGCACCGCTACAGGCGACGCCGCCTGCAGCAAGCTGGAGCCAAGAGCTGTTAAAGAGGAACTCGAGACACGACGGGGCGGCGGCATCGTCATTGGCGCACCACAATCGTTGCGTACGTACGGCTGGGGGTGCACGATGATCGATCAGAGAGGAGGACACGGTGAAAGAAAGGAACCGTGTGGGCTGGGTTAGCAGTTGAGATGGCACGTTCGTACGCCAGCTTGCTTGATGCCTTGATCGACCGACGCGTCCGTTCGGGGTTGGTGGCTCTCGATCGGGATCGGGTTGATCTCATTCTTACCGACTGCCCTCTCCCTCCTTCTCCTCGGTCTTTCCTCTCCTCTTTTTGAGAGTCACCTCGCTCCTCCAGTCTCTGTCTCCGGTTTGCTCCTCTCGCCTCGCCGCCGGCGTTGCCGGTCGGTGTGGAGGAGGATGCGTAGCTCGGACTGTGAATAGTAGAAGTAGGTTTAGATCTAGGGTTGTTGCTTCTTCTTTTCGAGTTTTCGTGGTGTATGCCCGGTTCCTTTGCTTCCTCCTTCTTCTCGGTGGATCTCCGGCGACTTGCAGCGGCGCCGGAGACGGGCTGCTCCCCTTCTGCTTCCCAGATCCATGGAGGATCTTGTGCAGAGATGGAGTTGGTCCAAGCCATCCCAATAAAACCGCTTGCTGTATCCTCTGTTTTGCAGATCGAGAGAGAGCGCAGTGTCGTCTTTCTCTAGCTGGCCGTGGTGGCGAGAAGAGGAGATGGTGCTGCTGCTCTTCTTCAAGATTTGTGAAACAGCTTTTGCTGCAGTCAAGAGCTTCACACGCGGCGGTTCTTTTTACCGCCGCGATCTTCGGTCAAGAAGGTGACCAGCTTGCTACCTCCATGGCGGAGGCTTCTTCGACCCAACGCCAGTGCTCGGTGGTTCGATGCGCCCAAGTGTTTCGTCCCGGCCGTATCGAGCTTGCTGGCGGCTGTGGTTGCTCGCCGGAAGGGAGAGTCCGAGCTCCTGGTTCTCTGATGATCTCGGCGTCTTGTGCGTCTGGAGATCGCCGGCGAGAGGTTCCCTAGGACTCAATTGTGTTTCCAATTTTTGTTCTAGGGTGCTTTGTGTAAGTGTTCTGGACCTTTCTTCGAATTTCTGGTCTTTTAGGGCAATAGACACAAAAGGTTCAGATGTAATTTGTACCTACCACTGGGTTTAATGAAATTGCAGCAGCGGGGTCTCCGGATCAAAAAAAAAGAAAAATCGGGATCGGGTTGGTGGTTGGTTGCAATTGGCTTGCTCGGGACGGCTCCATCCATGGATGGATGGATGGATCCCCTGACCTGCTGCTTCTCCTCGTTCGTTCGTTCGTTGCCGGCCTTCGCCTCCAAGCAAAGCCAGCCAGCCCCCGTTTGTTGCGAGGTCGCCACTTCACCGACCCCCTTCTCCGTTCCGGCCACTTGTTATAATTAGCTACCGCTGCCCGTTTTCTTTCAGTACAGGCATGCTTCATGTGCACACCATGGTAAGCTCCTCGTTGTTCTGAACCTTGGAGTGTACGTACGTTTGTGCTTTCAGAATTCAGACATGCATGTGGCGGCTAGGCTAGGCTAGGCCCAAGTACGTGTCGTTTTGTGGGAGGAGCTAGCCCGCAGGTGAGCAGTGCTCATTCGCCAATCATGCATGGCTTGGAGATTTTGACAGTACATTCATGGTCCGTGCATGATGGAACACTTTGGTGTGCGTACAGTACAGTAGACCTGATCGGTTTACTTTCTTGCCGTCTGCAGGCTGTAAATGCATGATGCAGCATGTGCCATGCTGCACTGAACCATTGCGCCGCTGGATAGATATTCTGCTTCGTTGACATTCGTCGGGCCATCGTCCATCGTGGATACAAACGGATGCTGGATCGCAGCATGCATGTTCTTTTAACGCTGGAGAACATGTTTAATTTGCTACTCCGTATTACAGTAGTTGGGAGCGAATCGACGCGTCGGACAGGGAGAGGGACGCCAATTCCTCGAACGTATTCGCGTGGGACTAATCCGTACCGCCGTCCTCTCGCTGCCGCCACGTCGATCAGGACATGAATGCTCCACGGCTCTGTGCCCGGCCCATCTGTCAGCATGCACGAACGATACGTTCTCACCGCGGCAAGGAAGATCGATGGCATCAGGATCGATGGCCGACAGCGGGCGGGAGACTCTGACCGGCGAGCGTGGACCCCCTCTCGCCGGCGGCAGGGCTTGCGACGTGCGAGTCGGACCTACCTACCACCCGTTTCCATCCCTTTTCGTCGGTGATCCATCGTTAGCTCCAGTACGTACAAGGACTATAGTTTTCAGGCAGGTGAAGGTAATTAGGCCCATACCTAGCTACCCGCCCCGTTTCGTCGACTGTGCTTAATCACCAACTCTGAGGAGCAGTGGTTAAGTTTCAGGCCGGCGCTGTACGTCCAGGGTTTAACTCACCCACAAAGTAAGTACATACGGTTAATCACATGATACACTTAATCATTCATCGCCCAACTGTAATTAAAACGCCATCCGAATAAAGTTCAGATATTTGCTTATATTTTTTTTGCAGCTCTAAAACCTAAAGTTGATCCAGCCCACGAAATGCACATATTTCTTTCCTCACTAAAGTCTAGAGGCTGCTGCTTTTTCTTTCCTTCTTCTGCGTGAACGGTAGAGATCGACTAAAGTCGATACCATCCAAAAGCTCTACTGTACAATCCTAATCATTCAGCGACCGATCGCACAATTACATACCGAGATGCCAGCCACTTTGTCTGGGTGTGCTAAGAAAGTAACAAGGGTCTCTGATATATATGCTTTGATCAACATTTTTTGTCGACTATCATCGCGCCGGCCGGATCCGATCATCGTGAGGCTTTTTCTTGGTTGGTCATGTATGCATCGCATGGCTAATATTAAGCTAATGATAATAATACCTACCTGGCTACCTAATCAGTCAATAATCTGGTTGATGCCCTTGCTAGTGGGTGTTTCGTAGTTTATCAATTAGGCCCCTCGTGTATGCATGATGCGGATCGACTGGACAGCCAACGCGTATCGATGGCGAATATTTTTCGCGGAAAAGAGGTGCGAGGCCACGATCGGCCTGAAGTAGTCCAAGACCGTTCGGAAGCAGCGTGGAATGCAGTGCGAAGAACATGCCAAGAGATTCCTGTGCACAGAATATGTATCGAGTTTGTGTTGGTATATGCTTTTTTTTTTGCGAGGGAAATTGCAGTTACATCCAGCCAAGATTCATACAGAAAAGCCAAGAAACAAAGAAATTACACATAAGTCCTTCCTGAGCCTTGGCATCGTCTTCGTCACGCACGACGCTACGCCGGCGAAGCCTGCCGCACCACCTCCATACGCTTGGACTGGGAGGCCCCCCATCGCGGACAGGGAGTCGACGCTTCTCGGTGCCGGAGCACCTCCACCGCGCACAACGGACGGCGACACCACCTTGGCCATCACGAACCGCAACCTCCAGATCGTCAACCGCCGGATCCGCCTGCACTCGGACTCCGGCGAAGGGGGAACCCTCTCGAGGACTCCGTAGAGCCGCGAACAAGGGCCTGGCGGCAGATCCGCGGCGAAATTCCCACGGAGCCGCGCCATCGGAGGGGAAGACCACCGCCACCAAACTCCACCGACGCCACCGCTTCCACCCCAGCGCCGCTGGCAGCACACCCCACACACACCTAGGCTATTCACATAACGGGATCCGTGGATTCCCCGTCCTCCCGCCACCGGAGCGGCCGCCGGAGGGCGGGGAATCCGGCGAATCGCCGGCGGTGAGCCGATGCGCACGGGTTCGCCCAAACAATCGCCTTTTCACTGTAGCAGGGGAAAAGGTGAGAGGTCCAACTCTCTCCTGCAAACAGTAGGTTGATTGGTATATGCTTCTTTACAAGAAAGTATTAAGAGATCTAATTAATGGACAATATATACTCCCTCTGATCCATATAAAGTGTCAGAGGGAATCAACATGTCATGCACAACTTTATTCCTACACTACCGACACTTTTTATAGATAGGAGGGAGTATATGTTATTTCTCTGCGTGACGCAGGTACATATGTAAGTTAGCTACCTAATTCTCGTCGGATCCAAGTCTATGTATTCTCGGTGGATTCTTGCATGAAAAAAAATTCTTACATGAAAATGTTGGTATATGCTTCTTTACAAGAAAAATATCACTCTAAGTTAACTGACAAATCGTACGTAGTTGTGTATCAGGCTACAAAAAGAAGTGCCTATAAAATTTCATACTTCCTCCGTCCACAAAAGGATGTCTCAACTTTGTCTAAATTTGCATGTATCTAGACATGCTTTAGTGTGTAGACATATGCACATTTAGATAAAGTTGAGACATTCTTTTATGTACGGAGTTAGTACCAAAATATCCTATAATATATCTTGTGAAAAATCGCTTGAACAAATAAAACATAAGAAATACTCCCTTTGTTCGGCTGTATTGGCACCTTAGGTGTTTTTTAGATAGTTCAGTGTAGGGTGTTCTTAATTAATGAGCTTCCATTTTCTCACCAAACGAGTCTATTTATTAATTTTCTTTGGTTGCATGTGCTAGTACTATGCGGTTAGTAATTAGTTTTCATTGGCTAGACGTGGTACTTCATGTTTAATTTATTTTCGATGTGGTACTCCGCGTTTATCTTAGTTGCAGTGCACCGGCTAGTAAAACATATACACCTAAATGGAATGAGCAGTATAACACTTACATTAAGAATTAGTACAACCTAAATACTCGTGTGTTGCAACAGGTATTCTATAAACATTGCCGGCATTGATTATACAATTGTATTATGTTGTGATAGAGTTCAGATGAGTGTGATACACGAGTTGTATTCATATGAAAGAACTGTATACAATATACAAATCATATATTTTACAGTAATGATACTCTGACAACCTTTGTTAAGAGATTCTCTTTTTTTTTTTGTTACCCACAAGTAGTACAACCTATCCTATATGTTGTACCTCAGGAGATCTGCGGCGGCTTTTGAGCGGGGAGAATGAGGCTGAAAAGTCCCTTCCGCAACCGCGCTAGATCGGGGAAACGGAAAATCCATACGGGAATCCCGGGTTTTTTGGTTTTTTTGTTAGATTTTTTTTTTTGGACTGATCCGTTTTCTGTGACGTGCGCAGGTCTTTTTTTTACTCCCTCCAATCCGTTTTATCTGTCGGAGAAAAAGAGCTGAGCTAGTACAATCGGTAGTAAAACTCAGGACAATGTATTCGGATCATAGGGAGTACCCGAAACTTAAAAACGACGGTTATTATAAAGTGCTTTCCGAGCAGAGATGCTCTAATAGCCGAGCCCGGCATCACTTCGAGTGAACGGGCCACGGCCTAGCCGAGGTGAGACGTCCCAGGTTGGGCCGCGCGAGGCAGACGCTGTGAGCCAGCGGCTGTCCGTGCATGCGTAGGCTTCTCTCCATTGGCGCGGCTGCAGTCCACATTTCCGGTGCCGTCAACCATCACAGCTTCAGACCTGCAACTGCAACCGCAGCTTCAGATCAAGCAGCTCGTGTGCGTCGCACCGCCGGCCGTAAAAGGAGCGAAGAGCTCAAGGACATGACGCGTGTGACGTTCGGTAGCTCACACGGTACTTGCAGTCCTCGATCGGGCGGCTGCTCCGTCGCCCCCGCTCCAGCTCTAGTTATAGCTAGGTGAGCCATGCAAAGCTCGCCGCGCGCGCGCTCCTCCCCCCAACTTCCATGCCGCACGCATAAATAATGCAGATCATCCCGTCCACAGGCCATAGCGCATCGTCGAGCACAGACAGACAGTGCAAGATCGAAGCCGCCGTAGCAGTTCAGGAGACCAAGAGTGCGCGCTCGCTCGATCTACCAGCAATCGACAATGGCGCCGAACACCGTCCTCTCCCGCGCGCTCCTGGCGGCGTGTGGCGTGCTCCTGGTGGTCGGCGGCCTTGGGCCGGCGGCGGAGGCGCAGCAGGGGGAGTGCGTGCCGCAGCTGAACCGGCTGCTGGCGTGCCGCGCGTACCTGGTCCCCGGCGCGGCGGACCCCAGTCCCGAGTGCTGCGGCGCGCTGGGCGCCATCTCGCGTGACTGCGCTGCAGCACCATGAGCATCATCAACAGCCTCCCTTCCCGCTGCAACATGGGACAGGTCAACTGCGGTAACACCTCTACATCCATCTCCGTATCTTGCTTATTTCTGTTTCTACACTTAGTTCGTGTGTAATTTTTCTTTGGGCTAATGTATGTATGTGTATGTGCATGAACGCAGCTGCTTGAGGCAGAAGGAAGCATGCGAGATCGATCGAGAGGGATTAAATAATGAAAGGTGGCATGAGGCAGCCGCCATTGCGTCCCGTCTGGCCTTCACCGTCGTCTTCGTTTTCGTTTCTTCAGTCTGTCATGCCCCACTGTTGCTGTTGATCTCGATGCGTTAATAAAGTAAACGACCTTATGCACGGGTTGCTAACTTGGTATACATCGTATGTTCCTTGCCGTGAATCGCGTACTTGTGCTTTCCCTTCGATCTTACTCCCTCCGTTTCAAATTAGTTGACACAACTTTATCTAGATATAGATATATCCGTATGTACACAAAATTGTGTCAACTAATTTGGAACGGAAGGCACGGAAGGAGTAGCACTGTATGTTAAGTGTCCACCATGAACTAATTAACAATCAACTCGGTTGAGCTGAAGAAACAAAATTTATCATAGTTAAGCACGCAGCTGCGTCCAATGATCAGTACTAAACGCCGATAATAGTAACAGAGTAGCAAGCCGGTAACGATCAGGCTGCAAGGACCAGGCCAGGATACCCCAGAAAGCTACTACGTAGAATGATAGTGATAAATTATGGTAGCACTGTATATACATATCCTGACTGCATGCTAAGCAGATCTGAGAAACAGAGTATGACTTAAGTACTGCCATGGTTCCACAAAACAGAACAGGGTAACGAGACCTTTTTCAACACCAAGGTTCACGCGAAAACATCAAGTGAAATCTGTGAATCCCCAGTTGGATGTCAACCATTACTAAATCCTATCCAATACTATCCTGAAATTTGCTCTAGAAACAGCGCCTCCTGCTTGCTAGTGAGGCCGACATCACCCAACGACATCTGACACTCCTCGTCCGTGAATGGGCGTCTGGGGTAAGATCTCACCTGCAGAGCACAAATTTGCGTTAATATGGACAAATTGAAAATTTAATCAGTATAATGTTAAAGAACATTAAGTCGAGGAAATTTCAGATGCACTTGTTCTTCCTAGGGTTTAGCAACAGCATTCAGAACTCACATATATTGGAGAACAGCAACGGATGGCCAGCTAAAATGTATTTCCAGTGAAACACCATGCTCAAGCATGCCAGATAATCCTAGTGATCTAAATAACAATAATAAACATGCCTCGTGACGCAGAGATGTTTGGCGTCACAGTTTATATTTCTATGCAATGAATCATCCAACCAGTTGATTTAGAATGGATCGGTATAAGAATTGTATAAGAATTTAAGCTTGTTCGGTGGCATATAAATACAGTAGCCTTAATACATAAGCGGAAAAAAAAAACTGAAATGTCAAACAGGTACTTCTTTTCCTCTGTGGATGCTAGTGCGGACAACCAGCTCATGTTGGTATACCAGGTTAGTGGTAGTAGCTACATTGATCTTTCTCAAGAGAACTTCCCTTGCAAACATAAATTTGCCAAATAGAAACAAAATGATAGAATTACCAGTCTATAGGTTCCTGGCTTGAATGTCCTGCTGATGTCTATGAAATCAAAAAGAACCTGCAAAGATACCAGAAATTTAGAAGCAGGTATAAATTTATAATGTATGATTTCGTTATGGAACTACCGATCTGGCAACTGAAAGCAGTTTACCTGAAGCTGGTCGGATTTCAAAAAGCGCCTTCCCTGCCGACTACCATCAGGCATGCGAACTACAACTGTGACGGCTCCTTCAGCATTTGGCAGAGGCTCCTTTGGTAATGATGCTCGCTTGGCTGCAAGCATTGACTCCAGTTCCTAATTTTCATAATAGGACACGAATGCATAATCAATATATTGCCGTGCTAAATATAACACGCTGATGGAAAATACAGAGTAATCAAGATTTGACAGAATCTGCAGAAGGAAACACATGTTTCTTAATAGACCATCACAGCAAAAATAGCAATGACCCTACGTAACTTTTGATGTTCATGTTTCTGAGGACATCTATTGTATCAGACAGCTTCTGGTTAATCCTAGAATTAGTTTGAAACGCATGCCCCAATTCTAATAAGATCCAGGTAAAGGAATATACTAAGTTTAACAATCATATGCACTGCCAACTCCGTAATGATTTCATAAACCATCCCGAGACAAGCAACACACTTCCAAACCTATACATCATCCAAGTGTACTCCTAATAAGATAATTGAATACTGGGTTGTGTGTGTTAACTTTAAACCAATGAGATTAGTGTAAATAGAGGTATATGTATAGCAAATATGAGAATAGAGTAGTGAATTCCACAAAGTTCCCAAAGAACTCATAGACAATACCAACTGAAGTACCTCTTCCTCAAGTTGTTTTCTCAGCTTATCCTCGTTCTCTTGCTTTTGCTTTTCAATGGCAGCTTCTCTTGCAGCAGCTTCTTCTAATCTACGGAGCTCAGCCTCCTCCACAGCCTTCAACTCCTTTTCTCTATCAGCTTGGAGGGCTGCAAGATACTCATCATCCTATAATTGAAAAATATTACGTGTTAAGCACAATAGTAGGTGTATTATCCTGCAGATATATATTGTTCCCTACCTGCTGCTCCCTTAACAGCCTCTGTGCAGTTAATGTTGGTGATGGAGGATGTGCTACTCGGGGATAGCCAGTTTCAGATGGGAGGGGAAATGGATATGCTGTGTGCTCAGGAATCCCACCAAACATTGCAGCCTCAAGCATTACAGCTTCGTCATGCTCTTCAGAAGAAATGCCACCCCACTTTACATGAAAATTTAAGGACTGTGAGTTGTGGAGAAGCCATAGTGTAACAAAACTGAAGCCTCCTAGAGGCATGATGACATTAGAATACCTCCTCGAAACCTGCATTCTGCTGATGAGCACTTTGAGCACCATGAGGCTGAGGGCTTAGAGGAGGACTGTCAGCCCTTTGCACGGCTTCTGTTGGATCTGCATTTCGAGATAGAACACGCCTAGAACGTTGTCTAACTAAAGGTTCTTCTTCAACATCTTCAATATCGTCTTGGGAGTTCTCTTCATCTAAAAATTGCCTAGAAGTTCCGACTTCCCCTGCGACTAGTCCTTGTCTTCAATAAGTACCAGTGAATAGAAGGTTAGTTTGAGGCTACTACAATAGGACACAATGACCATGCTTTAAAACAAACAAAAAATGAGTTAAAATAGCACACAAACATCCAAAGAACACGATAGACTGCAGCTGCAAGAATACATTGCCCTTTTAAGCTGAAGACTTGTGGGACAATGGACACTGAGAAGATGAGACATTCTAGGGAACCGTAGCAAATTACTGATCTAGGACTAATTGAATAAATTTAGAAGATGGACAATATTTGACAGTCACCTTTCAACTGTCTCACTAGCTCCATCAATGTCTTCCTTATCAGATAAATCAGAAGAATTATCAACCACACGGATTCCCTCTTGGCGTAGAACTCTCTCTCGCTCTGCTGCCTGATTAATCACAAAAAATAATGAATTTAGCATAAAGGTGTATGCACAAATGGGGCACAAAATACTAGACAACTACCTCCAAGGACAGAGAAACTGCCTCTGCAAGATCATTATCTCTGACATGTGATGCATTTTCATGCCCACCATCATTTAAACCCTAAACACAATGAGCTTTATCAAAACGGAAGTGTAAAACTTAAATTCTTAAAAGAACTGGATATCCAATAAGCAGAAGCTTACATTTCTCAACCCTTCCGCATCCCTTTTTGATGCTTCAATTGCTGCACGGATCATCTCCTCTTCTATCTCATTATTATAGTCACTAACGTTTACCAGTGGAGGAGTGTTTGGTGCAGAATAGTATGTGCCTGAAGTATTTCTTGGGATATTAGGAGCATGGGCAGATGGCAAGTAATCATCATCATCTTCGTCAGTCACAACAGTCCCGTGAACCTCAGGGCCATATGAAGACTCACGTCCAGTAACATCTTCAATAACAGGACCCTGACCAGAACTACCTGTTTGAGGATTACTGTCTATAACTTCAATAGGTATCTGCCGCACCTCCCTGGGATGAGTAATCTGAGGTCGCCTACCAAAGAAATCAGCAGCGGCTCTCTCAGGAAAACTTGGGTCCAGAATATCAAAAGGGTTGCCCATATGCCTGCTAAATGAGGGATCAAAAGGTTCGTCCAGAATATCAAAAGGGTTGCCCATATGCCTGCTAAATGAGGGATCAAATGGTTCGTCCAGATCCATCATATCGGCATGACTGTCAGGTATAGGATTCTGAATGATTCTGGTGCTGAAAATCATACAGCTCGGTTAATATTTTGTCGAGGGAACACAGATCAGGAAGAAAACAGATGGGTGAGCAGAACACTTACGTGGATCTAGCTCCCTCATTGAAGTATGCATTAACAGCTTCATTTAGGTCACCACTATGCTCCTGAGTACATTTCATTATCACAAATATATTAGCACAGAAAGCACAGTAGTATTTATATTACAACAATCACTATGTCTGGTAGATGAGCCAGGTGTCATGACAAAAAAACTGTAGTCCAGATTGGTCAAGGATAATAAACGCAGAATGACATGAATACACTATAACCTCTGATCGTCTGGCCTATAAGGTCGAACACAGCACATCGAGTGATACAGAAAGTAGCCTAGCATAGGCTTAAACTGAAATCCAATGTGAAATATTTGCTTATCTAAATTCTGAACTACTATATTCTGAGATGAACAAATATAAGCAATAGTGCAACACAAATGAATTTGAACACTCATAGTGTATTTGTCCATCAAATACTCTGTCAACACAATCTCCGGTGGAACCAGATCTGCAAGACTTGAGCGACTCAGTCACTCACTCACCCACTGGACATCAACAGTCTGTCGACACATTCAGAGACAAAAAAAACATATTTTTCTAAAGTTATCTCCTTTTCCTAATCCAAAAGTTCAAATACAATGCATTTCTCCCTACAAATGTTCCCTGACGCAACCATTTTTTAATAGATCAGCACCATGGCGCAGCGCAAACATCTGAACGGATTCAATAGAATTCAGTCTTCCCACTACACAAACCAACACAATTCACGGTCATAACAATTTATGATATCGAAGCCACCCCCAGCTCTAATTCACTGATCATTCAGCGGTACTGAAAGACCAAGCAGAAAACAGAAACTAAGGGCATGCATCAATCAGAGCAGCACGGCCAAAAAATGGGAAACCCCAATTGGATAACTAATCTCAACTCTAAGCACCCTACAGAACGAATTCGCACACTGATCAAACCCTGATTCTGAATCACACACACCACCTATCCGCCATCCCATGCATCGCATCGCCATCTGACCCAGCCAAGCAGGGAGAGAGCAAAACCCTAAAGCGAACGATTCCACGTGCACGGAGACCCCGCTACCATTTCGATGGGAGAAGGGAAAGAACAGTAGGCAGTACAGATGGGGTTGTGAGGGGGAGCAGCCGAGCAGGTCGGTTTCACCTCGAGCTTGCGGGCAGCGACGTCCTCGTCGACGCCGGTGATGCTGATGAAGGTATTGATCGCCTCCTGCGAGGGCTGCGCCATGGTGGGAGCCCCGCGGCGCCGACCTAGGGATCCGCGGCGACGCGACGGCGAGGGGGGTGGAGTCGGAGGAGAGGAGATGAGCGAGAAGGTGGAGGAAAAAGAAAGAAAGAGGAGTTCGTGAAGCAACGGAGGCGTGCCTGCCTATTAATTCGAGGTGTTGATGCCGGTGTTCCCATTCCATTTCTTGGTTTTGGGCATATCGTTCGCTTTCCTTTCCTGATAGTTGAGGTTTAGTGGGCCGGAGGATGCATATCCCATTAGGGCTAGCATATTTACGTTATTGCCCTCTATGGACACAAGGTGCCGCCCAATGCCCATGCCATAGTAAATATTTCCTCCGCCTATATTGGTTGCAATAACATCTTATTTTATGGAATGGAGAGAGTATCATGTATCACGGTGATGTTGATGGTGAGAGGGAGGGGTAAGTATGACACTACTTTTTCCATGGATCTAGATACACGTGGAATCAACCTGAGCCGTAGACACATACTAATAGATTGGTCAAATGTATAGATTTGGATTCATGGATATATGTGGAGCATAGATTACTTGGTTGGTCTCTATATTTCTTTACTATTAAATGGGAGTCTGCGGCGGTGATGGTACGTTCGTCGTACGTCGTCTGCGAACCATCCTCTGCGAACCATCGTCTGCCTCCACCCGATGCGCATCGAACAGTCGTCCGTCCTCCCATCATCTGCCTCCCACCATTCTCCCCCGTGTCCCGTCCCGTCCCTACTGCCTCCCCCGATTTCCTTCTCTCCCTCCCTATTCGGCGCCGCCTCCCCCGATTCCTTCTCTTCCTACCCGATCTCATCTCTCCACCATGTTCCCATAGAGCTGTCCTCGCCAGCGGATCCGTACGTACGTCAACCGTTAGCAGGACGACGTGCACGCGTATGCACGGACGAGCGGGAGTAGGGAGGCGACGGCCCTGGCGCCAACGAAGGCCGCGTCACCGGATTGTCGACCAGGATGTTGGATCTCCCACTCCTACGATGCCATGCGCACGCGGCTGTCTTCCTCCGATTTGGTCTTGCCATGTCCCAAGGTCGCCGGCCACCACGGGGCCTCTGCTGGACGCCGTCAATTTCTGTTGATATGATTACTGATGTCGCTGCCAAGTGCTCCACTCGAGATCTACCCTGGCGGCCTTTTCTCCCTGCTAACGACCGGTGCTGCTCGTGGCAAACCATGTCCTTCCCATCACGCAGGCCCTCCACTCCATACGCAATCCACTGCAGGTCTATGACATGAGGATTTTTGGCCATGGACGAGAAGGGGGCTCTCACATGTTCATACACCATCCCTGTTGCTCGTGCGCCATCTCGGCAAGGCAATTTATTTCATCTCAATGCGGTTGCAGGCACACACAACTCCACCAAGCAATGGTTTACAGGACACGTCCTCTGTCGACTTGTTCTGGATTTATTTCAACAGTGAAGTACAAGTTCAGAAATAGAGCGATTCATTCTGCACTATTCATTGTGCTCTGGTTAGACTGTATTGTTACAAGTTGACATGTAATTGGTTTTCTTTTTTGCGCAGCTTTACTTGATCTAGGCTCACAAATACTCTAGGCATGGAGAACAATTGCTCTCACTTGTGTACTGATTGTGCATATACTAAATTGGTCAAAGATTGTTCAGATTTACCATATCTTGATCTCTTACTTCTGTTGATGCAGTCGAGGAAAGAGCAGCATCGCCACAAGCTGAAGGGGTTGAAGCAATCTGTGTGGTTGATGACGAGCTGCACCACAACTAAGTTGGAAACACCAGGACTTCCTCACAAATCTCTTATATGTTAATCTTGCATAACGATGCTTCATCTGCTTATCTTCTCGTTCTTTTCTGCTACACAGGCAAGATAAATTTAGCACGGGTTTAGTCTCTCACGCCTCAGTTCACAAATTGATGATTTTCTCATAGATAGATCTTTGTTTGGAGGTGAAATTTAAATAGTTTTGAGTATTCTGCATGTGTGATTTTTCTCAGGTTTGGTCATCTTGTCGTGGATGTTATTCTTTGCCGTGGAGAAAACACAACCTCTTCAACACAATGGAATAACATGTTATACTTCATACCAAAGCGCTTAGGTTCCGAGGATTATCTCAAACAATTGGTATTCCAGTTCACTTACGAATTTGGTTTCTATCAGTGGAAATGTGAAAAACAACCCTCCAAGCATGGTATAGTTACTACTGGCCTCAGTGGCACAAGCAACCCTCAAAGTTGAAGATTATGATTGAGTCTTTTTAGTTTAAATTTTATATTCTCCATCGTCTAATTTACGAGTCAGATGAATAGTAAATTCACGTAACAGTTAGATGGAGCACTTGCTAGATGGTATTTCTTCATTGAATCATTCTTATATTGTAAAGATAAATATATATGGGTAGGTTGGTTAAATTTTCTAACCAGTGATGTTTGCTAGAGTCTGCAAGTATTTTATGGTGCTTCTCAGCAATCATGTGTTTGCTATAGTCTGCAAAGATTTTATGGTGCTTCTCGGCAATAATTTGTATGCTTTCAAAAAAAATTGTTTATTTGTTGGCTTGTGGGTAGAATTTCGCCGTGAATTAGAATATATGTTCATTTTTATAGAAGGAAGGCAAGCTTCTAGGCCTATGCATCCTAGAACAGCAAGCTGCTAGAGGCCTATGCGACTCTGGGTGCGGGCATGGGAGGCCAGACATGAAAGGTTAACATGAGCTTAAATTGTAAGAGCAGAGGGCCACTGTGATGTACTATTAGCTGTTGTTGCTGTGTGCTTTCGGTGTGCTGTGTGCTAGCTACTGCTGTTGTTAGCCATACTTGCTGTTGTTCTTGGATATTCTTGCTAATTGATGTACTATTATTTTGCAAATGTTGCAGGTTCTTCACCACAAACAAATTGGTCGCTCATTTTATCCAGTCCTCACCGCCGAAGGAGGCCACCGGAAGCAGGAGGCCGGCATAGTGGATGGGAAGAGAGAAGTGGGTGAGCTACTGGCCTATCAGCGTATCCTGACCACCAGCAACTGGTACCAGGCTCAGCTATATAGCAGTCTTCCGAGGCAATAGAGGTTTCCTAATATTTTTGACTGTTGGTAACTAAAATCCAAATGTGTTGCAAAGAAGTAGAAAATCATGCTATGGCAGTAACAGTAGGTGATTTTGCTAATTTCTACCTAAAGTGTCGCACCAATGTGTCACATCTATTACTTATCATGTGTTTTGATGTTTTCTCCCTTGCAAATCATTTATATTTCCCCATGTTTCTTTCTTATTTTATATTTTTTAATCACATAAGATTTTTCTGTTCGTAGAAGTGGTACAGTGGTAGTAGGGCTTTGTATGGAAAACCCTTATCTGCAGTGGGGAATAATTTGAATTGAGATTTGCGCAATCAGAGAAGTTGTTATTTGTTGATATTGTATATCTTTTAGCATCATCGTAAGATCTTATTGTAAAGAAGCCATATAATCGGAAATTCATTTTTACTTCCGAGCTCCAGTGATCCCACGATTTTAAAAAAAATTAAAAGTTTCAAAGAAATCTGAAAAAGTCCACATGTTACCGGTGATGTATACTACGAGGGTGCAAAATCACACCGGCGAAATGTTTCATATTATACGCAACACAAAAAGACAAAAAATGGAGATTTGAAACTATACATTGTTCACTATACTCAGATCTTTACATTTGTTAGTATGGCTGTGTAGCTTACCACACAAAGTATTGTGTTGAGATTTTGCACGCTTATAAGATATTTCATTGATCGAGAACATGCGTTATATGTTTTAGTTTTTTTAATCTTTGAAATACTATTTTTGATTTGTTGAAAAGATTGAGATCACTAGAACTTGGGAGAACAAAATTTACACTCCCCTATCGTGCATTAAATAAAAGATTTATCACCATGAGTTTAGCCTTTAGCTGTGTTTTGTAGTTGTTCATAGTTAACAGCGACCAAAGTTATCTGTAGTTCAACCTGACATAAGATTTGCCTTTTTCATGAGCAATTTTGGGATCATTATAATTTCTTTTAGACATGGTTTTTAGCCATAGTCTACCTATTAAGGTAGTAAAGGTTACATGTAAATATATGGTATGCGTCTTTTTTACGTTTCCTTGGATATACCGGGTTAATTAAACAACTTGAAGAAGTTCACATAATGTACCGTATATTTAAGAAGATGAATTGCATATGGTTCAGTTTACTAATTTGTTCACAAAAAATATTCAATAAAAATTGACCCGTAGCAACGCACGGGCACTCAACTAGTAGATTCATATATCACAGATTGCCTCATTGACATATTGTGATCTTTCTTTTTATGCATTGATTAGTTGTTATTATAAGATTGAATATTGCCTATGTTTTGCGACATGTGGGACCTCTCATTTGTTAATGAAACTTCATATGGATGATTAAGTATTTTTTTTGTGGGAAAGCGAGACAATATGATATTATGGTGTGTGCAAGACTATATTTCTAGTAATTTTTGTTTGGTCTATTATTAGTTTTGATATGAATGTTGGTGTCCTTTGTATCTGCTCCATGAATATATATGGTTAGTTGGATATCTCACAAGTATTGGTATGTGCAATATTTATGCTCATGGATATCTTTGCAGGCGGGCAATACATAGACAAATGGACATGGGCATGGATATGGAATGCCTGGAGAAATCCGCTCCATTGCCATAGGAGAGTGTGGTGGCATCTTCTCTCTCGATTGTCTTTCTAAGTTTATGGGGAGTGAGAGAAATAGTGGTAGAACATATAGGTGGCATCACTAGCCACGGTCCAAAACATATTATCAAGCACTTTGTCGCGGTGTGACAAAGTAATGGAAAAACAACTCCATGGAAGTATGAAGATGAGCAAACGGAGGTATAGAAGCACCGAGGAATGAAGCTATACGGCATGACCAATGGCGCAAGCGAGAGGTACGGAAAAAAACCGTGAATAAAAAAATGACTAATAGCGTACAAGAGAAATGGCTAGCGAAAGGGCATAAATGTAAAGTCCCACACATCGCTTTGCCATCTTCTTACGGAAGAAGTATGCCATACCACTAGCAGAAAGAGAAGATGAAAGAAAAGAATTGGGCCTTCTCCACCAAAGGAGGCAAACTTGGTCAGGCGGAGTCTGAAAGAACTCGCTCCCACTACTAATCCAGTGTGGTGGAATATACCTTGCTGCACCTAGGTGAAATAATGAAAAAAAAACTACTGTGTTCACATGACATACCGAAGACAAATATACACGTGTCCATTTTTATGATTTTTGCAGGGATATTTTTATGATGAATTGTCTTGCAAGGAAATATATAATTCAGCAGACTACCACAAATTCGGCAGAAAAAAAAGTAATGTAGAATTATGCTGATGAATTGCCTTGCAAGAAACTCTAAAAATAATACCGCCAGCAGGTACAAGCTCAAAGAACACCATCATGCATGATTGTATTCATAGACACAAGTCTGATATAGGTATTTATAAACACAACAAACATAAAGTATGGTCCTCACAGAATTCATATACTTGGGAAAAAAAAGAACAAATGGGAGGAACTGAGCCAACTAGGTGTTGCACCTCCATCTGGATGTCGGTACACAGTTCAGGTGCCGGCACCAGTGGCAGCCATCGTTGCCGTTCTTGCCCTTGAAAAGCATCGCCAGGGAGACCACGTACCTGCAACAGAAATCACCTCACATCAGGTTTCGAGTATAGGTTGCTGATCCCAAGCTATGGTTTCAGTTTAGAATGTCATATAACTTGAAATATGGAATACATAAATTTGCGTCATGTCTTCCAATAGAGTAGAGATGCTTACCCAACTAGCAGCAAGATCAGTGCCGCGCCCCACAAAACATACTGGTATGTTTTGTACTTTGGAGGTTGATTAGTCTCAGGCAATTCCTTCCGTTCCATCCAACCAAATTGAGGCCTTGCCAGCAGCACAAACCCAAGAAAGAATCCGGTTACGAATCCACCAATATGAGCAAAATTATCAGCATGCGGTAGTATCCCGATTGCCAAATTGATCACAATTATAAACAGAAGAGTTATGATGGCTGCTGCCTGCAAGAGCAAACCAATTGAAACTCACATCGAAAAACTGAATAGGAGTAAAACAAAGTACAATGTCCTTCTGCTGACCTTGTTGGAATAAATAGTCCAGTTCATAAAAAGCTCGGAGAGCATAGAGCCAAGTAGGCCAAACAAGGCTCCAGAGGCACCAACAGAGATGTAGTGATTACGTAAGAACAGTGCAGACAGCACACTGCCGCCGAAGCCAGATAGCAGGTAGATGATCCCAATGCGAACTGGTGAGTGCAAAAACTGAAGTCAGTGCACATCAATTTACTCAGATGTAACACAAAGGTAAATACAGCATATGCGCGGATCCACATTGGCATATTAAGGAAATACAAGTCCAGAAAGATTGTTCACACATGGACCTGATTGATTTTCATTGTTTCAAACAAAAACCACGAAACCAAACTATTATCAGATTTGTGAAAGCAAATGGTCTTTGTGCAGTAATACTGGGAAAATTATATGAATATATAGCAAGGAAGGAGATGGGCAACGCTAAATCGCCAGCCGAGGTCTTCAATGCTTGCAGGAGCTGGGTGCCATGTATACCAAGATTTACAGTCTGCTGGCATGCCCTTTGCTTAGCTTAATTTCATGATAGCACTTCTTCTAACTGTTTGATGGGCATGGAAACTTTATTGTGTTCTCACAACTCTTGAACCTTGGTTTCAATTGATAGAAATCAAGGGGCACCCATTTATTGAGAGAAAAAAATCAAACTACATAGCTAGGTGGCTCTAACATAGAGGTGAGGGCGTGAGGCATGGAATCAAACATACCAAACTACATAGTCCAGATTGACATCAGGTTTTCACAAGTACCACATGTACCAACGGAGAACCAGCTCAGAGAATTGCTATGCTTAACCATGAAACACACAGAGAAAAATAAGACTAGTGCAATAAAGGAGCAGATAAAGACAGTCCACCGAAGTACCTCAACCAAGAAAGATGGGCATGCTGCAAAAGTGGTAAAATGTACAAATTCAGTACTTGTGTCAGGCTTACCAAAGCCAAATTGCGTTCAAGGCGGATTCCGATGAATAGCAAACTCAGCATGTTGATAACCAAGTGGATTAGACCAGCATGGAGCCAGATACAGCTGATTAGGCGCCACCCTTGGTGTTGATGAACAACTTTTGCCCAGTCAAGAGCTCCCATCTTCTCCAAACTGCAAGATGGTGAGAACTTTTTGTTAGGACTTGAGTCCCTTATCCCTAACATTTTCAAGATGAACAAAATTATACCATGCTTTTACTAACGCAAACCACAACAGACAAAGAAAACATTTTTTGTTACAGTTTAATGAGAGCAGGAAATAAGTCCTAACAAAAAGTCAATATCTTAGATTGCATGAGGCAGAACAAATAAAAAAGTCAGGCGACCAACATACTACATACATACCGCAGTGTACTTATCACAACAGTATGATATTAATTGGCCTAGTCTTTTTCCAAGGGGAAATTGGCCAAGTCAATAGCTCCCATCTTCTCTAAACTGCAAGATGGGTGTGAACTTTTTGTTAGGACTTTAAGTCACTTTATCCCTGACATTTTAAAGATGAACAAACTATAACATGCTATTCCTAACCATAGCATTCCATCAACATAATGCAATCCTGATTCTGGATGCCATGCTATTCCGAAGAAGACTGACACACGTGCTAGGATTCACAGACCACAACATACAAATAAAAATTTTTGTTACAGTTTAATGAGGGAAGAAAAGGAGTCCACGCCCATCATTATCTTAGACTGCAGGAGGCGAAACAAGTAATAATCAATGCGGCCAACATTCATATCGCAGTGTACCTATCACAACTATGATTATAAATTTGCCAGTAAATAAGTGGCGTATCCACTAAATAACAAATGCTAGGGAATAAGATATACATTTATCAGTCGAACTGTTGCAGGTATTTTGCATTAGCTAGACCAAAATACTTCACTCGAAATTGTAGTACATGCTACAAGCGAAACTATTTGGAACAGCTCATGATGTTTACTCGCCGGTTTAGCAGTAAGGTACAGATCTAATTAGTCGGCATTGCCCTATCTCCCCCATTTCCAAAGTACCAGCTATAAATTCCGTCTGAGTGTAGAAGCTCTAACTTTGACTAGCGATGGCACTCGAAATCTGCCCAAACTAACAAGGCCACAGAATACAACCCCCAACTTCCCCTGGAAGGAAAAGAAAAGAAAAATTCCCCACTTGTGATTTCCAAATTCGCATCAAACCAGCAATTCAGCGAGCCGTGAGGCTGATAGATACGTACGTGGCGGAGGACGGGCCGAGGAGCGGGTTCTCGCGCAGCGGCTGGAACGCGAAGCGGCGGAGGAATCCGGCGACGCAGGGCGCGTCGCCGCCCAGGGGGCTCCCGTGGCGGGGGCAGTCGTTCTCGAACATCTCGACGGCGAACACCACGACGCACGCGCCGAGCAGGGTGGGCACGAGCCACGGCCACCACTGGCGGTCGTCGTACACCCCGGTGCCGTACGAGGCGGCGTACTGCTGGTACCCGGCGCCCGCGCGGCCCCCCTTCCCCTCGCCGCTGCCACCCGCCATGTTCCTCTCGCGACGGATAGGGTTCCCTCCGTCGCTCGCGCTCGGCGGCCTGTAGTTATAGCGGCAGCTGCCGGGAAGTGGACACGGGAGGGAAGCGGCGAGGGAGTGTGGGAGTAGTGGAGCGGTGGTTGGCGTTGTTTGCGCGGCTTGGCTTGGAAGCGAGGAGGGGTGATAAATGGTGGAGAGTGAGGTGAGATGCCCGCCGACAGTGCGGGTGTGAGGCTGGCGCGTGGGGACCGTGAGCCGAGGGGCACCGCCGGTCGGCGACACCACGCTGTCACTCTCGTTTTGGACGGAGTTTGGAGCAAGCTAGCGCTGCCGTGCCGGCGACTGTTTTTTGGTTAGGACTGGTTAGCTAGCAAGCTATCGCTAATTGGGTTGATTAAAATTTTTTTAATAAAGGGATTTTATTATTACTTAAGAGTATTAAGCATTACACCCGGCCTCTGCATAATTAGGATGCACACAGCTCCAACAAGTTCCAAAGTTTCGTAGTATGTGAAAATTAAAAAAGACGAATTACATATCATGATGAGAAATTGTAAAGACGCATATGGTGGTGGAGGGTCGATCCGGAGATTATGTGGCCATCCATGCTGGGAGAATAACTCCCTCGCCGCAGCCTCCAAACGCGACGACACCTCCAAAAACAGCTCTCGGTGCTCCACACGCTGCAAGGCCGACAATGATAGGAGCGTAGCTATGCATCGGTAGATAACCTGCATAACAGAAGAATTTTTATCATTAAAAACCTTGTCATTTCTACATAGCCATAGCGACCAAATAACGGCAATCGCTCCCACCCTAATAAGTAGCTTAAACCTAGAATCAACCCCGTTTAGCCAATTGCCGAAAATGTTTGCAACGCTGCACGGGGGATATAAGGTAGAACCTATCCAGATGGCTGACCATATAGACCTAGCAAACTCGCACTGAAAGAATAAGTGTTTAATGGTCTCGTCATGACTACAGAAAACACACTTTCTACTCCCGTGCCAATTGTGTTTGGCAAGGTTATGTTTTATAAGAATTACACCTCGACGAAGATACCATGCAAACACCTTCGTTTTTAGCGGAATCTTTATCTTTCAAATTTTCTTATTAGTATCGACTGGGATTACAGGCTGGATTAAAACTCTATACATAGAATCAACCGAGAATTTACCATTCTTAGTGAGATTTCATCGAAGTTTATCTGGGCCTTCCGTCAATTGGACATAGTCCAACCGGAGAAGCAAGGCATTCCAACATGCTTGTCTAGGCCCTAATAGACTTCTTCTGAACGATACATTCGGTGGGGAAGTACCTATCACCTTAGCGAGCATGTCGCCTTTGTGTCGCACAATATTGTACAAAGCCGGATATTGTTCTCGGAGAGTGGATTGGCCAAGCCATTTATCCTCCTAGAACCGAATTTCCGATCCATTCCTAATTGAGAATGATCCATGTGGGAAAAAGAATTTTTTCTAGCCATGAGGCCTGCCCAGAAGTGTGAATCACCAGGTTTCCAAAGAACCTGAGATACCGCTTTAGATCTGAATTTCACTTCCCCGGACTCTGCACCAACTAGGGATGCACACAGCCTTTTAAGCATGAGTATCAGGATTTTTATCTTGATTAATAACCAAGTCTGATCCTCAGGATAAATTGTATGAGCATCAGGAAAGACTGGTCCTCAAGTATAAATAGGAACTTAAATTCGTGTCCCTTGGGACTTGAACCTGGGTGTTGGGGTTTGTACATCCACTCACTCAACCAGTTGAGCTAAGCTCTCCGGAGGCAGAGGCACCAGCAACATATTTGAACCGGACGTCACGCATTCTCAAGCACTCGTCAATATATGTGTACTCGATTGTTCATCCCTCCCTCCCGTTCAACGGAAAAAAACTCTCCTACATGTACATAGGCGTAGGTTAAAATTTCCAGGTGGGGGTGGTGACGTGGCGGCCTCGCCCCTGAGATAGAATAAGTCTTTTCCCGACCCAGCCTCGCTACATTGGTGCATTGGTTCTTGCGACGGCGTCGCTACGGGTAGAGTAGAAGTTTTGTTTGTGATAAACTTGTCGCCTGGTGTTCCGATGGCGGCTCTGGCTGATGCGTGTGTTGGTTTCTTCATTTTTTTTGAGTGGATGTGTTGGTTTCTTCATAGTTGTGGTCTTTGCGAGATGGGCCTCTTTGAATCAGTTTTGTTGGCGATGATGATAACTTTGAGGTATGTTCTCGTTGTTCCTCTTTCCAACCTATTGTGTGTTGAGTTCAAAGTCATGATCAATTGAGACAACATGACAATGAATTCAGATGGGGGTGTTATCCATTTGATGCAACTTCTTTGCTTGTGTTGTCCGGAGCAAAATAAACGTGGGAAAAAGGATTAGTCCTCTATCCATCTAAGCAAGCGACTCAACAATCCATGTTTTGCAATTTCTCTGCTTATGTCTTGATCTTACCCTAGCCTCTTCGTAGACGGTGTGATGTACGTAGGTGGCGGTTGTGATCGTGGATGTGTTGAAAAGGTCGCATAGGTATGTTTGCAATTTTCATTATTTTTTTATTGTGTTTTCGTTTGGGGCATAATGGTCCACATCGGAATTCTCACGTAAAATTTTCTCTTATCTAATGTCGAAACACGTGTTCGAAAAACATGTCAAATTTACACAAGAAGGGTAAGCACCCTCAGCTTATTGTTTGCACATTTGCTCTCATGTTGTGAAAATGTGTCATCATTCCCGGTCGTGTTACCAGAATTATTTTCCCCAGTGTTGGCCAAATCATTTTTTCCAACGAACTAGCCTCATGAATCCACTGCTTCTCTTTTCCAAAATATGGTATATCTTAGTTTGATGTTATCACTCTATGCGGATGTTTCGGATCCGGCAAGAGAATTGGACGTACATACCGCTTGTGACCATGATCGAATGGGCTGATAGATTCAGACAAGAGAGGTTTTAATTTCTTGGTGGTCGTGACTTGCTAAAATATCCGAAAGCAACGAAAAGAGCAAGTTTTTACAAACATTTCAACATAACTTCACATTTTAAATTTTGCAAGACATGAAGCAACGGATTTTGGTGGGTATAGGTGAGAGAGTCGTGTTTTGTCTTTTCTTGATGAGGATTGTGGGCTATGTTTACAGTTTGCAGGGAGGGATAGCCTCATGTAACAAAATCCTCCTATAAAAAATATGGTCTCCTTGACATAGACTAAGAAAGAAGGGCTAGATTTAAAAAAAAAATCAATAGATTTGCGATTTACATTGATTAAGAAGATTTTTTAAAAAAGTTTCACAAACCGAGGCCATGACCAAAGTCACGCTCCAAAACAAAGATCTACTCTCGTGGCATTACATTACTCGAACAAAACTGCCCCGGCAAAACATCAAAACCTTGCTTCATCTTTGATCTTGGCGATAATCATGCTTGCGGTGAAACACTGTTCAAGAAGACGCGAGCACTTCTCTCCATCCAAACCTCCCAAGTAACAAGCATAGCAAGTGATGACATGGCCTTCCTATGAGCACTCTTTTTGGATGTCGTCGGTCCACTATTTTTTTACGGAGTGGAACGCTTGCCAATTGCCCGGGATCATGTCATGTAGTCCAAGCTAACTCTTTAAGTCTGTCTAAATGCGGGGAAGCGAAATGACATTTGAAAATGAGGTGAAGGGCCGTCTCTTAAACTTTATTACAAAGCTTATTATGTCAGCATGGGAATCGGCCGGCCCGGACCTGGCCCCGTGGCCAATATGGGAGGCCATGGGTGAACCCATTCCATTAGAATTTTGTAACCTCGCTGGCCCATTGGGTAAACAGGGCCGGCCTGATTCCAGCGAATGCACAGTTCACTGCTGTGTTTGACGTTCGCAACTCTATTTTTTTTCCTAGACGTTCTCAGCTCTGTATGACACAGACCAGAGGTACACAGAACCAAATTTTCACATCAATAAAATTAAAGTACATGACAAGATCCATTATTTTCTGCACATAACCAATTTTTCACGTCAATACAATTAAAGTATACAGGATCAATTATTTTCACAGGTTACGCAGAACCAATTTTTTCACATTAGTATATGACAAGATTAAAGAGACAAGATTCAATTTTTTCACAGGTTGCACAGAACCAATTATTTCTTCATCTGTTGGAGCTATCCATTGCTCCAACATGCTTCAGCTCCAACATGCTTCATCATTTGCTAGAGCCATCCATTGCTTCACAGCTCTCATTATCTGTACAACCCAAATAAAAGATGCAATTATGTAAATTTAATATATTCAGCCAAACATTATTCTTCGCACTAAGAAATGACAGACAAATACAATGCTTTATACAATGTGGTTAATGAAATACTCTCTGCCAACTAAGAAAATGACAGTATTTCTTTGTGTCGTTGTTACCTAGTGGAGCTTCAGTCCTCGTCCTCATTATCTGTATAAATGATATAGATGGCAAATGATCCCTTTGCACATCAATTATTTAAAAGACAACAAAAAATCAATCAACATCTCTTAAAAGCCTACCCAACCAACCAACCAACCTAGTGTCTGTAAACATTGTGCAGCAGGAAGAATGGAATCAACGAGAAATCAATGTATAGACAGAAGAAAAATGCATATCCCTCCCAGCAGAATGGAATCAGTACAGAAGACCAAGATCGGGGATTTTTAAATAAAAATAACCATTGTGCAATCGACAGAATCATTACAGAGCAGCATGCAAAATCACTACAGAGCTTAACTATGCGTTACTACTATCTTGAAATACCAAGCAGGAAATCACTACAGAGCAGTATGCAAAATCGAAGTAACCATTCTGCAATCAGGCAATAATACTATCAAGCAGCAAACAATACCAAGATCAGGGATTTTTTACCTGCGCGTGGAGAGGTTGCGAGCAGCCGGAGAGGAATAGGATGGCGTCCGGGACAACGAGCTGGATGAGCCAGAGAGGAGCGGGATGGCGTCCGGGACGGCGAGAGGTACTAGCCGGAGAGGAGCAGGACGACGACCGTCAACCAGGACGGCGAGCTGGACGAGCCGAGATGGATGGCGAGCAGAACGGCGAGCGGGAGGCGCGCAAGGAGCGGGACAGCGAGCTTGAGGCGCTCAAGGAGCGGGAGGCGACGGCGAGCGGGAGGTGCCGGCGGGCGGCGGCGACCGGTGGCCACAACTAGGGCATGGTTGAAAGCTGGGTCGACCCGTGCGCCCCATCGGGTCAACTAGTGCCGGCTCCACTAGCGCAAAACGTTTTCGAGGCCGACCCGTGCGCCCCAATGGCCTCAAAGTTTTGGGCCGGGTCAGTGACCCAGCGGGTCGACCCGGCCCATTCCCATCCTGATTACTCCTATTATGTAACCCACAATTTTGCACCCCTTGTTCAAACCTATTCGCTAGATTTCATTACAGCGATGGAAGAAACAAATACCAGTATGGTGGCCGTCCGCCGGATCGATTCGCATCCAAAACCGCGTATATATGTGCACCGACGGCATTTGGTAGTTTTGGGGGTTCGCGCGTCCTTGTGCTTCCAGCGCAGCGCATGCCATCCATGGCCGATCGCTAGCAAACGAGCCACGCACCGGGACCAACACACGGTACGATGTCGCTACAGGCTGCATGCAGCCGGTTTTTTTTTTTTATAGCATACGGGAATATATTAGGCATAAGCCAGATGCAGGTACAGAATGCGTACACAGAAACCGGATCGGTCCAACCGGACACGTGGACCCGTACACTTTGCAGAAACAACCCTCGAAAAAAGAAAAATTACAAAGAAGTCCATCGAGAGGTCTGCAACTCCAGAACCTCGCCACCGCTCGCCGCCGATGCCGTGAAGCACGGCGAGACCGAGAAGCGCTGCCCAACACTCCCGAGGAAGAGGGAGCCCCATCGCCGAGACGGCTTTGTGAACCTCCAGAAGAAGTACCAACGGCACCCACCTATCGCTGTGGCGCGCGGGTCGGGGATCATCCCCGAGCTCATCCTCTTCCTCCAAACCTGGCTCCTCCCGTCGTCAAAGACGAGGAGCATGACCAGATCCGCCTGCCGCCGACCATCCACCTAGCACGGACCACGGCACCAGAGAACCGGCGGCCGTAGTACCCGCATCCGCATCTTCAACTTCCAGGCAGCGCTGGAGACACCACCATGTCGCGGACGAAGCGAAGATCCAAAAGGTCCCTGGCGAGGCCGCCGCCGCGTCGACGACCTCCCCTGGACAGAGCGGCTTCGCATCTCCCCGGCGCCGAACCCGACGCCGTCGAAGCGGAGACCCGACGAAGCTTTGTCGCAGCGGCGGCGACATCAGCCACACACCGCAGCGAAAACCTAAACAAGCAGCTAAACCTAGACTACCTGTACACAGATCCGGCCGGAGATCCTACCCCCCTCCCCTCTCCGACGGCGCAGAGGCCGACGAGAGAGAGGAGGGTGGCGGAATCGCCGGCGGAACGAGCGTCGCCTTCCGGTCGCCTCTCCTTTTTACTGTAGACTAGTTGACGTGCACGTGCAACGCACGTATCATAATTTGATATAATAAAAACACATATTTTGAATCCTATATTTTTTCATTGAGCTTTTTTACCAGTGAAGTAAAATAGGTTTCATCGTACAACCATGTAAGAGTATGCGCAACACACCGTTCACGCACACGTCACTAAGAATTTTCCTATGAGACAAAATATCTCTCCTGAAGTATATTCAAACCGTAAATTCAATTATAAAATATATTAATGTTATTTTACAGGATCCTTCAAAATCATCAAAAAAAAGTATTTAAAAATATTGTGGCGCGCCTTAGAGGTTCTGGTCGTCTAGCCATACAAAAGATATCGTCAACGCTCACTCACTACTCCCAACTCTGAAGCTTCATCCTCATGAACTTGGCAAATGCAAATTATCTGCAGTGTTTGGAGAGAAGTCAGTAGAGCTTAACCGAACTTGGTACAGAAAAATCGATCATATTATGGATCACTCCACCATGTAAGATTACAAACCTCTAGGATTGAACATCAGCCCTTTAGAAAAGGAGCACCAGCCTGGTGCTTTTCTTAGTTTATTTCCACTGAATTTTCAGTTGCACTTTGTCACAGTTTGTTGCTGCAGTTAAAACTTTTACATGATTAATGTGTAAAAAAAATTATAGTGATTTCAATATGAAGAAGAAAAAACTCATGTCATCTCCACCTGCCAACTTCTAGATCGACTGCTGATGTGGGTCTTCTAACTTGACAGTCCATGCATGCCCAGATACCGTCTTTAGATTTGAAGAACTTTAATCTTTTACCTGGCAAAGTTAAATAGTAAGAACTGAGGTAAATATTCCTCCCCATCGACGCAATCCAACGCAACAAGGGACATACCATACCTAAAGACAACAGTCCTATCTGAGTTCTTGAAGTTTCACATCGAATCCAATGTGAGGTTGGTAGGCTCAGAAGTCAGCACCAAAGAAGTTGCATAGAAGATTTGTTTCCTATATAGGCATAACGAACTACATACATAGAGTAGCAGCTGCAACTGATTTGTACAGAAGATTAAAAACGGATTATGCCCCGTGGGCAGCGCTTTCCAATTGATTGCTGAAGGGAATAAACCAGTCTTCAATTTTGAGATACAATAGCACAGTTCAGATAGAGGGGCACACGTAGTAGCGCTAAGCAAAGGGGCCAAGCAGCTCGAGTCTCCTTGTCGAACGACCCACATGAACCGGTGGCCATAGTTCTCCCGGCGCCGAACACTATTTCTGAGCTCCTCCTCTGGGTGAACACATCATCCGAGTGAGCCTCCAAAGCAGAGATCTACATGAGGCTCTCGTAGCGGCACCGGGAAGGCTTGTGCCGCGTGGTGCGGCGGCGATGTGGCAACAAGGCCGTGGGCTGCGGGGTGGGATTGATTGGTGCAGTGCGATCTTGAACGCTTCTCGACCGGCGCAAGGTCGAGTCGACCATGTTGCGCGACAGGATGAGCGCCGGAGCCGGGGGAGGGCTGGAAGGGATGAGCAAGAGGAGGAGGGAGAGTTGTGGGGATTGGGGAAGACGACGCCGAGGATGGCGGGATGCTAAAGATATCCCGGGCACACACATCGGTCTAATTCAGCTAGCACAAATTCAGTCCAAACATCGGCTAGCACAAATTCATCTAGCCGTGGCCCATGGACACACACATGGTTCAGCACGGAGCGCACACACATCAGAGCTAGCAGAGCATCTCCATACCCTGCAGGGCAAGCTCGGGCATGCGAGGTTGCGGGCGCAGGCGGAAGGATTGCCGCCGCCAGACGCAGTCAAAGGCCGCTCACCCCACCTCCTGTGTGTGACCGCCGACCACGACGCCTTTATCCCCGACCTCCTCCACATCTTGCCCGCCGCGCCGCTGCCCTTCGCCAGACGGCGCTCCAACCGATCTACAAGCTCTCCTTATTCCTCGCTGCCAGACCGCCGTCATCCTGCTCCTTGCCGTCATCCACCTCGACGCCGGCGCTCCGGTTCACCCCGCGCGTCCAAGCACAAAATCAAGATCGTGGCCGGGGTACGTGTGGGAGTCGGCGAAGAACGCCGCTTCGTCGGGCTCGGGCAGCCTCGTTGCTGCTTGTGTGCGTCGCCGACGGCTGGGACGCTCGCCTTCCGGTTGGAGGTGCTGGGGCGGCCTCGTTGCTGCTCGTCAGCGTCCCGACGGCCAGGACGACGGCGGCCTCGCGTAGAGCCTGGGCGGCGCGAGCTGGGAGACCTCGGGGGCGGCGTCGGCAGGCCGCCTGCCTGAGCCGATGGAGATGGAGGCGGGCCGGGGCACCAGGACGACGGCGGTGGTCAGCGCGGGTGCGGCTCCTTGGCCAGGACGACGGCGGCCTCGCGTGGACCTAGGCGGCGCCAGCGATGGAGACGGGCCAGGGCGCCAGGACGACGGCGGGCTCACGTGGAGCCGCAGGTGGTCAGCGCGGGTGCGGCTCCTCGGCCAGGACGACGGCGGCCTCGCGTAGATCCGGGGCGGCGCGAGCTTGGAGGAGCTGGGAGACCTCGAGGGCGGCGCGGTGTGCTCTGCCGGGGCGCGCGTGCGTGCGTGCTACAGAAGACGGGCGCGTGGCAATTTGTGGAAAGAAACAAAACGGTGGCAATTTGGTCGTATTATGTGATTTGGTCGGAGGGCAAAACGGTCCAAACTGGACAATGTTGAGTTGTTAAACATTGAGACGATATATGCTGTTTGATCGGATATTGAACGGTCCAGATTTAAAGTATCCCAACAAGTTTGCTCTTTTAATAGTAGTATAGAAGAAGGGAAGGGGAACGAAGCGAAGAGGATGAGTTGGCACTAGCTGTGGCTGCATGCAGCCGGTTATGCTATCGTAATCGCCCTCGTTTGTCTTCGTTTTAATTTGTCGTACTGATTCGAGTAGGTACTTTTAATTTCCAGAATTGACATAAACATGCACTGCTGGTTTAGAAAGACGTGAAGCAATGCTAAATTTCAACTTGAAATTAACTTGTTTATCATCCTGCAAAATTTGAACTTCAAACTCTGAAACAAAATTAAGCAAACCGTGAAGCAAACCCGACTATGGGCCACTTCTTTTCAGCTTCTGGCCCAGCTTCTAGGTTCCCACAGCAGAAACTGAAAAGAAGTCTCCAGCTCCTAGCAGGCTTATTTCCACCGCGAAGCCCATTTCCTTCGTATAGCGAGAAACTGGTACCGACCTGTTTCTGGAGATTCCCGAGCTTCTCCGCTATGGAACGAATGGTTACAGAGATTTGCCCCGTTGGTTGCCTCTATTTACGGCAGGAATGCCACTCCGCGTCAGGTCGCGTCGATTACGTGTTCGCATCGTCGCTCCCTGACGCTGAGCCGTCGCTGACTAGACTTCACGTTCTCTATGTAAAACAGCATATGCATGCACGCAGGCCAGTTGCCGAGCTAATTACCTATTTATTAATTATTTATCATGTAATGATGTCGCCTAATCCATGCATGCGTCGTACGTTTCCCCTTTAAACTCAGCTAGCTTGCGACACTCAGTTTTTCGTATGCAGAGCAAAAATTATGTTTGATGAAATCTTCTGCACATGCTTTCTTCCGTTTTATTGTAGTGCAACATTCCATTTCTTTGGCACTTGTTCTTAAAATCCCTACACATTTCTTTTATTTGACATTTACTACATTTATTTTATTTGACATTTGACATTAGATTTTGTAACATCATTTGCCTTTTCATATTATTTTTATTTTATTTTATTTCTACCTCTTTTTATACCAAATACTAGCATATGTAAGTTAAAAATGTTTGGTCAAGTACAACATATCAAATTTAGGGGCATAAACGACATCTTACAACTCATTATAGCAAATAAGCCAAAACAACATAAGCTCAAAAGAAGTCTCCACTCAGTTTCTGGGAGTTTCTACCCACCACGGTTTCTCCCCACCGGAATCTATAAGCAAGCTTATGCATAAGCATAAGCTCAAAAGAAGTGGCCCTATGTTCCTGCATAGTACTACTAGCGTGCAAAAGAAAACCGCGTTCCTACAGTGATCGATGGAAGCCTAAACAGTTCGAGCACGCATCGGCGATCAGAGGGACGATGGTCATTCGGCGTCTGACGGCACTAGGCGAGCTTCTTCCTGGTCGATTGGAACCCACAGGCTGGGCGCCTGCGCCTCCAAGCCGGGCGTCCCCCGCACGTTGGTGAACTGCGCATGGCACGGCTGGTCGCCGCACCGGAGGTTGACGCCATCCAGGCGCACCCCGCTGCAGGGCCGCTCCTTGCTGCACCGCAGCTGCACCGCCACCTTGCTGCTCGACGTCCCCTCGATCCTCCTGAACGTTGTGAATTAGGGTAACGATCGTTACCCTCTAGGGTCGATCGGGTACGTGTTAATATAGTGATGAAAAGCCCATCACGTGGCAATACATGGAAGCGTATTTAGGTTGGAGTACTACTCCATACCCTTATACGTATTATATCTAAAGCCGTATTACATTGTTTAACACCCCCTTAATCACAACCTTCGGAGAGGTTGAGATTACGGATAAACTCATGAAGACTCTTGACTGGTAAAACCTTTGTAACAACTTGATCTTTACTAGATATGAACTTGATATCTAGCAACTTGTCTGCAACCCTCTCACGAACAAAGTGATAGTCTATCTCAATATGTTTAGTCCTAGCATGAAACACAGGATTAGCAGATAAATATGTAGCACCTAAGTTGTCACACCATAAACATGGTTTGTCCTTTAATTTAACACCAAGTTCATTGAGAACAGCTTCAACCCAAATTAACTCAGCTGTAGCATTTGCAAGAGCCTTATATTCAGCTTCAGTACTTGACCTTGACACAGTTTTCTGCTTTCTGGCACTCCAAGAAACCAAATTTGGCCCAATAAATATAGCAAATCCTCCAGTGGATCGTCTGTCATCAAGACAGCCTGCCCAATCTGCATCTGAAAATGCACTAAGCAAAGTAGATGAGGACTTCTGAAAAGTGAGTCCAACATGAAGAGTACCCTGAACATATCTCAAAATTCTTTTTGCAGCTGTCCAATGAGCAGAGGTAGGAGCATGCAAATACTGACACACTTTGTTAACTGAGAAGGAAATATCAGGTCGTGTCAATGTTAAATATTGCAAGGCACCTACAATGCTTCTGTAATGTGTACTATCATCAGGACCAAGAGGAGTTCCCTCAGTTAAGGACAATTTTTCAGTGGTGGATAAGGGTGTAGGACAAGGAGTGCACTTGTTCATGTTGCATTTAGCAAGTAAATCCGTAGCATATTTTCCCTGGGTGAGAAGCAAACCAGATTGTGTCTTCTTTACCTCAATGCCCAAGAAATAGTGTAGATCTCCCAAGTCTTTGAGGGCGAAATCAGTATTCAGGTCATGAAGAAGAGCAGAGATGGCTTGATCTGAAGAACTTGTAACAATAATGTCATCAACATAAATTAGGACAAATATCATAACACCAGACTTGTTATAAAGGAAAAGGGAGGTGTCAGCCTTAGAAGGAGCAAAACCAAGCTGTTGCAACTTGGTGCTAAGCCGTGAATACCACGCACGAGGGGCTTGTTTGAGACCATACAAGGCCTTATCAAGTTTGCAGATATGATGTGGAGCTTGAGGATTTTCAAAACCTGGAGGTTGTTTCATATAGACTTCCTCTTCCAGAACGCCATGGAGAAACGCGTTCTTGACATCTAGCTGCCGCAAACTCCAGCCTCGGGAAACAGCAACAGAAATGACAATGCGTATTGTTGCTGCTTTGACCACAGGACTGAATGTATCTTCGTAATCTATCCCATATCTCTGTTTGAACCCTTTTGCAACCAAGCGTGCCTTGTATCTGTCAATGGTACCATCTGCATTTTTCTTAACACGATAAACCCATTTGCAGTCAATTAGATTTTTTTTATGATGTGAAGGAACTAAGTGCCATGTTTTGTTTTGCATAAGAGCATCATACTCATCCTCCATCGCTTTCCGCCACTTGCCATCCCCAAGCGCCTCAGACAATGTGCGTGGTTCTCCTGTGGAAGCAAGAAGACACCAGCGAATAGTACCATCAGTAGGTATGCGAGGCTGACGTATACCTTTTTGAAGTCGAGTTCGAGGTTCAGGAGGCGGTGGTGGAGCTGGTGGCGAAGAAGGAGGCGTTTCGGCAGGGCTAGACACCTCAGGGCTAGATGCCGCAGGACTAGCCACACCAGGGCTGGGTGCAGCTGATCGTGCCGAGCTTGTCCCCCCATGTGCGGCGTCGTTGTTTGTTGCGTCCGCAACTGCACCCCGCTGCGGAGAACGAGGCGAGGGCGGTGTCCGGTAGCGCGACGTGGCGGAGCCAGAGTCGTCAGGTGAGCGGGACCTCGGCGGGGTCCGTGACGGCGACGTAGACCGCGTTGGCCTGGAGCATGACGCGGCGTTCCTGGATTCGTGCAGATCAGGCGACGAAGGCTGCTGGGCTTCGGAGGCGGACGTGCCAGGATCCACCTCGGAGTCAACATCTGACGCGTCTCCGTCGCTGTCGAGGGAATTTTCCTCGGGATCGACAAGGATTCGATCTTCCTCGGGATCAACCAGGGGCAGACGCTGTCTATCATTAGACGCACGGTTTTGCCTCATTTCTGGACCATTTTGCGCCAAATTTTTTTCTTGTTCTTCCTGCGTGATACTTGCACCTGCTGGTACACTTGTTTCTGCATGCTGATCATTAGCAACAACTGGTATAATAGGCAAAGGCATATAATCATCAATATTTGCATCCCCATGCAAAAGAAGGAGGTCTTTTCTAAGACGAGCACCGGCATTAGGATGAAGGGATTCAAAAGGAAAAACACTCTCATCAAAAACAACATCCCGTGAGATATAAATGCGGCCGGTGGAGACATCCAAACACTTAACTCCTTTGTGACGTGGACTATAACCCAAAAAGACACAACGTTTAGAGCGAAAGGCAAGTTTTCTTTTGTTGTATGGGCGGAGATTGGGCCAACAGGCACATCCAAAAACTCTAAGAGACTCATAATTTGGTTTGGTATGGAGAAGACGTTCAACAGGTGTATCAAGATTAATGACTTTGCTTGGGAGCAAATTTATAAGAAAGGTGGCTGTGAGAAAAGCTTCATCCCAATATTTAAGAGGCATAGAGGCATTGGCAAGCAAGGCAAGACCAACTTCAACAATATGACGGTGTTTACGTTCAGCGGAACCATTTTGTTGGTGGGCATGTGGGCAAGAGACATGATGAGAGATACCATGCGTTTGGAAAAAAGCATTAAGTTTTTCATACTCACCACCCCAGTCAGTTTGCATGGTAATGATTTTTCTATCAAATTTTCGCTCAACAAGTTGCTGAAAATTAAGAAAGACTTGATACACCTCAGAGCGTTTCTTGAGCAAATAGATCCACGTAAATTTACTAAAATCATCAATAAAGCTTACATAATATGAATGTCTGCCAACAGACTCAGGTGCAGGACCCCATACATCAGAAAACACTTGCTCCAAAGGAACAGTGGAAACACTAGTGGAGGTAGGATATGGCAACTGATGACTCTTAGCTAACTGACATGAATCACAAATATATGGAGTAACTTCTGGAGTATATGAAATTTTATTGTTCCTAAGGACTTGTTGAACCACAAAGGATGAAGGATGGCCTAAACGGCGATGCCATGTGGAGGACGACGGCTTTATTGTGATGAAAGCATGCTTGGATGACCCTGTGGAGAACGGCACTAGTGGGTAGAGACCATCATGGCAAGGTCCTTTAAACAGTATTCTTCTTGTTGCTTGATCCTTAATTAAAAAGAAATGTGGGTGAAATTCAAAGAAGATATGATTATCAAGTGTAAGCTTATGAACAGATAAAAGATTTGTGGTGGCACTAGGAACATGCAAGACATTTTTAAGATTAAAGGAAGCATGTGGGGTGCATAATATTGAATGACCAATGTTGCTTATTATCATACCGTTTCCGTCTGCAGTGTGCACACGATCACGCCCATTGTACTTGTCATGAGTGGTGAGTTTGCTCAATTCTCCTGTGATGTGGTTGGATGCGCCAGTGTCGGGGTACCAATTTGTGTCAACACCATAGGAAGCAAGATGAGCTGTCTTCTCTTCTCGGGTATCATCATCAGAGTCATCACGATCTTCATAGCGCCACCAGCAATCACTTGCTGGATGCCCATGAATTTTACATATCTGACATGTAGTGTTGACATAGGGAGTAGTGGCACGATCACGCTTAGCACCTCCGTCACGACGGCCTCCGTTGCCACCATCACGGCGGCCTCCATTGCCACCATTGCGGCGGCTTGCATCATAGCGCCTGTCATCACGGCGCCCATCACGGCTGCCACCATCACGGGAGCGCCAGGGTGCACGGTCATCTCGAGAGCGCCACTGGCCCCCATCATCGCGAGAGCGCCACTGGCCCCCATCATCGCGGGAGCGCCACTGGCCCCCATCAGCACGGAAGCGCCACTGTCCTCCATCATCACGGCGATCACCTCCGCCGTCACGGCGGACACGGTCACCAGAACGGCCCTGATCGTTGCCTCCACGAGCAAGGTGAGCAGAGGAGGTGAAGGTTTGAGCAGGGATGGCGTCTTCTTCATCGGAGAGCATCTCACGGCGCATGTCGTGTGCAGCAACTTGTGCAAAAAGGTCATCAAGAGTGGTACCGTGCTGACCGTTTACTGCAGCAACAACATTATCATAAGAACTATCAAGGCCATTAAGGATATACCCTATAAGTTCATCATCGTCAACTGGTTTTCCCACAGCGGCAAGCTCGGAACAGAACCCTTTCATGGTGGTGAAGTATTCAGAAGCAGTCATGTCTTTCTTCTTCTTTGTTTTGTTGAGCGCCGTGCGGAGATGTGTCACCTTGGACCTTGAGACAGAGGTGAACATAGCCGTGATCGTGCCCCAGACTTGAGCGGTGGAAGTATGCTCGAAGAAGTGGGGAAGGAGATCCGGAGAGATGGTCTCGAGGAGCCATCCCATCACCTGCTGATCACGGACGATCCACGCGGAATACAGCGGGTTGGCGGTGGTGATTTTCTTGTCGCCTTCTTCAATCTCCACAGTTTTGGCAGGGGCGACGTCTGTGCCATCCAGCAGCCCGGTGACCTGGGCTCCGCGAAGACGGGGAAGAACCAAAGCCTTCCAGAGAAGATGGTTGGAACGGGTAAGGGGCTGGCTAGGAGCGGAACCCAGCGTGGCAGCGAGCACAGCCGTCGAGGAAGACGACGACATGGCAGCAGCGGATCTTGGTTTTTGTAGGGCGGCGGGCGGCAAACTATGCGGCGGCGGCAGTTTTGGTCGTGGGTTTTGTAGGTTCTTGTAAGGCGGCGGCAGCAGCAAACTATGCGGCGGCGGCAGTTTTGGTCGTGTTTTTTTGTAGGTTTTGGAGGGGGCGGCGGCGGCAGCAATGATGCAGCGGCGGCGGCGGCGTCTTGATCTTGAGGTCTTGGAGCGGCGGCGGCTGCAATAGCGCAGCGGTGGCGGCGATGTTCGTCTAGGGTTTTGGAGCGGCGGCTAGGCAGGAAGAGCCTGCTCTGATACCATGTGAATTAGGGTAACGATCGTTGCCCTTAGGGTCGATCGGGTACGTGTTAATATAGTGATGAAAAGCCCATCACGTGGCAATACATGGAAGCGTATTTAGGTTGGAGTACTACTCCATACCCTTATACGTATTATATCTAAAGCCGTATTACATTGTTTAACAAACGTCACGTCGCTGATCTGCACCAGCGAGGGCCTGTCGACGGCGCCGGAGCAGCGGTCGTGCGGGCAGTAGCTCTGGTCGATGATGATGGGGTTGGAGACGTTGGCCATGGTGATGTCCTCGAAGGTGATGTTGGACGCCCGCCCCGGGGGCGAGCCGGACCACGTCTTGATGCGCAGCCCGTTGGTGGTGCCGCGGACCGTGCAGTTCCGGATCACCAGCCCGCGCACCTCCTCCTCGCCCTCCTCCCTCCCCAGGCTCCCCACGCTGATGCCGTGGCCGGGGCCGCAGACGACGCCCGTGACCACCACGTCGGAGGAGCCGGGCCCACGGACACGCAGTCGTCGCCGGTGCCGATCACCGAGTCGGTGATGCGGACGTGGCTCGAGAACCCGACGTGGATGCCGTCCGTGTTCCGGCTGCCCGCCGGGGCCTGGATGCGGAGGCCCTCCGCCGCCACTCCGCTGCTGCGGTGGAAGCTCACGTGGAACCCCCGGCTGTCGACGAACCGCAGGCCCCTCACCGTCGAGTTCGCCACGCCGTCCAACTCCAGAGTCTGCACATTTGCGAAAACCGTCTCACCGGCTCGTTCAGAAACGATCGATTAGTGCTGAATGTATTACAGCCGGAGTCAGTACCGTCGTCTTGGGCTTGTTGGTCTCGGCGCCTCCCTGGCCGTCGAGGGTCCCGGCGCCGGTGACCAGGAGGTTGGTCAGGGCACTGAACGTGATCCAGGCATCATCAGACAAGTGGCATCCGCCCGTGTACGGCCGGAGCACACCGTCGATCAACACTATGGGCGCGTCGCCGCTCTTGCACGGTCCCGAGAACTCGACGGCGCCGACGGCGAATGTGCCCTCCGGGACCAGGAGCGTGGCGTTGCCGGCCGTGGAGCTGCACGCGGCGCGCCATGCCGCCACGAATGCCTGGACAGGAGTGATCCACACATGGTTCAGACAATAAAAGGAAACAGGGGATCGACACATGCTTCCTTTTATTGTAATTAAGCGTGTCCGTTTCTTGAAGAAAAAGTGCTCAACAGTCTTAAAAGGCAGAATTTTGTGGCTCCAAGACAGTCGTATTCAGAGTTCCAGACGTGCGGCCAGGGACAACAACAAGAATTGATACAAATTCATAGTACCATAGTCACCTTCATTGTCAAGTATTCCCTCCGTACTCGAATAAGTGTACTTCTAATTTTTATGATAAGTCAAACTTAAATTTTGATCAAAGGAAAAGTGCGAACATTTATGACACTAAATTGGTATCACTAGATTCGTCTTACAATGAAGTTTCAAAATATACCAACTTGATGTTATAGATACCCTTTTCTATAAAGTTGGTCAAATTTTTAAAAGTTGACTTAGTACAAAACTCAGAAATACACTTATCCTATATAACTAAATATAACTAAATAGTTCATCCCCACTAACTATTTCTCTTAACATGCAGGCTATACACATCAGCAATCGTTTAATTGGTCCATGTCATCCTTGGCCAGTTACATGGCCACGTCACCAAGTCATGCATGCAATTTTCCATGAGTTCGAAAGGTTCCATGGCACCCAATCTCTCACGTCAGTCCAACCAACAAAATCATCTCAAATAATTAATCGTCCTGTCATTAGTGCGTGCCAGTCCACCTTCCACCAAATCCCTGAGTCCGTTCCCCTTCCCTGCCTTCTCAACTCCTCCATAATGAACTGAAGCATCTCCACTTCTTGTGGTCTTATATTCCCGTTGGCTGCACCTTCTCGATCGTTTGTTCAGTCCTGAGGAAGAAAATAACAAGGAGTTTTCTACTCACACGAAGCCTTTTTCTTGGCAGCTTCAAAGTTCAGGCTTGGAAGAGATCGGCAAGATCTTCAATCTATGCGTTTCCTCTTCTGCTCAAATCCTCGAATTTTAGTTGATTTTTGATCTATTTACCTTCAAGGATACAAATTTATTATTTTAGACAGATCTAGATTTTGCCTTCTAATATAGAGTTTTTCATCTTTGTTTTTTGTTTGTTTGCAGGAGTAGTTCATGCATGAGGCTGCATTCCATGGAGATAGATTGCAAGTGGTACCATCGAGTTCCAGATTTGTGGACAACCTTTTTCTTCTTCTTTTTTATATTCGGTTCAACTTCTTGCCGTATTCCTTTCCTTCTCTGTATCATGATGTGCTGCGGTTGTTACTTGCCCATTGTAGCTAGAGGCCTTGGAAAGTCTGCAGTATAAACATTAGGACGTGTGCATTCGTTAGGTGTCAGGAATTAGTAGAGTTTGTGGTGGGTGATCAAACGGTTATTCTCCTTCGATTTTTCGTACTACATCAGAATAATGCAAACGAGGTGAGATTCCTAACCATTAGGTTTTACAAGTTGGTTAACCTACTGATTTTACAACTTTTTAACCTTTTTATTTCATATACATTCCGTTGTATATATAATTCTGTTCGAAATTGTGACGAGCAAACATTTCAGTTTCTGAATATGCCCTATGCATTATTCCTATACTTTTTATTACAGATTGCTCTCATCATTTTCGAAGAACAAATTAAAATGCTATGTTTCAGTAATATTCTTTGCTTACCACAATCACCATGATGCTAACACACAAGTCTTTATTTCCGAAAAAGAATACACAGAGTCTTGCCGTAAGGATTGTTGTTTCTATGGTGCATGCCTTTTTCTATATCAATACTTTCATCCCACATGCAATAATCATTACTACATGAAATTTTGTATTGCTATTTTGTATATGAATATGCACAATTTAGTTAGACCTTAAATTTTAGCAGACCCGTACAAATGTTTATCAAATGATACGATATTAATACTTCGTTATGACTTGGTTTAGCTCAGAACCAACAAAAAAATCTTACATGATTGAGAAATATATGTCAACTGTTTGAATTCTATTTAAGGTAAGGTCACCAAACGTATCAATTTTCAACTTTCATATCTTCAAATAGGATTCTCAAACTGATCGTGTTTTTACTTCATTTCTTTTGCTACTTATTTCAATAAATTATGACTAATAATGTAATGATTCATTAGAATCTATCATAATTTTTTCTCTTGAGATATTATACTATTAATACAAGTATTTCTCTCACATGCAACCAAATATCATTCTAATATATTGCAAACAAATCCCGCAGCAACGCGCGGGGAATTATCTAGTTCTAGGAAAGAGGTAGTACTCCGTATCAGAATTTATACAAATTTTACAAACAGCGCAACAAACGAGCCCACAATAGGCAAATGCAGCTAAAAGCAAAGCGGGCCAAAACAGAGTCTCACCGCACGGCACAAAGAGCAGCCCACGGACGTTTAGCCTAGCCCATTGCATGTAGCGACTGCGTGTCGTGAAGGCAAGCTTACTGCAGACGCCTGCGTAACGTGCCCCTTTCAAGAAGATCACACGTGCTACCGACTACCAGCATGCATGCATCCTTCTCTCTTTTTGTCACCTCTCTCTGTTACCTCCATTGACGACCTCATTTGCTCTTCTCTTCTCACTTCCTTCACGGCTGCGCCCTGTCCACAAGGTAAGGTTTCTTTCTTTGATTTATCCCATGGTTCCTTTAAGCTTGCCGAGTCTTGATCCTCCGTTGCCGCCTTCTGCGGTGTTTTCGATCTGCACTGCTTAAATATGAGGTGCATATGCTGATAAGAAATGTCTCCAACATTTTCCTTTCAGCACAACATGCAGTATATGCTTTTAAAAGATGTCTCTCGTCAGACAAATCGTTGGAAAGTTCTCGTGCGTTTCGCACGCATATGGGAATTCAGAGATCAGACAGGAACAATTCTCTATGAAGTAGACTTTGTAGTTGTAGACCGTCAGGTATACCATTCACATGCCTGCTGTTATTGTACACAAGGATTTGCATTTGAATATGCAGGACTTTGAGCCTGATTAATATATGCAGGGCGGCACAATGGAAGGATATATTGAAAAAAACAGAGTGAACCAATTTAAGAATCAGCTTAAAGAGGGATCTGTTTACATCCTCGAGCTATTTGTATTATCAGATGCTAAAAAACTCTATAGACCAATAGAGCATCCATACAGAATTAGATTTACCCAACGCACTAGAATCAAAGAAATTTTAGATGTCCCGGAGAATTTCCCCCGCTATGCATACAGTGCCAAGCCGTTCAGAGTTCTTGCCACCCGTATGAATAAGAATACCATCCTATCTGGTACGTTTTACAATTTTCTTGGATATTGTCCTTTTGACATTTTAGGTCTACATGATTAAAAAATAAATGATGATACTGTTCATCTTAATATGCTGACGGCCCACATTTTCTTAGGGCTGCTGGCATTTCAAAGTACATGCGTAACAAAGTGGTATATAAATATACCAATTCCAGAGGTAGTTGCCGTCCGAGAAGCGTAACTGCGTAAGTGTTCTTAACCCATACACAAAATATTAAATTTTGTTCATGCATCCATCTTCCAATCATGCTGTCCTATAATCCTGCTGTCCTATGACCCATATATAACAATAATTTTCAGTACGAGAGATCAATCACATCAGATTGGAGACCAGGGATCATCAAAGCCCAAGAGAGAACCGACAGACATTGCATTGTCTACGTTAGCATCTTCTTGCCCCTATGACCGCATTGTAAGCTTACCACATAATTCACGAAAAAGAGATTTCATTGAATATATAATTATATATACGTCCATTTTATACTAAGATTTTTTTTGCTTACAAATAGGGCGACCGGTTAAGCTAAATATACAGCTGACTGATTTAATAACAAAACACAACTGGTGGTACCTGTCATGCAAATCATGTTGGAAAAAGTTGCAGCCAGAGGGAACTACCCACAAATGTCCCAGATGTTCATCTACAAAAGGAGAACCACGGTAATTGTAGTAACTGGCAGTTTATTTTGCATACAAGACTCTTCGGTGAAAAATAAACATCGTACATTTCCTATAATCGCAGGTATAAAATCACATATGCTGGCACTGACGTCACTAACGGGGAAAAGGATGAATTAACTACTGGTCATTTTACTTTTCTAGGCCAAGATGCTGTAGCCTTGATCGGAAAAGATGAAATTCCACCTATTCCAGAACCAATGTTACCACCAGCAAGCACGCCACGCTATCTGCTGAAACCTATTGGAAAGAAATATGTTCTGACGGCTGAGCTAAATGATAATTCATTGGATTCAGACAATCTGTGTTTCCAAGTAAATACAAGATAGTTGAGAGAGCGGATGCTTGCTCGTGCGACCATGCTGGCGACGGGGGACGGCGCGCCGCCGCCGCCCTGATCTCCCTCCGTCGGCCACCTCCGCCTCCACCACGACAAGATCCGGCTTCCTCTTGTTGCCCTGTTGCCGTTCAGCTCAACGTCCGCCCGTGTCCCTGAGTCCCTGCTCCGCAATCGCTGGCCATTGTGCTCCTCTGCCTCGACCGGATCTCCGCCGTCAGCCCCTGCTTCCCCGAGCTCCGCCGACCGACCTGCTCCTCTACATCGACCTCGCTCCTGTGGCCGTGATTTGGATCCGCCTCGCTCCTGTGGCCGCGCTCAGCAGTTTCCCCGTGCGTGGATTTCGGCCGCCGCGTCCAGGCTGTGCTCCGGCGTGTCCACGGTCCCCTCCGCTGGGCGTTGTGCACTCCGTGCCGGGGTGCTCGGACCGTGATGTAGGATGGAGCCCTCGCTGACGCTTGCGCTCGCGGTCGCGCCCGGCGCGCCGCCGCCGCCTCGGCAGCTCCCTCCTCCGCCTTTCCGGCCGGTGCGCATCTCGCCACGCTCCCCTTGGTCCCTCTCGGCGGAGCAACGGCTGCTTTTGCAGTCGTCCGTGCTCGTCTCATGCCCTGCTCCTGCTCCTGCCCCGGCTGCTCCGCTCCATCTCCGTCGGCCTCTCCGCTGCGGCCATCTTGGGCGTCTGTGGCTGACTCGGAGGAGGTGCCGGACTCTGCACCTCCTTCCCCTCGTCTTGGTGGCGCAGCTTAGGCCGACGGCATCGATCCTCCGCTGCGGCTGCGCTCCACCATCACAGCTCCGCCTTCCTTCCTGCTCCGGGACTCTAAGGAAGAAGGCATTTGCCCGTCCTCGCGCGCCGTCTCTCCGCCTGGGGATGAACGGCCATGGATTGACGTCTCTCGGCAACGTCGCCCGCGGCATGGCGTGCTATCTGACCGTGATGACGACGTTGCGGGTCGGCCCGCGCCGCGTTGCCGCATCGAGCAAAAGCAAGCCAGCCTCCTTCGCTTCCTTAGCAAGACAGAGGGGAAGTGCCCCAGATGCCTTGCACCCCCACATCGCAACTCCAAGTGCACAGGCAAGATCCGTTGTCTCTCATGCGACGAGTCCGGCCACCGCGAGCGCTTCTGCCCTCGTCGTCGCAATTCGAAGCCTCCTGTTTGTCATGCTGCTCGTGCTAGCAACATGGATCGGGCTACGTCTTCCCCAGCCGCCCAAGGTGCCCGTTCTTGGGCCGAGATTGTTACACCTCCTCTGCCTCGCAAAAGCCGAATTGACCTCAACGTTGATGTCACCGGTGGTGGCCGGCACGAGCGTCGTGACAATGCTTCCGAGGGCCATGACCGGTCGCGCTGCACGCGGACACCCTCCCCTCTTGGGTGTCGCCGTGCTGCCTCGCCGGCCCGTGCCGATGTCACTACTGTGGAGCTTCACCATGCCCTTGCCGAGCAGGGGCGCCTCCTTCGCGACGACCTCAGCACCGCTCTAGATAAGGCCCTTCAGCCGTTAAAGGAGGATGTTGCTGCTTTGCGGTCCTTGCTTGGCTGCGCTTACTCGTTCCTAGAGCGTGCGGAGGAGCTCGTTGCCAGACTCGACATCGCCTCGCCGGAATTGGAGCGTGCCCCCCTCCCGTGTTCTCCTGCCGAGGGGCCTCTCCCTCCTGTGATTGTGGCTGCTGGGCCACCGTGTGCTGTGGTGGGGCCGGCTGGGACCCATGACTCGATGCCTCTACATGGAGGACACGAAGCCTGGAACGAGTGTTTGCCGATCGCCGAGGACGCCTCCCCGACGTTCACCTCCGTCACGCCTTCTAGCTCTAGCTCGCCGTCCTCTCCCGCGGGGTCACAGTGTTTGCTCTTCCTGTCCCGCGACGACTCTCCCTACCTGGTGCGTGACATCTCTGCTGACTTTGAGCCTGTGGCATTGGGAATGCCCATGACCCCGCCCTTGCCAGCATCGACGGTCCCGTCTGAGGGTATTGCGCACCCTCTGTCTCCCCGGGAAGATCACATGGACCTGGCGCCTGATTCATGGACACTACAGAGATTCATCGCCTCTGTGACTAAGCCCGTGCGCTTGCCGTTCTTGTCCACTCCGGCACCGAAGAAGATAATACGCGGGATGGTTGACACTCCTCGCCGCAGCGGCCGTATTGCGCAGCAGAAGAAGAAGCTGCCAAGTCTCAAGTCCAAGGGTGCCCGAAGGAAAAGGAAAAGCCTTCTGCCGTGAAGACCATCCCAAATGTCTAGTGCAGGTGGTAGTTTGAGCAGCAGCTCCGTTGCTTCTGTGATCAGGTGTTTGCTCTGATCGTTTTGGCGATAGAGCCGTAGCTCGGAGATTCTTGGCCCAGTGTGAGTGTCGTTGTAGCTTCTTAGGTGTGGTGGGGTGTTGTCTTTCACGGCGACCCGTTGGAGGTGTGGTCTCGGGACCGGTTGTTGGAGGTGTGGTCTCGGGACCGGTTGATGTGCGTGTCTTTGTTGTAACGGTTTTTTGCCCGGTTTTCCATAATTAACTGGGCAACTCTCTTCTTAATAAATGGAACGGGCAAAGCTTTTGCCCGGCGGTTCGAAAAAAGAAAAAAAACAAGCGAGGAAATAGGCACCAGTGTTGCAGAACCTTCAATCTCTGCCAACACTGCAGGGTCTCCAATTTCTACAGTCAGTGGAGCTGCAACTCCAAGCATTCCGCCAACTCCTGCAACTTCTTCTACAAATGATGCAATCTATACACCTCCAGAAGACACAATTGCAGCTATCGCGGACAAGGTCTGTGTATTACTATAAATATTTTGATACACCGGGTTTTTGCCTTCATTCAGAAAATTAATCTCTTTTGAATATCATGTAGGACAAGAGCGTTGGAGCAAACAAGAAAAGAGAAACTACCCCGCCTTCACGAACGGGCGGGAAAAAAGTGTAATGAGCTAATACTATACTAAAATTACCAGTTAGATTTTCCCTAATATGTTTAGTAATACTGATGTGTCATATACAACCAAAATGCAGAAAAAACGCTAAGGCAACCGCTGCAAAGCAACTGTCATTTAACGACGACCAAGCCTCCATCGAAACTCCAAGGTTTCGAATTTATCTGTAACGATGAAACACAATCTTCACATCACGAAAGACAGTAGTAGAAACTAGATATGCAATCGAGAAACTTCACTCCGTCGGTTGCTGCTTGAACACCTTGATGATCGTCGAAGATACTGTGGAATGGACATCCGTGACTCCAGCATTACAATCAACCATCAATAAGGCTACTGTTAGCCCCTAATATGCACTGGTTTACGTTGAATTTTATAAAAAGTACTGGTTTAAGTTGCATTCGTGAAGACAATTAAGAGTTTGTAATAAGTTCAAGTTGTAATCTGTTAGCAGAATAAGTGGCTCTATACAGCCACCTAGATCATCTGTACATATCATATTTGGGCATCTGATTGCAGAATAAATGGCTCTATACGGTCATGTAGATCATCTCAAGACATCGTAGAAAACTAGGTTATATTGTACGATGAATAAGCAGCTCATATTGTGGTACAAACGCATCATGTAAACTATATCAGCAAAATAAATAAAGTATTGGTATTGTACTACAATTATGTTATTCTACGAGCACAGGATTCTTATTTGATTCACCGGCATGTTTACCTTGATTTTCAAATCACATACAACATCCACCAAACATACAAAATATTTAATACAAGATTCGGAAGAACAGGAACATACCATGCATCAGGAACCAAGTAACAAACGGAAACTGCAAGTTCGTATTACAGCACACAGAGGGATAATAATCTGACAACATACCCTAGAATACACACCAATAAGACAACAGCTAGATGACATTACCAGCGGTAATTGCAACACAGTTGACGAGGGGGTTGACTGATTTCACAGAACCAAGTTATACGGTGAAACTCAAAAAGCTCAGGAAGCCCACGACAAGTACGGAGACATCGACTGGATCAGGCTAGGTTCATGTTCAATGCACGTGTTGACTAACCTAAAATTTCTAAACGCAAAGAGACTAAATTGAAAGCATAATTTGATTTATGGTATTGTTATTACTACTACCATTTTAAGTAAGAGGGCATAAAACACCAAAAACATTGTTTTTCATAGATTTATCGGTGTATGAGAAAATCCAGGGCATAACATTAACCGATGTATAATCTTAGGTGTGTATTACATATAGGAGTACTGTTGGGAGAGTCAAGGTGGAGCTTTACGGACTCCAATCTGAACATATTGGCTAAGGTAGTCAAGATAGAGCAAAGAAAAGACCAAGAATTACAAGGGAAACACAAGCACAAAAACGACATCATACACACAACTTTGTTTCTTCAAACCACACCAAGCTACTCTAACTTATAATTAAAGTACATAATTTTGCTTCTATAGAGAAAATATCCAGATTTGCTTACGGGTACAAAAGATACAAAATGGGGAATACATCGAAAGAATTTAATGATAGCATGTTTAGGGGTCTGATTACATGGAATCTAGAGCAGTAATATTGACAACACGTGAAATTACATACTATAGTTCGATGGTCTATTTGACCATACAATCTCCCGCACTATGTTCTTTGGCCATCCATACGACCTTCATGGCTGACAATGAAAAGCCCTTCTTAGATGACAACTTATTTTATCTGGATGTTCATGGATGTACACAACGAATGTACAACGCCATACCTTTGCAATGAAATTTTGTTGTTGCCTCGGAAAATCTAACCATTCGAATGATGCTGAGCATGCCATATATGGTCCTCAGATTTAATTTGCTGCAAAGTTGTAGTTCTGCATAAATCTGAACTTAATATTCTGCAAAAACAGCTCAACTATTGAGTTACATTTTTGCCTGAAGGCTATCATATTGCATCTTGGAACTGTAATAAGGAACAGTAACAGTGCATAGCCATTTATGTTTGCTTGAAACCTAAAAGAAAAACACAAGGAACTGTACCATTAAATAGCAAATCACACATCTCGGAAATAGAAGTTCAGTTTACAGATGACTGAATTATGCAGCTCGTGTGCAGGTATAATGTCAAAGTAGCGGCACCGGCCTGCTGCGGCTCGAAGCGACACAACTCTGCCAATTTCCTCTACTATAGCTTAATAAGCAGTTTCATTTTTTCTGAAAGGAAGAAGGATCAGGATGTGTGGAAATTGAAATATTAATCAACAATGTAGCTTGTACGCACCTTTATCCCTTGTGGACTTGATACTTGATTGGAGATTTTAAAATGAAGATACTCATCCTGCATAATTTTGTGGATTAATCCATAACACATAAAACCAATTTCTCCCTTTGCCGGAACAATCCTTCGGAATAGCCATACACGACCTGCCATACAAAAGTCAATCCCACATATCAAGCTCTTTAATTTCACAATCAAGACATGAAGCAACGCTTAGCATGTACTTCTTTTGTGTACCATGTTGCTGAGTATGTCTACCTACCGTGCTAGGAATACCCACTGAATGTCACAAAATTTGTACACAGAAGAATAATTTAATCGTAAGCACCTGGTTAATCATTTGGTTCGCTCCAGCATCATGCAGCTCAGGAGGACGTTCTGTTTTGACTGTTTGCAAAATAATCAGTAATTGTTTTGACTTGCCTCAAGCCCTCAACCACCTACATGGAAAATAACGGAAGATTCAGCAAACAAGTAGCAAACCTACTGAAGAAAATTCTCCGCAGAAAATATTTAGTTCTTCCTGTGTTATATCAAGAACATGTGTGTTTGACAAACCATAGTGTAACTGATTTTTTCTTTGAATATATCTCTATTTGAACTGAATGTTTGATTAGTTTTAGTGGCGGAGCCAGGAATTGAGACGAGGGGGGGCAAACAGTAAAAGGTGTGCCACCGGCGATTTTTTTTTGATAGCACATGTAATCCACAATTGTACGGAAAGAACAATGTAAATAAGTCGAAGTCTCACAATATTATAGCTCACAAAATTTAGGCAAAAAAGCAAGTGTATTCAACACAAAAAAGGTTCAAACATATTCAATTTCATATTTCATGAAGCACAAGTACAAACTGACTACAAAGAACAAAAAAAGTACATAAAACATAGTGCTACATTTTGATAAGAAGATAGTACCATTAAGTTGAATCCATGTTGGCAAGGCGAAAGTGTCGAGGAAGATGACCTCTACGATCATTGTAGGAATGGAAACGCAGCATAATCTTCTTGTCATCAATTTTTGCAAATATCTCTTTCTCAACATAGCAAATCATCAAATTATTGAGCCAATCATCCCATATCTTGTTTCGAAGATCTGTCTTTATAATATGCATGGCCGAGAAAACTCTCTCAACTTGTGTTGTTGCCACAGGTAATGTCAACACAAGTGTAATAAGACGATAGACCAATGGAAATGTCAAATGGTGTTTCTTCTGAACCAACTTGAGAGCAAGACCACTCAAACTATCACAAGCTATGAATTCAGGACTTCTCTTCATCACATCAACATATATGTCCAGTTCATCAACCAAGAGACAACAATCACGTGCAGTGAAATCAGCAGAGTACATAGTTGCAAGCTCAACTAGCATATCATTATCAAAACTGCTAAATGAGTCTCTAGGATCAAGGCATGCAGTGCACAACAATAGGCGTGTAGAGGTTTCAGAAAATCTATGATTCATCTCACTTATGTTTCTATCAAGCACCTCATTAAAGAGTTGTACCTTGTAATGATGGTAGCTAGTAACCATCTTGCGTGAGCTCCTTGAATAACCCCTTGCCAGAATGTTATCATCCATGTTCGGCACCACAATATTTCTTCCAACACAAAAGTCTGTGGCAGCAAGCAATAGAGGCTCCCCATCCAACATCTCTCAATTTCTGCAATAGAGTTTTAACTGAGACAATCATATTCATAGCGCTCACTATGTTCTGATCATTGGATTGCAATGCTTGTGACAAGCTATTTGTTATACCATGCACTCAAAGCATCAAATGCAAGATAATAACAAATTCAAAGCTTTCCATGTATATCATATAACCTGAAGCCAAACCTCTCTCCTCGGCATCTGTCCCATCATGAGAAACAATGCATAGCACTTCAACAATTGAATCCTTTGACAACCGCCACAACCACCAATTGAAGTTGGTGGGCAAAACAATGCACATAAAAGGCATGAGGGTTGTCTGCCAATACCAATGTTTTTAAACCATGTAGCTCCCCACGCATATTAGAGGCACCATCATATCCTTGTCCTCTTAATCTTGACATGGACAAATTATGTTTATCAAACATTGCATCTAAATATCTTTTCAAAGAAACCGATGTAGTATCAAGAACATGCTCAACACCGAGCAATCTTTCCATGATCTCTCCTTTTTTGTTCACAAACCTACAAACAATAAGACAAGAACATATAAGATTACAGCAAGTAAGTAGGGGGAAACTAGGCAATAACATATAAGATTACAATAAATAAGCAAAAGACTAACCTCAAGATTACAACCATTTGCTCTTTAACCGATACATCACGAGACTCGTCGACAAGTAGAGAGAAAGGTGCATCTCCAAGCTCACTCATTATAACTTGTGTAGTCTCTTCTGCACATGCTTTTGCTATATCTAGTTGGATTTCACGAGATGTCAATTGACAATTGCCAGGAGCATTATCATTAATCACATTGGCTACCTCCTTGCATCTTGCGCCATACCAATCCAACATCTCACGGAAATTGCCCTTGTTCAAGGAAGTGCTAGACTCGTCATGCCCACGAAAAGCTAGATCTTGTTCAACTAGAAATCTGACAACACCCACAACAGCCCTCAAACGAATTTCATAATCAATATGCAATTGTTCTTCTTGACAGACAAGAGCATATTCCACACTTTGGTTTTTATTGCTGAAATCTTCAAACATAGCTCTTGCATTGTTGTGAATTGAGACTTGAAATTTTCCGATGCTTTCTTCCAATTTTTAAACCCTGTCTTTGTGAAAACATCATATCCAAAGTGTGAACTATTGCTTGAAGATTTGAAAAGAAAACAATGGAAACAATATGCAGCATCCTTCTCCACACTATACTATCACCAATCATATTTAGCATACCATGCATCTAGAAATGACCGAAAATCCGGACCAAATTTTGTTTTAGGAAAATTATGACCAATTAAACGATTACGGCCTCTTGACAAATATTCCCAACGCATCTTGTCCCTGATTTCAGAGGTAGCATATTCATCAATTGGTCTCCGAATTCCAGGATCGGCAACCACATTTGCTAGATCAAAAATTTCAGAAACATTTGCTTGTTGAGTGTCCTACAATATTGAAATCAAAATCAATCTTTGAGCAATCTCCTGCACACTATTACTCACTAATCATTATACAAGTAGACATCAAATATAAAACCTCAAATCGAAAGGAGAAATTAACCTGCTCATGGCGTGTCCTCTTGAGATTTCTGGAGACCTCGTTTTCTTCCCGAGCTAGAGCCATGGCTGCTGCGGCTTCTTCCTCCTCGAACTGGAGCCAGTAGGTCTCGTCGTCGGAGTCCATCAGAGCAGCCGAGCAGGGATAAGGCCGCCGGAGCAGGGCCGGCCGCCCAAAGCAGAGACAAGGCGCAGCTGCGCTAGGGCAGGGACTGGCGGTGGGGCATCGGGGCTTCGCGGCGGGCAGGGCGTGGCGGTGGCCGGAGGCCCGGAGGGGCAGGTCGGGGCGGAGCGGTGGCCGGCGGGGGCTGGCCGGGCGGGGATTTGCGGCGCTGGGAGTTGCAGCGCGGGGAGATTAGGGTAGGGGAGTTGCGGCGCGGCGAGCACGGATGGGTCGGGGGAGGGTCGGGCGAGGGCGGGGCACGGCGAGGGCCGGCGAGGGGGCGGCGAGGGCCGGCGCGGGCGAGGGCACGGCGAGGGCGAGGGTCGGCGACGGTGGGGCGCGGCGAGATCGAGAGAGAGCACGGGGTCGAGACGAGCATCGTTTCGTCGATCTATTTTTTTCGCCAAAAGTGAGGGGGGTCGACCGACCAGGCTCGACCCCCTACTGGCGCCGCCACTAATTAGTTTGGAAGAGGGTAGAAAATACGTTCTTCCAGGGTTGCTTGTCCGCATTGACCCCAACCTTCGAGTCTACGAAATTGCAACCCAGAATGGGAACCAATCGACTATACTACCACTTGGTCGTAATTGGATCATAAACTGAATATCAAACTTTCGAGTTTAAGCAAATTACCAAGAGATTATGATTGTAAATCCGAAAAAAGAAGCATGAATGCATCACAGATTCACAGCGACACACGTCCTTATTAATTCAGTAGTTATGCCATGATATCAAGCAATATTTCTACCTCCAACTGGGATGGCACTGCGGAGGAGGCACGTGGGTGGGCGGGCGGCGGAGGGCCGCAACGGCGAGTGGGTGGGCGGTTGGCGGAAGGCCGCAGCGGCGGCGGTGGGCAGGCGGTGGAGGGCCGCAGCGGCGCGTGGGTGGGCGGGCGGCTGCTGTGCAGGAGTGGCGCATGGGTGGGCGGCGGTTGTGCAGAGTATCGGTGGAGGGCTATGGCTTCGTCTCCTTTATTTTTTCTTTTTTTTTCGTGCAGTGCACATCATACATCACCGAGCTAATGTGAGACGTTGGATCTAGTCTTCTGTACGGTTCAGATCCTCCGGATCTGACAGACTCTGTCTTTTTATATTAGTGGAGATAGTGGGTGTTCAACCTCATTTTCATTGTAACCCAGACATGTCAATATATAAGGCACGGGTTAAGAATAGTTTAGGATGATAAGTCTGAGACATGACCTGACAGTGACCAGATCATCCGAATAGATTCAAACTCTCCCCACAACACCAACATAGGAGTATGTCTTTACCTCTTCACATAGCGGCCGGACCTGGGTAAACTCCCTCGTGTCAAGCTCGTACCAGGACAGCTCCAACGTCTCATTTCCCCCACAATCTTTACGATCATTCTCGCGGTCCTTTCAATGTTGAACCTCAGCTATATGGATACCCCAATAACAACGTTTTACATTTGGCGCCCACATGGGGCGAGTGGCGGACGGAACTCCAATCTTGGCGGGACCAGTTCTGGCCAATGGCGTTCATTTCGCCCTCCTTCACTTCGTTCACGTCCAACGATGACGGCGACAATACGTTCATCTTTAACCCCGGCTAGATCGTCCGTTTCGAGACTCTGGATTTCATCGTCGACGCGGAAGGTGAACTTCACCTCCATCAACCGAAGCTAGCACGGCAGAACGAAGGCGTTCTCGCGGCACCTACGCCGTCGGACATCATTTGGCATGGTCCCAGTTACCGGCATTTGGTCAAGAATTGTCGTTCACGCTGGGATGAACCGTGCTGCACGAATGGGCCCAAGGCGAGCCACACAACTGTGGACTGTTGGGTTCTGCGCCGGGAACCTGGCCATTCGGAGTATAGGGCAACATGGAAAGCAAAAAAAAATCGCCTTGCACCTAACAACCAAAATATATGAAGGTACAATAGATAGATTAGATCTAAATTCGTACCAACTCCGTGTAGCGGAAATAGATGTTGATCAAGCCTGATGAAGATCCTCGTGCTAAGCCTGACAGTGAGGATGCCACCCATTCCCTGCTCCAAGATTTCGACGTCAACGTCCCGTTTGAATAAGATCAAATGTATGGTCTCTCTAAAAGTTTCTCTAAAAGTTTCCAGGCATATGCCAGGGAGGGAAGAAGGAAGCACAAATGATAAAATGTACATATATATGAACAACAAAGCTTATTTTTAGAACGTTCTGAAAGTTGATTTTCCATATATAAAATGGCAATGCATAGAAAAAAGCTATACTTCGTTGTTACGAGAATGCACGATATGAACCTAGGGGCATCTCCGCATGTGCCCCTTTTCACAAATGGTATTTTAAATGCGTATTCAAATGTCCAAAAATTCTGAACGAAAATTTCACGCATACAACTCTCCATTTTAAGTGCACGACACAAAGTTTTGGGAAAAATACTTTTGTTTTGCTTGTGTGAAAAAGATAAATTTTGGTATTGAAAAAGAAACTTTTCAGTAGACATATTTTTGTCCATTTTGCACAGGCCAAAATATATGTAATTTTCGCAGAAACTTTATACATGCACTTAAAACATGAAGGTGTATGCGCAATTATTTTCAGGATTTTTTGATATTTACTTATATGTTTTTCAAAAATGTGACATACTCCCCCGTGTGCACAGCTATGTATTTTCCTCATTGTTACTTGTTTTACGCTTTATGTTGCTATTTTCGAAGGTTAAACTTGTTTATTATTTTAATTTCATTGAGGACACCTTGAGATCCTAGTATTTTGTACAAGTTTACCCTCTGTTTTTTAATTTAAAGATTGTTAAAAAAGGAAGTATCAATTTTTGTGTATTTGGCTTTCATCGGATGTGTAACATTAGTTTATTTTGTTGTTTCATTGTTGAAACCTGCTAAAATCATGAAAAATTATAATGAACATCTTTGCAACAAAATTGGCAAAAATCTGACATTTCTGGTGCCAAAAATACGTTTTTCAAGGCAGATTCTATTTTTTGTTACTCCCTCCGTATCAAAATATAAGACTCTCTACCTATTTTCTACAACCTTGCACTAAAACATGTCTAGATACATGTGTGCAAAAAGTAGCTAGAGAGTCTTATATTTTGATACGGAGGGAGTATAAGAGTGTGGGTCTTTGAGTGTTTGACATTCATATGATATTTTGTATTATTTTAGTACTCTGTGACTCCATTTTTTCGTAGCATATGTGCATTTACTTGGCCACACCAGTGAAAAGAACAACATTTACCCAAGTTATCTGTATGGTCTGGTGTTACTATCTTTTTAAAACATACTCCCTCTATAACTAAATATAAGACGTTTTGGTAGCTAAATTCATACAGAGGAAGTAACAAACAACCACACTCACATAACAGTTGCGTCGTCACCAAAATTCACGATAAAAATTGCTCGCACCTGACTCATCAAAACAAGCTCCTTTAAGAACGTAAGACCGTCATTACCAAAATTTATGATGAAAATTTTCTTGCACCCGACTCATCAAAACAAGCTCGTTTAAGGACGTACCACGGGTTATCGGCGGTCTTCCTAGTAGTATCTTATTACAGCTGAGGATGCAAAGTGCGCAAGAAGAACACGTAAACCAAAATCTATGATCCCATCACATCAGTGGACTTGTGACCACTGTTCTGATTTTTATGCCTTGTTTAATTTACAAGATGATTTAGAGGATAAAAAAAAACTCCCGAGATACTTTACGGAGCTACTGGAGTCTAAAATACAAGCTTCTTCTCTTTCTAGTACACGCGATTCATTGGTACTCTTACTCGGTAACTAATAATACTGGATTAGTAAACTAATTAATAATTAAATTACGGTACGACCCAGGGCCCAGCTCACCTGGAGTTGGACCCGTCGCTGAGATATGAGCCGCTGCAGGCCCGGATGGGGTGGTACACGGGCCTGGGCCGGTAGATGGGCCAGGCTTGCGCCTCAACCGCGTGACCGTCCATCGGGGACGGCAGCTGCGCGTCCATCGGCTCCGGTTCCACCTCCGCCGCTCCTCGGCTCGCGGGGTCCTCGCCGTCGTGGCGCATTCGCTTCCTCCCGATGCAGACGCCGAAGAGCCTCGCGCTCATCTTATCCTCCTCCTCTTCCTCCACGCCGCCCTCGGTGGCCGCGGGAGCGCCCGGACAGGAAGGCAGGAGCTCGAGCACGGACGGAGACGGGAGCGGCGGCGTAGCCTCCGTCGTCTCGCCGGAGGCGGCGTCGAGCTGCTGGGAGTCGTCCGTGTACTTGGACATGAGGACGAAGATGTTGTTGCAGAGCTTCTTCATCTGGCCGAGCTCCCGCGTGAGGCGCGAGTTCTCCCGCCGCAGCCGCTCGTTCTCGTCCCCCAGATCGCCGGAACCACCAAAGCTGCCCGACCCGGTGCACGACGGCGTGTACTGCTGGTGCAGAAAGGGGCGCTCCGGTGACGAGCTCGAAGACAGCACCTGCTCCTCGCCGGAGAGCACCGGCGATCCCTGCCGCTTCGTGACTGGCAGCGCCATCGGGATCGTGGCCGCCGGCGTCACCTTCCGCCGGTGTATGTCGACAAGCAGCCGTTTTTTCCCTCGCCGGAAGCAGTCGTTGGCGAACTCCCACCTGTCCGGAACGATCTTCCTAAATCCCTGCATACACCCGCAGACAAATCGTAAACCAAGCACGCATCATCAGCACCTCGACACTCCGGCGAACAGGAATTTGGCCCGCCCGAGCCAATCAATTTAATGGAAAGAGGAGCAGCACCCACTTAGCGACTTACGTAGGTGTTGAGCTGGCGCACGAAGCTGGAGAAGTTATTGTGCTTGAAGTACTTGGGGAGGAGGTCGCGCGCGAACTCGGCGGGGCGCCACACGACGAAGGTGGACCCGTCGGCGTTCCAGGAGATGACGTCGTCGACGGCCGGGTCGTCCACCAGCTGGTACGTCTTGTTCAGGAACGGCGTCGGCAGCACCCTCTGCCCCGTCCCCGCCGTCCCGATGATCTCTGGCGCCGCGGCCGGGGCAGGGGGCGTCGTCTCGCCGGAGGAAGCGGCAAGGTCGCCCATGGCACCGCCACCGGAGCAGATCGGTGAGAATGGAAGGCGTTCTGGAAGGTTCGGGTCCCGTGAGGTGGAGAGAAGAAGCAAGCAGAGGAAGGAAGGAAGTTGGACGGGAGAGGCAGCGGCAGTTGCGGAGCTATAAACCCGAGGGCGACCACTCGTGCCGAGGACGCCAAGTCACGCCGCGCGCGGTGCGTGGTGGACGGCCGTGAACGGTTGCTCGGGACGATCGGACGGCCGGCGTGTGGATGTGGCCTGGTGACAGGACGGTGGGTGGGGGCCTCCGTTCGAAACTGCGAGAAGTTTCGGTGGATTTTTGGGAGCTTTGTCCGGGGATGGCCTATTCTGGAAGGTTCACGTCGGAGGAATCTCGGGGAACGTTTCCGGTGCGGGCGGGCCCACTGACCCACGAGGCAGATCACGGAACCACGACTTTCGCTCTCAGCTCATCCACAGCCGTCTGATCATCAAATCAAAGAAATAAACAACGGTCAACGGGGCGATTAGGACCAGAGTAAATTACGTTTGGAAGACAGTAGCTGTCGTTTGGTTCGTTTTCGCGGTTTTTGTTTGATTTTTCCTTCCGAACACACTTTCTCGAGATTTTTTGGTCTACTAGACGCTTCCACAACATGACTCGTATCGAGCAGATATTTCGGCACCGTGTGCAACAATTCGCAAAGGCTTGTCTTTTGCCGAGATTTTTGTCTACTCGCTGATTTAGGCACCAGCTTTCAACACGACGGAATTGCAGTTTTGCAGGCCGCAATAATGCGTAACTCAGAAAAAAAAACTTCTACCTGGTGTATATTGCAGCAATGTTGGGGTTATCGCTTATCGGGAACTTATCGGTCGATCCAAGATATGGGGTAAATCGACCGGTTTATCGGCATTTCGGACGGTTTATCGGCATATCAGTTAATTTATCTTATCGCTCAAATATCGGTAAGCGATAAATCGGCCGATATCTTTAACAGTGTACTGCAGTAAAGTTCTTTACTCGCCGTATCAACGACACATTATTTGCATACCTAGTACTCCGTAGTACTAGATTGGTAGCGTGCACGACTGCCTCTCGCAACAGATTTAGTTGGAAGAGGATTGAGAGCATGTCCACCTACATCTCTCGAATTTTGTCTCACACCTCTCAAATTATGTCCGTTTCGGGAGTGCTGGTCACTTGTCCGGCCAAGCCAAGGTTACTGCCCACACCGGTACCCCCAAACGGAACCTCTAAATGGCCAGCCCATTTTTCAGTTTTTGATCTACCTTATGCATTTGCAATACATTCTATTCCAACAACAAATCCGGTGACGTGGGCCTACCTATCGGGTGCCTCACTATGAAGATACCTAGTGCACGCAAAGACAAGGGCCAATCGGTGGCCTACTAGAGGACGATGATCAAGGCCCACGAAGGGAGCCCAAGAAACTAGAGTACGCCCCAAGGCAGGCGAAACCTAAGTCGGTAGAACCTACCATACGTGTAAACCTAGTCGGTTACGAACTCCCGAGACCCAGCCTCCTTTATAAAGGATGGGAGGGCCGCCGATCTAGGGACAAGCTCATATTCCACCACCAAAACCCTAGCGAGATCGACATCTCGCCGGGATCACCATTGTAAACACCTCCAATCTATCAATAACAGACAAGTTGGAAGTAGGGTATTATCCTCCGGGAGTCTGAACCAGGGTAAATCGCCTTGCTTGTCAGCCATGGTAACTACCAGCACTCCAACTTCTCTCACTCTCAATCAACCTGGGGTACTCGACCCTGGGACTTGCCGTGGCCACCCCACGTCAACTGGCGTCGTCTGTGGGTAAGAAGACTGTTGGAATCATGGTTACACCGGCCCCATCCGCAACGATCATCGACTTGACAACAATCACGGCGCCGATCTGCTTCGGCTCCTTCAAGTTCGTCCCCCACCCGCCGGCCCACCGATCTCTACGGAGGTATGTGCCTTACTTTCGGTAGCATGAAATTCCATGTGAACAAGTGGGGGACGCTTCGACTCTCCGATCGCGCGCCTACATCTTCGTCGACTATGGAGATCGCGCCTACTTCGACTACGTCGCCCGCATCTTCGTCGACTACGGAGATCGCGCCTACTTCGACTACGTCGCCCGCATCTTCATCGACTACGGAGATCACGCCTACTTCGACTATGTCGCCCGCATCTTCGTCGACTACGGAGATCGCGCCTGCTTCGACTATGTCTCTCGCATCTTCATCGACTACGGAGATCGCGCCTACTTCGACTACGTCGCCTACATCTTCGTCGACTACGGAGATCGCGCCTACTTCGACTACGTTGCCTACATCTTCGTCGACTAAGGAGATCGCACCTACTTCGACTACGTCGCCTACATCTTCGTCGACTACAGAGATCGCGCCTATTTCGACCACGTCGCCTACATCTTCGTCGATTACGGAGATCGCGCCTACTTCGACCGCGGGATCCAAGCTTCCATCGACTGCGGAGATCGCATCTGCCTCGACTACACCCGCAACTTTTTTGACTCCGACACCTGTGACACCACCGACTGCTGCTTCGCCCGCCGAGTTCTGCACTGACTGCGACATCTACCACGTCGCCTCCATCTTTAGTTCCGAGGACAGCTCCGGTGGCGAGAGCAGCAGCAGCAATGCACACTCCTTCCAATTCTTCGCGGTGCTTGGCCTCCTTCAGCTTCCGCTCGGCATCATCGTGCTGAGCTTTGAGCTCCTTCTCGAGCTCGCGTACTCGCTTCGCGGAAGATTCTTGATCGCCTGCATGAAGACAGAAGGTGTCGATTGGTGGCGATACATGAACAACGACAAGTTACCAATAAGAAGGGCGCTTACGCTTCGACTGCTCCAGCGCAGCGCGAAGGTCATCCCTCTCCTGCTCCAGCTGGACGTAGGCAGTCGCCGACTCCAACATGTTGTGGTAGTAAGGCTGCACAATATAAAGCAACGCATGACTTTGAGCCTATGCCCAACTATACTAGTTGCACATAGCCTCGGGGGCTACTCCCATCGGGAGTGCTGTCGCGCACCCGATAAATTAACAACAAAGAAGATACTTACATGATCTTGGAGCTGCGTCGCACTCCAAGAAGGCGGAGCAGACGGTGCAGGCACTCTTGGAGCGGACGGAGCCGCCATCTTCACAACCACCGTCGCAGCCGTAGCAGTCGCCACAGCAGAAGCCTCTGGAGGGGTCACCTCTGACTCCCTGCCACTTGGAGCAGTCGCCCGTTCCCGGGCAGGTGACGGAGGCACACTCGTGCCATGACCAGCACTGCGCAAACAATGGACCAAATCAATACAAAAACTCAGCCAAAGTCAGATACTTGGGTTACAGTGAGGTGCTTACCTCTCTTCCTCCTCTTCACTACCGAAGTCATCGTCGAACAGCCCGCCGAAATCGGTTGCACCGCCAACAGGGGTGCCATGTTTAGTGGCTCAACCACCGCAGGCTCCTTCAGGCTGGGCGACGATGAATCCGAGTCGCCATCGTCACGAAGTTCCACCCTTTCGGATGGCGACTCCTCGACAACAGCTTTCGCCTTGTCCCGGCGTCGGCGTTTGAGCGGCTGCTCATCCTCTTCATCCAACTCCGTTTCCTCTACCACCTCATCAGGCGAGGTAGTCGCCGAGGGAAGGGATTCTTCTTCATCCACCGCTCCACTTCAGGATATTCCACCTCGAAGGTGGGGCCATCTTCGGGCAGTGGTGGCAGACACGTGGGAGCCGGGTGACCCTGCAAGTCCAGCATACATCAATACAAACAAGAAGCGCACACGCGAAGTACTACATCAACAACAACACAGAGGAGTCGAAAGCTACATACCTCAGGCAGGGGTTTGTCGACTCCGTATGGCTTCACGGGGCAGTCGACATTGCAAGGGTCGGCGGTTCTGAGACTCGTCACAGACCGCACAGCGGATTCGATGGCCCTCTTCGACCGCTTCTCCTTCGTCAGGCGAGTCGAGTCCTCTTCGCCTTCGTACTCCCACATCGGGTGGTCCCGCAGGCGTAGCGGCTGCACCCGTCTCCTCATCATCGTGGCAATAAGGTGGATGCCACCCACCTCTTTGCCCATCGACTTCAGCAACTCGGCGACAACACCCAGCAGCGGAGCTACTTCAACCTTGTCGGCTTTCGACAGCGAGTGCGCCCAAGCATTCGACTTCCTCAGAGGCTTGTTAGCCTCAAAGGCAGGGACGCCCTCTTGTTCCACAAGGACGTAGAACCACTTCTTCGCCAGCCTTGGACGGAAACTGCCTGCTTCAGCTGGAAGTAGTTGGTGTCGCCGCGCACTTGGATGCGAAGCCCCCAATCGGGTAGGTGCCACCGCCTACGTTCCTCTTCACATTGAAGATGGCCTTCCATAGGCCCCAATGCGGGTGCACTCCCAGGAAGCACTCGCAGAGGATGAAGAAGCAAGCAATGTGGAGGACGCCGTTCGGCGTCAGATCGTGGATTTGAATCCCATACGCGTACAGCAGTCCGCGCAGGAAATCATGCAGAGGGAAAGAGAAGCCCCGATACAGGAAATCGACGAAACAGACGCGCTCGCCGGCTCGAGGTTGGGGGATTACCTCTTTCCCCGGAGCGCGCACGGCCAGCTGCTCGGCCGCGGCAGCAGTCCGTCATCCCGGAGCTCATCGAGGTGCTGCGCCTTGACGGACGACTTGACCCAGTCGCCGGGAATCTTCTTCAACATGTCACGCCCGCGGCGTCAACAATGGTGGCGGCGCTCGCCGCCACACTTCCTCTCTTCTTCGTCGCTGCTGCACCGGTGGCAGCCGAACTCGTCGCCGTGCGCCTTTCTTTGCGCCCGCCTTCGTCATGGTCTGTTTCTCGTTGTGGGCGCGGGGACGAGTTTGGAGTACGGTGGCAATGGAGAACAGGCGCGAGGAAGAAGAAGACGCAAGGACAGAGAACGGCGACAATGGGGAAGAAAGTAAATTTCTCCCCTCGCGGTAACATTAATATACGCGGCGCCGTCCAATCTCAACCGCTCAAACAGCATCGCAGCAACGGCCTGCATCCAACCCTACACGTGGCGGCGCGGAACGCAACCGTCGCAGGCCACGACGCCCACTACGCACGAGAATCAAGGCAACCATCATCACGTCCCGCAAACCACGTCGTGCGGTCAAATCGGAACTGAACCGGCGTCCTCCTTGGTCAACACTGACAGTGGGCCCACATGGACGCGTCCCATCAGCGGGCCCGCGCAAGCAACGATCGTCATGCATGACGCCAGCTTTATGAACTGGAGAATCTTTCGAGCCAGACTCTCGATTCAAATAACAAGATAAAGCCAACAGGCTCTCGGGTCCCCTCGCCGGACCCTAGCTTCTTTCGACTCCGGTGGACATTCCACCCGAATATTTCAATCAGTAGGCCGCAAGGCTGATATGGGACTCCATTAATTTGTCGAGTTCGTAAAATCACAACTTTCAATCAGTAGGCCAGCAGGCTGATATGGGACTCCATTAATTTGTCGAGCCCGTGAAATCACAACCTTCCATCAGTAGGCCAGCAGGCTGATAGGGGACTCCTTAATCTGTCGAGTCCCTTCACTCCCATCGGGAGCGTATTAAAAATTTCTTTCGACTGGATGTCAATTGAGATTAACCTCAATTGCAAGCAATTCAGCTCAATCTCGGGGGCTACTCCCATCGGGAGCGCTGTCACGCCCCCGATAAAGACAAGACTACCGAGTCCCGAAACAAGCACTCGCGTTTCAATTCGACTGACGCTACTCAGCTTCATACACAAGCTTACCACGACAACAGTCGCAAAACATTCGATTCCCGAGATGCGTCCGCCGCATGTGTTCCTCGGATGTTGCACCCAATGTGCAAAGATAAGACCCGCCGATCATTCGAGTGGGCCAGGGCTCGCACCCCTGCGTTCACCCTGTAATTTCCGTGCCCGCAGGCATGAAGAAAATCCCGACGGACGCGTTGGGTACCCAATTCATCATGAAATCCTCTATAAGACCTCCGCGGCATGAGTCAAACTTATCAGCTCTTTCCAGGTTCGAGTCCGGGGACTCGGGCTTGATGTAGGCTGGCTAGGTTTTTGCCCAAGAGCATCTAACTGGTCCCGATCCGTCGAGTGCGTCAGGCCATCCATGTCATCATCCCCAGAAACTGTCAACAAGACAGCAAAACATAACCATATCCAACAGTCGATGCATTACCGACTCAGAACAAAATGCCCTGTAACAGGCAGAAGATGACGTGCACCCGGAGAGGAGTCCTTACCCGAATCTTCGACTCGACCAAGCACTCGGGGGCTACTGACGTGGGCCTACCTATCGGGTGCCCCACTATGAAGATACCTGGTGCACGCAAAGATAAGGGCCCAACCGGTGGCCTACTAGAGGACGACGATCAAGACCCACGAAGGGAGCCCAAGAAACTAGAGTACGCCCCAAGGCAGGCGAAACCTAAGTCGGTAGACCTACCATACTTGTAAACCTAGTCGGTTGCGAACTCCCGAGACCCAGCCTCCTTTATAAAGGCTGGGAGGCCGCCGATCTAGGGACAAGCTCATATTTGACCACCAAAACCCTAGCGAGATCGACATCTCGCCGGGATCACCATTGTAAACACTCCAATCTATCAATAACAGACAAGCTGGAAGTAGGGTATTATCCTCCGGGAGCCTGAACCAGGGTAAATCGCCTTGCATGTCAGCCGTGGTAACTACCAGCACTGCAACTTCTCTCCCTCTCAATCAACCTGGGGTACTCGACCCTGGGACTTGCCGTGGCCACCCCACGTCATCCGGCTAAAAAAAATCAAGTCCGGACAACAAAGTCTCGACCAACAGCATGGCCGGCCACCAAAATGCACCCAAAATAAATCAAGAACATGTAAATCTTTCTTGAGTCTAGGCATGCGCAGTCCTTTCCCTCCTCTCTTCATGATGCGATCGAGTTGCGTCTCCTTTTAACTTTTGGTCTTGGACGCCGAAATAGGTGTCCCACCTCTCTTGGTTCGTGTATCTTCACCTTGAAAGTCTTGGATGAGGTGACCTCCTTCATGTACGAGTCAACCGACTCTTGGAGGGAGGAAGTAGATGTTGCCGCCGCCCTCTTGGATGCCTTTGCTTTCTTGTTACCAATTAGCCGATCGAGTAGGCCGACCACCGGCAGCTGAGATTCCTCTAGATCGCCGGCCTTGCCTCCCCCTCGGTTCGTTGAGAGCCGGAGTGCTGTCACTTTGGACACTTCTGAATTTGGCTCCAACAATGCATCAAAGTGAAGGACTTCCCTTGATGCATCTCTCGATATATCAATACCGCATCCTTCAACTAGATAATGGCCACATGTCAAATATATAGAAATTTGGGACTATATAAAAGGGCACATGTCAAATAGATAGTAATTTGAGATCAATGCATCTTACCTTGTTGTTGAAGGTCTTGTCACTCTCATTTCTTGTCATTATTTGGTCAAAATAACCATGGAACTTGTTGCAAGAGTCTCGTATGGCCATTCGAGGGTTTGTTGTGTACCGGTTGACGTCCTCGACGTAGCTCTCGCCATGCTCGGATGGGGAGGAGAAATGCGTTTGCTACAACCGCGGCGCGGGTGGCTACTTGTAGTAGTTCGGGGCATTGGCGTATCCAACGGGTGGGGGGAGGGTCATGGCCCACCCAGAATTTTGGGAAACAAATTGACCACCACACATACGATGGGCCATCCTGTGTTGTGGGCCTTTTTTTCTATCGCTATAGGCTTGTTGGGAAAGCAGTGGCAGTTGAAGGATGTAAATTCTTCGCTCGCTGCATCTCCTAGTCGACCAATCGAGTCTGCTAAACGCCACCATCCCCTGCCGATCTCCTAGCAGACCCGCTCCCTCGTGCCCGTGTCTTCTGGTCCCGTCTCGACCTTGCTGGCTTGCTCACTCCGCCATGGCGACCTAGCTGTTGTCGATCTGGCGACCCCTCACGCTTGTGGACCGCCCCTCGCTGACCTGCCCCTTGCTATTCATACTGTTTATTTGGCAAAAAATCCGCAGTGCGACATTTTTGTTGTTGTGTGCCCACCCTCAGTTTTTTCCCTGGATACGCCACAGATTCGGGGAAGACGGTGAAGAACTCCCATTGCCGAAAGGGAGCGTCGTCGAGCTCCCTTGGCTCATATCGCCCGGTATTTGGGTGGCTGAGAGAACACCTTGCTCCATCAATTGCTCCAACCTTTCCTTGGCGCGTGCTTGCCGGCTAGCTTAATCGTCTGATGACGCCAAGCGTATGATCTCCTCCGTCAAGTACTCCGCCGCCAGTTACGCTTGCTTCGTCTTCATCGAGTTTGGCTGCATCGACAACGCCTTCTTTTTGTTTGGTGGTGGCGCGAGTCCAGACCCCATTCGAGGCAGCGATGAAGGAAGTTTGCGGCGGCGGCGACGACGAAAGAGAGATGTGCGGCGGCAACGCTGAGAAAGGAGAATTGAGGGGTTTGTGAAAATGGAGAGAAGAAATTTGAGAGATTTTGGCGGCCTGCGCGCCAGAGGGAGTGGAAGAGTTTGACGCCCGCCACGTGTGTATCACAGAGGCTCCGGCCTGTTGAAGGGCTCATCCGGTCTTTGTCCGGCGTTCCGAGCAAGCATTGGCGGAGCGTCGTTGGGGCGAAAGTGGGCTGCGACCCCCCCCCCCTTCACAAATTGGAAAAAATTTGCTAGGTATTTTGGCCCAGCCCGTTAGCAAATCTCTTCCCCAATTCGACCACGCAGAGAACGAACAGAACATAGAAGAACAGAATGATGCCTTCACGCGTACGCCTCCGTGCCCTCCAGCGCCATGGCGAAATCAGCTAATCTCCTCCTCCTGTTTGATTCCGCCCCCCAGGCGCCGATCCTCCTCTCCAATCTTCATCCCGTTCTTCTCCCCTCGGCCCTCCTCCGCAATCCCCTGTTCCGGTCAAGATCCACGCCCGCACGCCCAAAGGGTCGGTCTGAGCGAAATTGTGTTCGGCACCCTGAAAGGGCCTCCAAGTTTGGAGGCCTCCTCGCGGGTGCCGGACATGGCCTCCGATAGGGGTGACCCGCCCGTCATACACACAGCGCCGGTGTGACTTGATTCATTCGATCCCACGCCCTCCTTTTTTTTCCTCTCGCCGGCGATTCGCACCATCGCCACCACTCTCGTCGCCACCTGCTTGATTTGCACCTCGGGGACCAAGCCGCAGCGCTCACGCCTGCCTGCCGCCGCTCCCCGCCGGTCTCTGACCTTGTCTAGCACCGGCATAGCTAATTTAGCACGGGTACGCCTCTTCTTCCCTCCCGCCCCGCCCGCAACCTGTTCGACCATTGGTTGATAGTTGATTTTATTGATTGGTCATTTGTGGCCTTGTTTCATTGCTTTGTTTCGTCCAATAGGCAATGGACAGCGACGATGAGATCATGTTTTTCGAAATGATGGCGGAGGATGCTGATGCATGTAAAATGCATACATGAACTTTGCATGTTATTACTAGATATTCCTACATATTTGCAACTTATATGATGTTATATTCATGATTTATAATGATTTCAGAGATTTTCTAAATAATCCCCCCTCTTTTGGTTCTAACTCTGCTTTTCCAGAAAACGTCTTTTTTAGTGTTTCAGACTTTCCGGGAGCTTCGGGACTCCAAAAAGGGCAAGGCCAAAGAGCACGGTTCAGAATTTATGGGCTCAAAATGAAGATCAAAGGCCCAACCAGCTGGAAATTAGAGGGTCCCACGCGGCCCCCTGTACCTGGCCGCGTGGGCCCACCTCTTTTCCCCCTCGTGGCTCCGATGCCGTCCGTTTTCGTCTCCGTGGCTTCATCTTGACCTAAAACCGACTATAAAAATAGTCCCCCGAGGAGTTTTGCGAGGAGGCGGCGGAGAAACACGAAACCATGAAATGGAAGACAGATGGCTACCGCCGGAGAAGATTGGAGGGGGGAAACGCCGCCGGGATCACCTCTGAAAGGCTCCTCCATTCCCCCTCCGGAGTCTTCATCAAGTGTGCTCACCATGACCATGTGTGAGTAGTTTTTACCGAGGCTGAGGGCTCGTGCCGGTAGCTATGTGGTTCATCTCTCTCTCCCATGGTGTGATCTTTATGTGATCATGAGTTTTGTAATCTAGTTGAATCCATAGATGTTACTCTTCATTATCTTATGAATTATGCTACTCAAGTGGTTTTATTAATGTAATGTCCGGAGTCACCTTTGTCCCATGGTGCGAAGTTGACAGTGTGCGCACCATGTGTGACTCTTGGGCTAAAGATTACAGGAATACTTATCATGAGTTGTTCTTTTGTTGGTTGTCACTATAAAATTGTGGTGTTTGTTTAGTACTATTTTGGGGCGCTCATAGTGACATTGGGGTTCCCTAGATGTGGAAGACAGACTTTAAGGTGTGCTTTTGTAGCCCTACACGATGGTCTTGGTGTTCTATGATATTGTGGTGTTTGTTCACTCAGATTTTAAGGTGTGCTCTTGTAGCCCTACGTAGTAGATTGGTATTTCTATCCAACGGGAGAATAGTTCAGAGTAGCATAGTGAAGAGGAAATATTTATGTATTCAATTATATTATTATTGTTGGGAGTGTCCACTAGTGAAAGTATGATCCCTAGGCCTTATTTCCAAGCATTGAAACACCGTTTGCTCTCATTTTGGCTCAAGTTTGCTTGCTGCCATTTTTATTTCAGATTGCAATTACCACTTATAATCATCCATATTACTTGTATTTCACTATCTCTTTGCCGAACTAGTGCACCTATACATCTGACAAGTGTATTAGATGTGTTGGGGACACAAGAGACTTCTTGTATCTTAATTGCAGGGTTGCTTGAGAGGGATATCTTTGACCTATACCTCCCTGAGTTCGATAAACCTTGGGTTATTCACTCAAGGGAAACTTGCTGCTGTTCTACAAACCTCTGCACTTGGAGGCCCAACACTGTCTACAAGAATAGAAGCGTGCGCAGACATCAGATGCCACCCTTGCGGCCGATGATGAGGAGAATGAGATGGTCGTGGCCGCACTTCTAGATGCCACGGTCGAGGTAGACGTGGCGCCGAAGTTTGGAGGATCAGTGAAGGGGCGGAGGGCTAACAAGGAACATTACAGAGCAACTAGGCACATGCTCTTGTACAACGAATACTTTGCCACGAATCCAGCGAACTTACCTCATGAATTTCGCCGACGCTTTAGGATGAGCAGGGATGTGTTCAGGAAGATCGTGCATGGTGTTCGTGAATACGACTACTTTGAGCTGAAGAGAGACTGCACTGGCCTCCTTATGTTTTCATCTCTTCAGAAATGCACGGCGGCCATATGGTGCCTTGCTTACAGGCTTCCCGCCGATGTGTTGAATGACTATCTCTGCATGTCTGAGTCCACCGCCGTCGAAGCCACCTACAGATTTTGTAAGGCAGTTGTGAAGGTGTTTGGAGACGAATATCTGAGAACACCAAATGAGGCAGACACGGCTCGTCTCTTGGCACAAGGCCAAGCAAGAGGATTTCCAGGGATGCTTGCAAGCATCGATTGCATGCATTGGAACTGGAAGAACTGCCCGTTCGCTTGGCAAGGGATGTACAAGTTCATGGAAAGTGCAGTGTTATACTTGAGGCCGTGGCAGACTATGATCTTTGGATCTGGCATGCGTATTTCGGCACGGCCGGTGCCGCCAATGACATCAATGTGCTCCAACGCTCGCCGGTGTTTAAGAAACTTTGTGATGGCCTAACTCCACCATGCAACTATGTGATCAATGGCCATGAGTACACCAAGGGGTACTACCTTGCTAGCGACATCTATCCCACTTGGTCAACATTTGTGAAGACTATCCGCAACCCTGTCGGCGAGGCAGATTGCCATTTTGCAAATAAGCAAGAGTCTGTTCGCAAAGATGTGGAGCGGGCATTTGGAGTGCTTCAGACTAGGTTCGCCATCGTCCACTACCCTTGTCTTTCATGGTCGCTAGCTGAAATGTGTGAGATCATGAGTGCTTGTGTGATCATGCACAACATGATCATTGAGAGCGAGCGTGATACGAGGAGGCAACTGGTCAGCGATGTGTATGATTTCCAGGGGCCTATGGCCAATCCACAGCCGGGCGTGCCGGCGCAGTATGCAGAGTTTTTTGCCATACACCGGGAAATTCGTGATGGAACAATGCATCTGCAGCTGCACAATGACCTGGTGGCGCCCCTGTGGGCTATCAAAGCGACTCAACCGGCGGCTGTTTGATATGTCATGTTTTAAACTTGAATTCCTATTTAAACTTTGCATTCGAATTTGAACTTGTCTTGTAATAACTATTACATTTTCTATCTTTAATTCGTACTGAAATGCAAAAACCATCGCCGATGTGTTGATGATTTGTTTTTTTGGAATTGGCCTTTGGAGTTTGCCGCTGTGGGCGACACCCCCCAATTGGCCGTACACATGTCAGGCACCCCCCAATTGGGCCTCAGTTGGGGGTGCCGGACACCGATTTGGAGGCCCTCGATGGAGATGCCCTAACCCTTGTGTAAATCCATGGTTGGGTTTGGCGACTTTTTGAAGTTTCAATAAGAGCATCTCCACTCGCGGGCTATGGACGCCGTCGCTCTCCATTCGTGATGTCCAATTTTTTTTAAGTAGAAAAGCGACGGAATTCATTCAAAATTTTAGAATTTTTACAAATTTGACCGAATATTAACGAAATTTAAATCTAAACCTAATCTAATGGCGGTGATAGCGCTCGAATGCATTGTAGCTGTCCTCCTCCTCCTCCTTGACGCCGCCGCTACCGCCGCTGGTCTCTGCGCCGTTGTCTTCCTCCTTGACGCGGCTAGGCCCTGCGCCATCGTCGCCGGTGAGTTCGAAGTAGAGCATGCCCTTGGACTTGGCGTGCTCCCTCGCCGACCACGCGCAGGCAGCCAGCCCGTCGAGCGGTGGCACGTCATCGACGGACGTCACGATGACGACATTCGCGATGTCGTCGTCCTTGTCCACCTGCACCAGTATGAGCTCGAGGAGGAGTGGCGACATCTCTGGCTCTGGTTTCACCTTCATCAGCTCCGGCTTGGGTGTCAGCAGTGGCGACAAGCGGGAGCGGGAGGAGGTTGCTGAGCGCGAGGAGGAGCTGGCCATGCGCGATGTGGAGAGCGACGCGGATGACGCCGTCCACGGTGCCCAGCGGCTCGCCGGAAGAGGAGGAGGAGGCACCGACGTCTAGAGGAGAGATATGCCGTTGCGGATGTGCTTCATGACGGCGTCGAGTGTGCGTCCGAGCACGCCCCAGAACGCGTTGCGCCCGACAGCGTTCTTGTCCCGCGGCGGCGCGTCGGGGCCATCCCAGCGGTTGATCTCCTCGTCGTAGAGGCGGCGGAACTCCGCCTCGTAGAGGTGGAAATTCGACGGATCCCACAGGGGATCATCGCGCTGCTTGGCCGTCACCTCCTGCCAGTAATGGCCGACGGTGGCCTGGCGGAAGTCACGGTTCGTCCGCGTCAGTGCGTGCCGCACTGGGATGCTGCCGAAACTAAGGGACCAGCGGCCTGAGGCGCGCATGTCCGGCGGCGCCGGGTATCCGTTCTCCCGCAGTGCCTCCGCCTGCTCGAGGAGGAGGGTGCGTGGCGCGAAGCCGTTCGCTGTTGCACCTCCGGAGCGCCTCCAGCTTTCGGCCATCTTCTTGCTTCGCGGCGGCGGGGGTTGCGAGGGCGAGGTGTGCGATGTGCGACTGCAAGCGCCAATGAGGCCTTTAAAGGTCACCGGAGGGCGGTGGCATTGACGTCGCTGAGCAGCGGGACGCGACGGCTCACTACGGTCGCGGCGGCTGGGAAAACGAGGCGTGGCCACCCGGCACGTGGCTTTGACCACCGTCGGTTGAGGTCGCGCTGTGTCGCTGACAGGCATGGCCCACGCGTCGGAGGCCGACGTGGCGACGCACAACGTTTCGTCCAGCGCAGCCCAGCGGCTCCCGAAGTGTAGGGCACGCACTGGGTGTGCCAGACCAAAAATTGGGCCACGCCAGACCAAAAACGTGTTTGGGCGCCGCGAGTGGAAGCCATTTTTAGTCCGACACGCCCAAAGGCCTTTGGGCGGCCATTCGGGCGCCCCGAGTGGAGATGCTGGCGTCAATGACTGAATTGAGCTGCGCACACAAATTGGAACAAAAATAGAAGACGGAAGCCAAGCAGTGAGAGGAAGCAGAACTAAAGGAGCAACTTCCACCATGGTGATAGACTGATGGGTGGCCATTCGCAGCACAGCCCACATCGGTAGGAAGCAGACCATATCTTGCCCCTAAGGGCATCTCCAGCCGTCCCCCCAGGAGCTCAAAATGGCCCAAAACATCTCCCAGTCGCCCCCAGGGGCCCAAATAGCGTCGTTTTGGGCCCTTTTTCAGCCGGCGCACCCAGACAGAACCTAGGCCATTGTGGGCATCTGGGGGTGTCAGCGTAGAGGGAAAAGGCGCGAACTGGCCGGGCCCGTCCTGTCATCCTCTAGGTGAAAAAGGGCACGAAAGAAATGGAAAAAACCGTCGTATTCATCTCCTCGGCTCCTACGTCGGTCAGGCGGGCGGCCGACGTGTCTAATCGGCTGGCACGCGATGTAGTAATGGCGCGCGGGCGGCCGACGTGTCCAATCGGCTAGCACGCGACGTAGTAATGGCATGCCACCGCCCCGCCGTCTAGCCTTCCCCGCCGCTATAAAAACCCACCATCTCGCCATGCAGATCACACCGTCTCTCTCGTCCTCTCTCTCTCTCACCCACGCCGAGATCCATGGCAGAGCGCTTCCCCGGTGATGCCGCGGCGGCCAACGGCTTTAGCCGCCGCTTCCTCCATGTCTGGGAGGCGCGGATGCTATACGAGGCGGGCAACCCTGCTGATACGTCTCAAATGTACATATAATTTTTGATGTTCCATGCTTGTTTTATACCTGATGCTACATGTTTTATTTACACTTTATATCATTTTTATGCATTTTCTAGGATTAACCTATTAACAAGATGCCACAATGCCAGTTCCTGTTTTCTGTTATCTTTTTGTTACAGAAAAGCTAGTCGAGGAATATTCTCGGAATTGGACGATAATTTACATGATTTATTTTTGCAATGGAAAAAAGACACCACCCGAAGGAGAGGTCGAGGGGACGCACCAGGGGAGCAGGCGGGCCCCAGGCACGGCCTAGGGCTGGCCCACGCCCCAAGGCCGTGTGGGCCCCCTGGTGCCCCTCTGACGGCGCCCTTTCGCCTATAAATTGCTTCGTCTCCAGAAACCCTTGACACCCGATCAGAAATCCACGAAAATTTCCGTCACCGCCGTCGTCATCAACCCTAGTTCCGGAGGGTTCTGCAGCTCTTCCCCGTACCCTGTCGGAGGGGAAGATCATCACCGGAGGGCTCTACACCACCATGCCCGCCTCCGGACTGATGCGTGAGTAGTTCATCTTTGGACTACGGGTTCATAGCAGTAGGTAGATGGTTGTCTCCCCACCTTTTGCTATCATATTTAGATCTTGTGAGCTGCCTATCATGATCGATATCATCTTTATGTAATGTTACATGTTGTGTTTGCTGGGATCTTATGAATTGTGAAGTTATGATCAAGTTTGTTCATCTATCTATATACATATGTTTTATTTACGTTCCTGCATGCTCTCCGATGCTAGTAGATGCCTTGGCCAAGTAGATGCTAGTGTCTCCAAGAGGGGGTATTTATGCTAGATAGTGGGTTCATGTCTCCAGTAGCCTGGTCTCGAATGACAAAAATGATTAAGGCTGTAGATGTGATGTTGCCACTAGGGAGAAAACAACTTTTCCATGTCTATGTGTCATTTGCATTGTTTAATTATACAATTTGCTTATTGCGATAATATGTTGCTTGCAACTTAATACCTGCGGGAGGCACGGATGCTATTTCCTATGTGGATTATTAGTCATATATGCAGCTAGCAAGCGGTCTATGTCATATATTGTATTGTCATGCCATCACCATTTGTCAATTGCCCAGCTGTAATTTGTTCACCCAGCATGTTATCTATTTGTTTAGGAGAGACACCTCTAGTGAACTATGGACCCCGGTCCTTTCTTTTACACTGATAAAAACACCGTTTCCACCACGCTCTGCACTCATTTGCTCGCTGTTCATTTTGCATTTACATTTATTTTCCACACCATACGGTTAATCCTTTGTATTCAGCAAGGCAGGGAGATTAACAACCTTCCTGTTTCATTGGAGCAAAGTAGTTTGATTGTGTTGTGTATAGGTCCACATCAACAGCATTTCAACGGCGTTGTTTTCAAGGGAAAATTGCTGCTGCACTATTTCATACCTTGCTCTTGGGGTCTCCCGACGAACGTGTGTTCCACGTCCATCAAGCCTTTTTCTGGCGCCGTTGTCGGGGAATTGGAAGCTACAGCAAGGGGAGTTACACGCCACCAGTCTCTTTACTTTGTTTTTGTCTTGCTTAGTTTATTTTTATTTTTGTTTGCCTTAAAAATCAAAAACTACAAAATAAAATAAAATTTCAACAACTAGTCTTTTTCTGTTCTTCTTGTTATTATGTCTAGTTCTTTACTTGCTATCAATGGATACTTCCCTTGAAACTAGTCCCATGGCTGAAACCAACATGAGAGAGCTTTATAAATTTATCTGGAATTGGGACATGAAGTTTTTAAAAGAAAATTAAAAAACCTATGGAACTTTATTTGCATGACATAGCAATTTTATTAGCATACATTCTTTAAACACATTATTGCTAATGCCATGGAAAACTCTAAGCTTGGGGAAGCTGGTTTTGATGGAAATGATCGTTTTATTCCCCAGCTTTGGAGGAGGAAATTTGCTTTGATGATACTTTGCCTCCAATTTATGATGATTATAATGATTGTGATATTTTAGTTCCACCTACTATTGAGGATAAAGTTTATTATGATTATGCCATGCCTCCAATTTATGATGATTACAATGATGGCTATGATAGTTTTACTCCCACTATTACTAATGATATGCTTATGTGGAGAGTAATGATACTTCTATGCATGTGGATCATGATAAGAATGTTTTATGTGATAGCTATATTGTTGAGTCTATTCATGATGCTACTGAAAATTATTTTGAGAGATGAAAATATGGTTATAGAAATCTTCATGTTATTAAATTTCCTCTCTTTATGATGAAAGTTTTGAGCTTTCTCTTGTGTTGCTTTTATATGCTGGTTGCTTTAAGACCGAATGGTCATTATGAGAGAGGGAGACACGGTTTCATATATCTCAATAATATTAGGTTTCCTCTCTTTATGTTGAAAGTTTTGAAGTTGCACTTGTTTTGCCTTCCTATGCCAGTCACTTTGTGCTTCATTGAGTTGTTTTCTTACAAGATTCCTATGCATAGAAAGTGTGTTAGATTTAAACATGTTTTGTATATGCTTTTTGATGCTCTCTTATATGTTCAACTCTTATTCTTATGAGAGTATCATTAAAATTATCATGCCTAGCTAAAAGGCTTAAAAGAAAAGCGCTTGTCGGAGACAACCCATGTTATTTTTGCTTCCTGTTTTCTTTTGCTTTTTGTTGAGTCAAGGCTTGTTACCTCCGTAACAACTCCTTTGTATCTTTTTATTTTCGTTTGTTGTGCCAAGAAGAGCCTCTAATTGCAAGAAAGTGTTAAAGTTTGATTTGCTACACAGAAAAAGATTTATTCTCTCACTGTACGAAAATCCAAAAATTCATGGATCGTATTTTTGATCTGCAATTTTTTTTTGCAGAAACCTGAGCTTTATATTTATCTTTCGTTAGTTATCATTTTCTGATTTGAGCAACTTAAGTGCCTCGAAAAAATTCGTCTTTACGGACTGTTCTGGTTTTGACAGGTTCTGTCTTTATTTTGCATTCCCTCTTTTACGAGTGTTGAGTGAGCTTCTTCAAGGGGGAGAGCAGCACCTAAGGCTAGTAACAGTTGCTAATGTTTAAAATGAGTTTTTTCAATGTGTCTTTACAGAACCAAGTTGACCTATGTTTTGATGCACTAACCCTTAATGAATTTTATGAGAAGTTTTGTGTGAAGGAAGTTTTCAAGTATTAGGAGAGAAGAATGATAGAAGAAGATCAAGAAGTGTGAAAAGCTTAAGCCTGGGGAGGCCCCCATGGACCTCCTCTGCATATTTCAAGAAGACTCAAGTGCCTAAGCTTGGGGATGCCCAAGGCATCCCCTTCTTCATCAACAAATTATCAGGTCATCTCTGTGAGACTATATTTTTATTGCTTCACATTTAAGTGTTGTTCTTGGAGCGTCTGTGTGCTTTTATTTTCAGTTTGTTTATGTTTTGTTCTCTAATCATAACTAAGTTGGATCTTAGTATTCTTGTTTGGGAGAGAGACACGCTCCGCTTTTTCATGGAATACTCCTGTTCTTCACTTATAATTGTTGAGTATTCTGTTTTTGCTCTGTTAGCTTCTATCTCTTGTTTTTCATGTATCTCTTGTTCAGAGCTATTAGTTCTTTTGTAGAAAGTAATCTCTTGCTTTATTTATATTTGTTTGGAGAATGGTTCAAATAAGTTGATTGGTGTTTGGTTGGAACAGAAATTGCTATGCATGTGGTAATGGTATAAAGAAAAGCTTACATGTCTTGTAGATCTCATGTCCTGAGTAACTTAATACTTGTCAATTGTTTTGAGTTATCAAGTAAGTATTGTTTAAACTTGTGTATCATGTAAGTAAAGGCTCACTAGTGAAGAACTATATTAAAAGCTTGAAGTTGTTCGGTTTGTCATACTTGGTAGTTCCAAAGTCTAGATATTTTCTTTTTAAAATATTATTTTGGTTAACAAGGAAGACAGTGTGGAGTCTTATAGTTTCTCTTAATGTTCGTCATGTGGTTACTTTTTGTACCGGTTGACATCATGTGTTTGCTTAAAAAATCTTGCTAGCCCAAAAATCTGTACTAAGCGGGAATGCTCCTTGTGCATCCAAAACCTTGAGCCAAATTCCATGCCATCTGTGTCCACCATACCTACCTATATGTGGTATTTCACCGCCACTCTAAGTAAATTGATCATGTGCTACCTTTAAAATATTCAAAATTGTTACTAATCCTGTTTTGTGTCTCTGTTTAAAGCTCATGAGGAAGTGGTAGATGATCTTTATTACACTTGTCAAACAGACTTTACTCTTGACTTGCATGCTTCATCTGCTTGTCTATAATTTTGCAAAAAGAGCTGGCAGCGGGGTGCCCAGCCCCATAAAAGATAATTTACAACATTCACCAAAAAACTCTCTTCACATTTTGTTCCTGAGTATTCAGTCAAACATCTGCATGTGTAAACAATGGAGAAAAGAGGAATGATCTGCTTGCTGCAGAAATAACGTTCCTCAATGGGAGCCGCTCTTAAAAAGTCTGGTTGGCATGGGTAATACTGTATTGTTTGCTACCATTTGTTGACTATAACATGCACCTCTCAAAATATTTTTACTCTCTATGTTTTCAAAAAATAAAAAGCTCTAGCACATGACATAATCCCTGCTTCCCTCTGCGAAGGGCATTTCTTTTATTTTTATGTTGAGTCAGTTTTCCTACTCCTATCTTTATCTCCTCAATCAAACACTAGTTTCAACTTTGGTACAAGAATAGTTATATGCTGACATTATGATTTACTATGATTCTTTGTGTTGACAATATCCATGAGATAAATATGTTGAAAATTAAAGCATATGCTGAACCTTAAATCTTCCTTTGTGTTGGTCAAACACTTTTGATTGGAAAATGTTGCTTGGTGAGCCAACTTTTATGTCAAAACTTATAGCTCCATGTCTCCAAAGTACTATTCATGAAAAGTTTTTACTTGTATGATGCATCTTGATTGCTCATTGTTTACTTTATAGCAACTATAAATTATTGACTTGGATCACTTCATTCAGTTTATGTGCTTTACATTACTATTTGATCAAGATTATGTTGGTAGCATGTCACTTCAAAAATTATCTTTGTTATCGTTTACCTACTCGAGGACGAGTAAGAACTAAGCTTGGTGATGCTGATACGTCTCAAACGTATCTATAATTTTTGAAATTCCATGCTTGTTTTATACCTGATGTTACATGTTTTATTTACACTTTATATCATTTTTATGCATTTTCTGGGACTAACCTATTAACAAGATGCCACAGTGCCAGTTCTTGTTTTCTGCTGTCTTTTTGTTCCAGAAAAGCTAGTCGGGGAATAATCTCGGAATTGGACGATAATTTACGTGATTTATTTTTGCAATGGACCGAATCCACCGCCCGATCAGAAATCCACGAAAAGTTTCGTCGCCGCCGTCATGCCAACCCTAGTTCGGGAGGGTTCTGTAGCTCTTCCCGGCACCCTGCCGGAGGGGGAGATCATCATCGAAGGGCTCTACACCACCATGCCCGCCTCCGTACTGATGCGCGAGTAGTTCATCTTTGGACTACGGGTCCATAGAGCAGCTAGATGGTTGTCTCTCCACCTTTTGCTATCATGTTTAGATCTTGTGAGCTGCCTATCATAATCAATATCATCTTTATGTAATGCTACATGTTGTGTTTGCTGAGATCTGATGAATTGTGAAGTTATGATCAAGTTTGTTCATCTATATATATACATATGATTTATTTATGTTCCTGTATGTTCTCCGATGCTACTAGATGCTTTGGCCAAGTAGATGCTAGTGTCTCCAAGAGGGGGTATTTATGCTAGATAGTGGGTTCATGTCTCCAGTAGCCTAGGCTCGAATGACAGAAACGACTAAGGTTGTGGATGTGCTGTTGCCACTAGGGAGAAAACAACTTTGCTATGTCTACGTGTCTTTTACATTGTTTACATTACACACTTTGCTTATTGTGTAATCTGTTACTTGCAACTTAATACCCGCGGGAGACATGAATGTTATTTCGCGGGTGTATTATTAGTCATAGATGCAGCTAGCAAGCGGTCTATGTATCTTATTTTAATGCCCAATAAATACTACAATGAACATTATCTTGTCATATATTGCATTGTCATGCCATCACCATTTATCAATTGCCCTGTTGTAATTTGTTCACCCAGCATTTTATCTATCTGTTTTGGGAGACTAGTGAACTGTGGACCCCAGTCCTTTCTTTTTCACTGATAAAAACACCGTTTCCACCACGCTCTACACTCATTTGCTCGCTGTTCATTTTGTATTTACATTTATTTTCCACACCATACGTTTAATCCTTTATATTCAGCAAGTCAGGGAGATTGACAACCTTCCTATTTTGTTGGGGCAAATTAGTTTGATTATGTTGTGTGTAGGTTCACGTCAATAACATTTCAATGGCGCTGTTGTTGACACCGTGTTGAAACTCTTCCAATTCCTACTGGTTCGATAAACCTTGGTATTGTTTTCAAGAGAAAATTGTTGTTGCACTACTTCATACCTTCCTCTTGGGGTCTCCCAACGAACGTGTGTTCCACGTCCATCACCTGCGCCGCCCGACATGCGCGTCCCCGGTGACTGGCGGCTGAGTGCGGGCGACGTTCCGAAGCCTCCGCCACCGGAAGGCGTGGATGGCGTCGCCGAGATCCAACTGGTTCTCGGCGGCCCACCGACGAGCAGCAGGAGGACCCACGCTGGGACCCGGCGAACCACGCCTTCTGGACGGAATATTTCGCCGAGCGTCAGCGGCGGTAGCTGGCGGACACCGACCGCAACGGCGATGTCTCCGGCCGGAAGAACGGTGGAGGCTGGAGGCTATGGTGGGGCGCGCCAGGGCGTACCCTCAACTACGTCCTGGTGCACATCGACGGCGGCAACCAGCCCCGCCTGACTATGCCGCCGCGCGCTCCGACCATCTCTTGGCGCCGCGGCTTGTCATGGATGCCCAGGAGGATGGGCGGCAGCTCTTCCTCCTCCTCGTCCGGCCCGCGCTCCTCCTCCACGCCGCGCTCCGGGTACACCACACCGGCGTTCGCTCAGGTCAAGCCCAAGCCAGAGGACAAGCCGCGCAGGTGGCCCAGCGGCGGCATCGTCATCAACGATGGCCGCCGCGCTCCGCCACCACCAAGGGGCCGCCTGCGCCTCGTCAAGTCAAAGCAGGAGCTCGGCACCGGCAGCGCGCTGCTGAAGAAGCCCAAGACCGAGCCGGCGTGGTCGGCGCCGCGCGACTACGTCCGGTCGGCGCTGAACTCGGAGGCGCCCGGCGACCCGAGGAGTTTCCTGGGCAGAAGCTCGCCGAGCAGATGTCGATGAACGACATCCTGCCGGCCGATGCGGACTTCACGTGCGCCTGGTCCAGGCGCATGCACGAGCACGAGGAGGCCAAGCGCCAGCGCCGCTCGCCGTCAGGCGCGCTTCGAGCAGGCGGCGCGCTCCGGCGTCATCATCCTCGACGAGGCAGCGTCGCCCAGGCCGAGCAGGTGGCACGGCGACGACGGCGGCGCATGCCCCTCCCGTGCCCCAGACGCGCCGCCCAGTGACTCCGACGACGACGGCGGCAGCGACTACACGCAGCTCTACAGCCAACTGGGCATGTAGAGCGGCGTGTTTAGTTTATTTAAGTTTTTATTTAAGTCTTTTATATGACTATGTAATCGGACAGAACTGTACGAATTTCGCCTATACATGAATGAAATTTGTCTAAATTAGCTAAATTTCGTCCAATTTTTTTTTTAAATGTTGGGTTCGTCCTTGAGTATCATGACTGGGAATACGCAGCGCCCACGACGTCAATTAGCGCCGATACCCCAGGCGGCCCAAGTTAGCGCCGGAAATCGGCCTGAGGCTGAACGACTAGAGATGGTTTGCAGCGAAATCCAAAATACGGCCATAGCGTGAAGCCATGTATACTGCACACCCTGCAGCTAACTCTACCAGCCCAGCCGCATATAGTTCCACAACTTCGGGCCGGTCCATATGCCATTGATAACCATGGGCTCCATTCCGTTCCAAACTACCCTTGCGACGCCATCTCCAAGTCCACTTGCTACCTCCTTTTTCTTTTTTGTTCTTGCCATGAATAAGCTAACTTTTTTTTTTGAGAGAATGAATAAGCTAACTTCGTATACCCCTCTAACACTAATTTGGTCGGTCGTGTTACAGTGTACATTCTCTAAAAAGAAAGTTACGGTTTACATTGTCTAACAAAAAAAGATACAGTGTACATGTGTTTTTGGGTCCTTTTATTGTTGTTTATTTTTCACTCAAATTATAATTTAATTCAATTTTGGCTGTGTTTCAGTTTTATTTATTGGTCCGATACATTCCTTGCTATTTTTATTTTCACTTTTTGCATGAATATTTTCTGAGTGAAAACTTAAACATTTGTATTGAAGCACGTGAATATTTTTCCACATTATTCATGTAAAACAAAGCTGTTCCATTTTACAAGCGATGCCCTATTATTATGCATTCTGAAGATCAGGAGTTTTGTTCATACACATGTAAAAGTTACGTATTATACAAAATATTTATATTAGTCATTAAAAATATTCTAATAGATCCACAAGGATATGTGTTTAACGGCACATATTATCTTAGTCACATGAACACGACATATAATTTTTTGAAAATACACAATTCATAACCAAAAAGTATATTGGTAAACAACAATTATCTAATTTGAACATTTGTAAAAAAAATCTACAATTATTCGTTGATGAAAACATAAGATACTTAGGTGCTTCTCTCCCCCCTTAAAGAACCTCACTCAACACTCGTAAAAGAGAGAATGCAAAATAAAGACAGAATATGTCAGAACCAGAACAGTCCGTAAAGACGAATTTTTTTAGTCACTTATGTTGCTCAAATAAGAAAATGATTAACTAACGAAAGATAGGTATAAAGCTCAGACTTCTGCACAACAAGCAACCTCACTCAACACTCACAAAAGAAATGTTGTTTATCTCCATAAAACAGATAAATTAACATGTTGGGTAAACAAATTACAGTTGGGCAATTGACAAAGTGCAATGACATGAAAATGCATATTATGACAATAACATGTTCACTGTGAAATATATGGGCATTACAACAAGATACATAGACCGCTTGCTAGCTGCATCTATGACTAATAATCCACCCGTGAGATAACATCCGTGTCTCTCACAAGTATTAAGTTACAAGCAACAGATAATTGCAATAAGCAAAGTGTGTAATATAAACAACGCAAATGACACGTAGACAAAGCATTGTTGTTTTCTCCCTAGTGGCAACAACACATCCCGTTCTTAGACGTTTCTGTCGATCGTGCCTAGACTCACGGGATGCATGAACCCACTATCTAGTATAAATACCCTTTCTTGGAGTTACTAGCATCTACTTGGTCAAAACGTCTACTAACAACAGAGAGCATGCAGGAACATAGATAACACATGTAGATAAATAGATGAACAAACTTGATCATAACTTCACAATTCATCGGATCCCAGCAAACACAACATGTAGCATTACATAAAGATGATCTTGATCATGTTAGGCATCTCACAAGATCTAAACATGATAGCACAAAGTGGAGAGACTACCATCTAGCTACTGCTATGGACCCGTAGTCCCGTGGAGAACTACTCACGCATCACTCCGGAGTAAGGCATGGTGGTGTAGAGCCCTCCGGTGATGATCTCCCGTCCGGCAGGGTGCCGGGAAGAGCTTCAGAACCCTCCCGAACTAGGGTTGACGACGACGGCGGCGGCGAAACTTTTCGTGGATTTCTGATCGGGCGTTTAGGGTTTTCGGGGACGAAGTAATTTATAGGCGAAAGGTCGGCGTCGGTGAAGCGCCAGGTGGGCCTGGCACGGCCCCACCCCAGGCCGCGCCGTGGGGTCGCCTCCCCGCCTGGTGGGTCCCCCGGACCTCTCCTTCGGGCGATGGCTTCGTTCTCGTGTAAAAATAAATCACGTAAATTTTGGTCCAATTCCGAGAACTTTCCCCACTAGATTTTCTGAAACAGAAAGACAGCAGAAAACAGGAACTGGCACTGTGGCATCTTGTTAATAGGTTAGTTTCAGAAAATGCATAAAAATGATATAAAATGTAAATAAAACATGTAGCATTTGGTATAAAACAAACATGGAACATTAAAAATTATAGATACATTTGAGACGTATCAATTATGTGTATAGAATTATAGATAATATGGGAAACAATAGTTTCTTGTTAGGCGCAAGGCTTATCTATCCTTACCCTAACTCTGTAAGTATCTCCTTGCACACTTTCCTCTAAGTCAACTAGCACAGTGCACCTCGTCGTTGTTGTCCTTTGCCCATCGTCCAATATCCCAAGTTTCAGTTTGTTGGTTGTCACATTTGACGTCATAACAAGCTGAGCTAGTCTAATAGTTTTCTTGTGTTCTATTTTGATTGGTGAAAAATGTTCTGAGTTTTGCAAACCGTTCACTTTCATATTCATGTTTCCTTCTTATTCGCTCCATATTTGTTTTATGGCGCTATCTCTGTATTTGATCAGATTTTTTCAATCATGACAACGCCTATTTACTCGTGTCTCCTATTTTTTTCCAAACACGATAGCACATAATTATGCATGTTTCTGTTCTGTTTATCCAATTATTCAATAGCATTATATGGCTTGAGGATTATCCAGTTGTCCTTGTCTTCTTTTCGGGTCTGCGTAGCTCGCAAAAACCCGCTCTTCTTTCTCTTCTCCTTGTCGAGCATAGCTCACAGTTTTATTAAAGGACCAAGACTGATGGGAGTTCGACACAAAATTATCGGTTCATCTCATTTGTTACCTAATTCGTAGGTGCCCATCACTTCTGCTTCCAACTTTACAGGGATTTCTCAGTACCTACTCCATTGTATCGGGTACTACAAGCCTAGAACTTGTCACACAGAATCAAACAATTTGACAACGAGAACACCTCCTAATCACATGCTCTGCAGCTCAATGCAGTTCTATATACTTCATTACTGACGCAAGCGGAGGAGATAAATTAACTATATAAGCTACTTACTACTTAATATAGTACTAGTGATTAGTAGCCTGTAACTTGTCTGTTTGTCTTACCAGTCTGTAACAATGGTCCTGAGCTGGCGCCTTTCTTGCCTGGCCCGATCGATCAACCAACACCCAGATCTCAATCATACGTTCATCCACGACATGACCAGCCTTTTTGGTAAAATAATGAGAAGAAAAGCAATGGAGGACTGACGAGAGGCTCTACGAGGCCAATGATTAAAGGCTGAACACAGAGGTAAAAGGGACTAAGGGAGGTTAAGGACAGGGGCATCCGATCCGAGTAATTTCAGAAGAAACAACATACACCTTACTATGTTCCAGATCTCGCGCCGTCTCACGTGGGTAAAGGCGTCGGTGAAGTTTCCCTTGCGGCTTCATTGTGATTCGATGCAATGATGCAACGATCGAGTTGTCATTTTAGTGGTCTGGCGATTGATCTTATGATCTGCTACTGTACTGAGCTACTGAGACATTGTAAGTGCGCATACCTGAAAGTAGACACCACCTACTTCCTACGTTGTTGTCATGAGTCCTTAATACTTCCTGAATGGAGGCCGCGATGTGAATTTTATTTCCGTACAGGGGCGGACCCACAGTATCTAAATCATTGCGAAATCTCAAGGAAAATATTTAAATCATTTGAATTTACATAAAGTATCCGCACTTAAACTTTCTGTCCCCCACTCAAAATTTCTTCAAAGTCCGGCCCTGCCCGGGCATGAACCAGTTCACTTATCTGTCCTGGTAATGCAGGCTAATTGCCAGGGAATGCTAGAAGAGAATGAAAAGAAGATGTGAGACATAATCAGAAGCCTTTGTAATGACAATTTATTGAAAATTTTGATCTATGACAATTCAGAGATTCTCCTCTAAATAATGATAATTCAGAGAGCAAATGCAGAGAAAACATATAAACCTAACCTGCTATAACTTGCTCGGTCAACAGTGCAAACTCCTTGACAAGATAAACTGATGATACATAAAAATTAACTAATACAAATCACACTCTTGCACCCTTCCATATCTATACTATATATATACTATATTTGGCCTTCTGGCTTATTTCTGTGAAATAGGAAGTCCATACTATCGACACAAACCAAACACAAGAGTAGCACAGCAACTAGCTAGCTCCTGATCATTTCACAGGCTGCAATTGCAAATCACAGTCGCGTTTCCTCTTCAACGGCAGCAACCTGGTCATCACAACTTTACCAGCCTGCTGTTTCTTCACCGACTCTTCCTCGGCTTTCGCGCGGCGCCAACCTAGATGCGCCGACAGGTTCTCCACCTCGATCTTCACCACGTCCTTTCTCACGCCGATGTCGGTGATGTACCTACCGGCGCAGTACATCCCCGCCGTGACGGCCACCATGCCCAGCGGGCCGGCCGACATGAGCCTGAACGGAGTCGAGAAGAGCGCGGCCAGCGGCACGCCGACCGCGGAGGCGGCCTGGCCACTCCTCCCGATGCCCGGCTCGGACGGCAGGATCAGCCCGGTCTTGCAGTAGAGCGCGAAGTCCTCGCAGTTGTTCTCGAACACGTCGTAGCTGCCGAACCCGTTCTGGAGCAGGTACATGGCCCGGTGCACCACGGCGTCCGGCGGGTCGGAGGCGGCGGTGGTGCAGGTGCCGCCACGGAGCTTGGCGAGGAACACGGCGGGCGGCACGCCGTACTCGAAGCCGTGGAGGGAGCCGTCGCGGAGGAAGCAGTCGAGGCAGGTGAGGATGACGCCGCTCTCTGGGAGCTGGAAGCCGCAGTCCGGGAAGGTCGGGCACTCCGGTGAGCCGGCGGACATGAGGCTGGAGATGGCGACGGCCGAGTCCAGGCCTGCAGTTCCTGCCTCTTTCTTCCGTGTGAAGTGGACTACCTTGCTCCCGCCGACGTAAATACCTGATCAGCCATAAAATTCGCATGAGAACATGATCCATCCAACTCGAGAACAAATTCAGTAATTCACTCATTAACGTGTTGTCAAAAAAAAATTCCGTCCTCCGAAGTAAAATGGACTGTACTACGCATGAGCATTGCATCTCTTCGGTGCAGGTTTGGTCATGTGGATACTGGAGAGTGACCCCATGCATGTGATTCGTCCCTACATCTGTAATGATCGAATGTCCGGGGAGACGTCCATAATGGCAGGGATCTATGCCTGCAAATGCAAGGAAAAAGTACCGTGATGTCCAGCGCAGAGGGACACCGGGAAGAAGAAGAGTCTTCTATATGCTTCCGGGTGTGGATGAAATTACGTCCGATGAAAGAAGAAAAAAAAATGGAAAGAGACGCAAAGTAAAAGAGCCTTGGTAACTCAGCAGCTAGCTAGCTGGAAGAGATGCATGAAGGCATCAAAGTGAAAAGAGGGCCACTTTGGTCACAAGTAGCTAAATGGATGTTAACGACGACGACGACGAATGATTCAGTGGTGTTCTTGTCTTTTAGAGACCGACACTTGTGCACCCACTACCTGCATATGTGTTTTGTAGCGACTAGTAACAGTTAGTGTAACAGTTGATTATGAGCAAGTTGCGACAAGAAAAGTTGTGAAGCTTGTGAGCTAGTAGCTTTTTTTTCCCCCACAGCGTGCTATATCGAGGCCATTTGGATCGGCAAATTCTCTTCTTGCCTGGCCTAAACTATAGCAGTACTCATGTTGCAAGTTACTCAACCAACAGCAGAAGTGAGATCCATTTGAACAACTGTCAAAGAGCTATACCCATGATAATTTCAGTAGATATTTCGGGATGATCCCAGTGAGTAGTACTACAGTACTAGTTACTGGTGGTACCGATCAATTTGGGACCTGAATAATACGGCTAGGCTGCCAGCAATGCCAATTAAGGATACGGCAAATACGAGTGGACCCGAAAGCGTACAATTAGGGAAGCTCATCTACGTACAAATGTACAATAGGGCCAAAAGATATCGCATTCAACACAGCGTAATTAACTGCCAAATTTGCTCGCGGCATGAGCCTGCAGAGGGGTCGAAGCCGGCCAGACACAGCAGAGCACGAACAGAACAGATCAGAGAAGGCAAAAAAGACCGATCGATCTCGAAGCAACACTCCGGCCGGCCTCTCTCTCACCGCCGGATCAACCACCCTGCCGGAAAACGCGAAATGCGGCGAGAACGGTGGCCCGGGCGTGCGGACGGGCACAATTCACACGGAGGGCGGCTCGCGGGGAGAGAGTTGCGGTGGGTGTGGCGTACCGTGGTGCGAGTAGGAGTAGGCGGCGCGCCATGTGTAGATGTGGTCGCCGGGCTTCACCTCCGACCGCGCCACCCGGTGCGACAGGAGCCCCATCCTCCTGCGGTGCGCGCGCGCCGGAATTCTACTGCTGCTGCTTCTGCCGCCGCGCGCCGGCGTGGGACGTGGTGGTTTGAGTGATGCGAGGGAGAAGCTAGCTAGGACTCATCGAGGCCGGGCTGGAGTGGAGAGAGGTGAGTGAAGTGGGAATTGCGGGATTAAGCCACTACTCCGTACTACTCCCTCCGTTCGGATTTAATTGACACATATTTTGTTACACATGAATGTATCTAGACATCAAACAAGTATAGATACATCCATGTTTGGACAAAACCAAGTCAATTAATTTGGAACGGAGGGAGTAGTTATCTTGCGCCCGAGGCGTCGGCATGTGTGTGAGATCCGGGGTGCAGCCCTCGGGATTCGTGCGATCTCGGAAGGAAGTTGGGGGTATTGTCCTGCGTGGCTTTCTTTTCACTCCATTGCTCTCTCCCTCCCAAGACAATCTTTCACCCAGCTTATTAAGGCGCAGCTCTTTGGCGGCTTCTGTGAGAAGCTGAGTTTTTTGGGGAAGCCGCCCCAAAAATTTAGTTAGATTTCCAAAATAGCAACCTAATATTGTATTTGGAAGTCCTCTCAAATTTTGGAGGCGGCTTTCGCAGAAAGCTGTGTGAGGGACAGTTGCTCGGAGAAGCCACCAAAAGAATTAGGTCTAAGAAACTGCCCACAAATCTCAAAAAACGAAAAAAGAGAAACTCCCCACAAGCTGATGAAAACGGGAAATACGACAAAACTAGCCGGGTGCGCTAAAAACCAACTAATCGCCGAGAAGAAGCACTTTTGATTCAATGTTACGCCCCGGGAGCACCCACACTCATCGTCATCGATGACTCCCCCAAGAGAGTCACCACGCGAAGCGCATCCGTGTAGGTAGGTAAAGGATTCTACTGTTGGGTTACGTGCATGGAAAACAAAAATTTCGCCACTACAACGCAACAACCAAGATCTACTATGAAGATACATGTGACAAGACATGCATATTTGATCTAACTGTAAATCGTTACCGACACCGTTGAAGAGGAAGAGATGTTGATGACGAAGCTAACGTAGTCGACGTAGTTGACGTAGTCGTCGCCGATGTCGATGACGACGTCGATGAAGCTTGTGGAAGAACTCCCTCGGCTAAGCCTAGCCAAGAGAATATGTAGACTCCTCGCGTCCCGCCTTGATCCAACAGAGTGAGATAGAGTCAACCGTTTCTCAACGGATCACCCCTCTAAGTTTCGCACGCATACATCTGATCTAGTCCAGCAGGTCTTCGCCGTCCACACTTGAAGCACTCACCGCTGGTGTATATGAAGGTGGAGATCTCAACACATGAGAAGGAGGGAGAGAGATTAGAGATCTAGATCTAGATCTAATTGGGAGGATCCCTGTAAATATTTAGAGGTTCCCTCTAATCCAACTAGAAGAGATCTAAACTTGTGTGTCTCCAAAGGAGAGAGGGTGGGGTTTATAACTTTATATAGGAGGCCAAGGGGTGGAGGGACTTGGAGAAGGGGAAAGCTTTCCCCTAGTCCAAGTCGACTTGGCAAAGGAGAAAGCCTCCCCCTTGCCCAATTCGGTTGGGGAGGTGGAGTTGGAGTTGGACTCCAACTCGCATCCCCCTCCTTTCTTTGCACCGCCCCAAGTGGGGCCCGGCCGCCGCACCGCCGCGGATAGGGCCCACAACCGCACCGACCTAGGTGGGGCCCACCAGGCCGGCCGTCACATCCCCCCATGGGCCACGCGGCCCACTAGGGTTCGGCCATGGGGGGGATCTCCCCCCTTCTCACACGGCTCGGCCCACCACCACCTAGTGGTGGAGCGGTTGCTATGTGGGGCCTAGGGCCCATGTAGCAACCACCTTTTATTGGGCTTTATATTTTTCCAATAATTATTTATTAATTAAATAAATTAATATTTATTTAATATTTTGTCTAATTAATTCTTATTTGAATATTTCCTTTTACAGAATATTCCCTGAATTAATTACTTATCATATAAAACACTTTTATATGATCCGGGACACCTAGTGTCCGCAGACAAAATACTCTGGATAAATATTTCCTTCTTATATAAACCCCTGGAATAAATCCGACTAGTGATAAAACTATTTCTATTACTCCGAGACACCTAGTGTCTGCATAATCCAATCTCTCTGATAAAGATATTATCTACCACGCAGAAACCATTCCGGTGATACTCTCTCGGTATCCAGACCAACCATATACACAACAAACTAGAACTGACTTAAACGTGTTACCCTACAGGTTCGATAACGTGTAGCTATAATTAGATATTTCCATCTAATAACCGGCCAGAGTCAGGTACATGGGCTTCCTGAATAACTGCTACCGTTATACGAAGGACACTCTGTTGAACCTGTTGATTATTAATTCGTCATTCCCATTACTCGCGATACTGAAATTACCCGAGATAAAGTATTCCTGATATTTCCATGAATCAATCCCTGATTCACTATATCTCTGTCTATCTCGTTACCGGTAAATTTCCTTTTCTCGTTCCCGTAATCCGATATCCCACATGATGTAACTTCATCATGCATTGTCTACAGAACATATTGGATATCATACATACCGAGTGGGTCCTGGAAGTATCTCTCTTTTGACAGAGGAGTAATTTCCCATCTTGGAACATTAGGTATTATGCACACCTTGGGAATCACCCAGTGACTGCCGTTTTACCACCCAGTTACGGCCGTGGTGTTGACAGTACCAAAGTAATTCTTCCAATATGCACAACCCTAATAACCTCATGGTCTAAGGACATGTCATATAATAACCATCTGCGATATTGCACGAAGGACAAAAGACACTTTGGAATCTTCTTAGCATATCAACGATTTGGGTCTACCCGGCCACATTGTTTCCACCAACAATATACCACTCATTGATGCTGACATAAACAATGTCCTAGACCAGGAAAACGTGGTCTCTAGCAATCAACGAATTAGTCTAAAAGGCAAGACTAGGGTATACTTTATTCTGTTCATGTCTCTACATGTGCGAGTGAGTTTTCCTCTGAATCACATATTCAGGAGTCACCGCAGTTATAGCATAGAATCATGAAGCATAATTATGAATCAGATGTTAAACTTTATTGCCTTCTGGGCATACATCCAACAGTCTCCCACTTGCACAATAGGCAATTAACTATTTGCGCAATTAACTATTTGCACAAGACTCAACATCTGGGTGAAACAGATGGTTCTCATGCTTCCTTTCCTGTGGTAGACATTTGTCATCAGACCCTTCTGGGGCTGTGTGAACTTTATACATTATGCAGAAAACTCTTTTTTTCTATCATAATCTCTTTGATCTTACGATCACATGCAGTTTGGGCTATTCAAGGTGAAACCTTGGTACTCTAACTAAGAAAACAGTTCTATTGTTCTCACAACATTGCTGCTTCTTTTGTAAAGAACCACACCTAGTTCATTCAATGAACCGATAACCCTTTTGGAATCATTTAAGCTCCCACCGTCACTGCGACTTGTTGTAGTGTTACGTAACTCTATGCTTAAAATAAAATTGAGCATCCTAACCCTTGCTATTTCACAAAATCATAAGATCATGTTTTATCCTTGGTTTATCCTTTATGCTTATCTCATAAGTCTTTGTCCAATGTAACTCTTACATTTCGATATTCTCTTTTGAATTTCTTCAAAACACCATTTAGAGAATACTTTATAAAATTGGAGTCAATTGAACTTTTGTTACAAAGTCAACTTGCCAACAATTTCCTTTTATCACTTGATATTTGAATCCAAGAATGCATTATTCAGGAAATTCCCATGATGATAAAATGATAGAATCATTTGATCATGCTCACCACTAATATATCATCGTGGTTCCTGCATATAAATTTCCTTGTCCTTTATAAGAACCTAGTTCTCTCATGTTTCGAATTTTACTTCAAAACACTTTGTATGCATTCTTGCGGCAAGATATTAAATCATTATCAGGATATATCCTGTCATGATACTAATTCCTTGCTCCTTATGTTTCATTGAATAACTTTTCAATGATACACATATTCTATCAAATGAAGTATTGTTAATGGTTTCAAAATTAACTAGCTGGGTGGCCCGCGCAATTGCGCGGCTAGTACCAAAATTTTGAATCTTCATAATAAGCGTGTTTTTTTCTTGTTCATAGCAGAATCATCAATAGTTTATGAGAGATAATTTATATGGTTTGGAGTTTCATCTTCCGTTTCACCCGCGTGTGGAACCTGCACTCTCCCAAACATACAAACACATTCACATGGGACAGGGAACCTTGTATAACATGTAAATGAACATACACTGTTATTGTCAGTGCGACCAACAAATGGAAATTGCATAAATAAATAAACAATTGGTTTATGTTACGTGGAACCAACACTCCTATAAGAACCATATAACAAATCAATTAAATAAAAGGAAGATTGTGACTGCAACTAAAAACAATATTCTAGGTTGCTCTCCCTAACCAAATCTCTCGGTTTTGTATTAAAGTAACATGGATCGGACTAACTACTTACTGCTCATATCTGATTGCTGTCCTTATACGTCTTCCCTCCAAATTCATCGCTTCAGATCTTAAAAATGGTCCATGGTCCTCCCATGATCTCTTCAAATGCCCCAACGTCTCTATGTAACGCTCCTCCTTTTTTTGTTATATTTTATCTTGGAAACAATTGGGGGCACCAACGTGTTCAGCACTTGAATATATTATTGAATTCTATTCTCCATGAGCCAGCTAATTTCAAAAAAAAATGTGGTACTGTCGTACCCCTATAAAAGTTCAAGGTTTTTACTTGCCATGTATTGGTTCATAAGTTAAATAATCGTTACATGATGTCGCATCATAACTGTCACCTTGACTTAGGGTATAACGGGTGCTTTGTTACGACACAGTCTTGGAAGATTGGTCTCACTTATTTACTTCGGGAACACTCTTTTTGTCAATAATGCTAGAAAGCACGGCACCCTTGAACTCGGCTTTGTTTCTGGGAAGTCTCAGTTTGGGTTATTTGTAACATTTGGAAAGGAAAAATGGATGTATCTTTGAGCTCACAGATCCTACCTTTGCTACATGATAAGTATTATTATTTCAAAAAAATGGAGGCGGTTCTTATTTCTCATAGTCGAGGATATACACATATCAATGATTTTGGCTTGTATAAAACTTCTCTTATAATATTTTTAGCGCATTTTCCCTTGTACATGTCTCATTATTTTCTCCCTATGGTACTCTTCCGAATTTACGGATGATAAACACATACGTAATTTCTTATCTAAAGATCTACGAACAGCGCGCTGACCTATTGCTTTGACCAAACAGAAAAAATGCAAGAAGCAAAAGTTTTACCTGATATACTCCAAGAAGATTTGGCTGAAGTTATACCGTCATGTATTCCACAACCTATTACCCGAAAAGATTTTACACCTGATGAAATATATAAACACAGGCTGATCGAGTTGAGGATGCAAGAAGAAGTTATGATCATCCAGAAATCTTCGAGCAGTGGGAATTTTCTGTGCATGATACATACCAAGCAAAATATTATTGTTAGGAAACCAAATGGCATCATTAGTGGAGTGATTGTAAAGAAACAGAATACGCAGAATATAATCTAAGAACCGATCAACTTACACGTACCAAATTTACGGGACGAAACGCTCACATAAATATTCACCACAATCCAGATGGACATAACAAATGTAGAAAATCCAAAAAAGATACAATATGTAGTTTTTGCATCTATCTACATATCTCCTTGCATAGTAAAACATATTCGATCATGGAAGAACCACAGCAGCCAACGTTCAGTGAGTCAAGCTGACGTTGTCCATCAGTTAAAATCAAAGCAAATAAATCAAAAAGACATGGCATAAATGCTTTGTGGCTCATAGTGCAGTAGCAGTACTGGCTACTTGCACACAAAAAGACAGCAGGTGCGTCCTGTTCAGATGGACAACATCTAACACTGGCCATTGGAGTGACGTACTTTGGCCTCAACATAGAATTAATCCATATATGTATGTGATCTACTCCAAATAATCACCCATTTTTTAATGCAAGCAGACCTCATCTATGAGAAAAGTAAATATTAATCGACCTATTTGGATCAGGTACTGATTATTGACTGGCTGAGCCCATATTTGGAGACGTTGGACTCAAACCTCACAATACACAGGCGGCCAGCAGCAGGCGGAACGCGATAATGTTCGTGATGGACATAAGTGAACCAATTCCTTGAACTTAAGATCCATTCTCCGGGAGGAAAAAATATGGGGAGCCATGTATTCTATCAACAGAGGCCAGAACGGCACCAAAATTGCTTTCTTTCGGTCCTTCCTAAGCTCGGGCTGGTAGAGTTCTTCGCTGGCGACAGCCAGCTTGCGGGGATGATTTTTTTCATCCATTAGCGCACATGCGCCATTGAATCTCCCACTCCGCGCCACCGCCATTAGAGCTGTTCAAAGGCTTACAAAACACTAAGGTTGAAGAAAATCGTTAAATCCAAAACTAATAATGAGAAAACACGTACGAAGTTGGTGTTTGAGACTTTGAGTAACTACTACCTGCAAATGCCGGCTGGAAATTTACATTATGATGCCTTCCAGGTTAATAGATTTTGAAGTTTTCTACAACGGAGTCATTTGATGCCAAGAAGAGAACATGGGGCAATCTGGCAATGAGACACACAACAAACATAGTACTTCCAGCAGTAAAAATATCAGTATTATTACTCCATCCATATGTAATGTGAATAACAACATCAGTTAACAATTCCATCAAACAGTCCTAAAGGAAAAGGAAAACCATAAAAACTGAATGCACCAGATCACGAATAAAAAAATCTGGAAGGAGGCCACATGCTATGATCTGAAATCTCCCTGCAAGAATACAGATGCAGGATTAGCAAACATGACAGCACAAGAGTAGTCATCTGTCTAGTTTTAGGGCCAAAGAATTGAGAAATACGTGAGTCATGAGTGAAAAGTGGTTCTTTTAATTGTATTGTACTGTCAAGTTGGTCCTTGCACTGACACAGAGGTCTTTTGACAAAGCTTACCTATGATCCATCGGAGCATCATGCTATGTCTATGCTGAAATTCATACATGTTGATACAGCTGATGCGTGAGAAGCAACCAATTTGAATCGTAGTGCTGGTGCGTACTTGATAGCAAATAGATAATGTACGTGAACCATTATAGAGATGAGTAGTTGCAGTCAAGGAATAACATATTTTCTTATCAATGCAGTTATTAAATCTTGATTCTTGATGCTCTTGCAGCAAACGGGATAATCATGTGCACGTGGATCTTGTCCTTTCTCAATATAGACCAGAAACCTGAGGTTGCGAAAAACAATATATCAGCATGTGCCCCCAACAATTACGACATGATAAATATCTCGGATCAATAAAAGAAAATCGGAAAAAGTATTTGCCTACGCAACTGGTCATCTTTGCAGTATCCTAACTTGCAAAGAAGGCTAAACTTCTAGGTTATATCACTGCAATTGCTTCTGGAAAATCAGACGTGATCTTCAAATTGTAAGGACTCGGAATATATTCCCACCTCGACGCGGCTCATCAGTTGCTGAGCAACGGACGTTCTAGGTTGCTCTCCCTAACCAAATCTCACGGTTTTGTATTAAAGTAACATGGATCGGACTAACTACTTACTGCTCATATCTGATTGCTGTCCTTATACGTCTTCCCTCCAAATTCATCGCTTCAGATCTTAAAAATGGTCCATGGTCCTCCCATGATCTCTTCAAATGCCCCAACGTCTCTATGTAACGCTCCTCCTTTTTTTGTTATATTTTATCTTGGAAACAATTGGGGGCACCAACGTGTTCAGCACTTGAATATATTATTGAATTCTATTCGCCATGAGCCAGCTAATTTCAAAAAAATATGGTACTGTCGTACCCCTATAAAAGTTCAAGGTTTTTACTTGCCATGTATTGGTTCATAAGTTAAATAATCGTTACATGATGTCGCATCATAACTGTCACCTTGACTTAGGGTATAACGGGTGCTTTGTTACGACACTGTCTTGGAAGATTGGTCTCACTTATTTACTTCGGGAACACTCTTTTTGTCAATAATGCTGGAAAGCACGGCACCCTTGAACTCGGCTTTGTTTCTGGGAAGTCTCAGTTTGGGTTATTTGTAACATTTGGAAAGGAAAAATGGATGTATCTTTGAGCTCACAGATCCTACCTTTGCTACATGATAAGTATTATTATTTCAAAAAAATGGAGGCGGTTCTTATTTCTCATAGTCGAGGATATACACATATCAATGATTTTGGCTTGTATAAAACTTCTCTTATAATATTTTTAGCGCATTTTCCCTTGTACATGTCTCATTATTTTCTCCCTATGGTACTCTTCCGAATTTACGGATGATAAACACATACGTAATTTCTTATCTAAAGATCTACGAACAGCGCGCTGACCTATTGCTTTGACCAAACAGAAAAAATGCAAGAAGCAAAAGTTTTACCTGATATGCTCCAAGAAGATTTGGCTGAAGTTATACCGTCATGTATTCCACAACCTATTACCTGAAAAGATTTTACACCTGATGAAATATATAAACACAGGCTGATCGAGTTGAGGATGCAAGAAGAAGTTATGATCATCCAGAAATCTTCGAGCAATGGGAATTTTCTGTGCATGATACATACCAAGCAAAATATTATTGTTAGGAAACCAAATGGCATCATTAGTGGAGTGATTGTAAAGAAACAGAATATGCAGAATATAATCTAAGAACCGATCAACTTACACGTACCAAATTTACGGGACGAAACGCTCACATAAATATTCACCACAGTCCAGATGGACATAACAAATGTAGAAACTCCAAAAAAGATACAATATGTAGTTTTTGCATCTATCTACATATCTCCTTGCATAGTAAAACATATTCGATCATGCAAGAACCACTGCAGCCAACGTTCAGTGAGTCAAGCTGACGTTGTCCATCAGTTAAAATCAAAGCAAATAAATCAAAAAGACATGGCATAAATGCTTTGTGGCTCATAGTGCAGTAGCAGTACTGGCTACTTGCACACAAAAAGACAGCAGGTGCGTCCTGTTCAGATGGACAACATCTAACACTGGCCATTGGAGTGACGTACGTTGCCCTCAACATAGAATTAATCCATATATGTATGTGATCTACTCCAAATAATCACCCATTTTTTAATGCAAGCAGACCTCATCTATGAGAAAAGTAAATATTAATCGACCTATTTGGATCAGGTACTGATTATTGACTGGCTGAGCCCATATTTGGAGACGTTGGACTCAAACCTCACAATACACAGGCGGCCAGCAGCAAGCGGAACGCGATAATGTTCGTGATGGACATAAGTGAACCAATTCCTTGAACTTAAGATCCATTCTCCGGGAGGAAAAAATATGGGGAGCCATGTATTCTATCAACAGAGGCCAGAACGGCACCAAAATTGCTTTCTTTCGGTCCTTCCTAAGCTCGGGCTGGTAGAGTTCTTCGCTGGCGACAGCCAGCTTGCGGGGATGATTTTTTTCATCCATTAGCGCACATGCGCCATTGAATCTCCCACTCCGCGCCACCGCCATTAGAGCTGTTCAAAGGCTTACAAAACACTAAGGTTGAAGCAAATCGTTAAATCCAAAACTAATAATGAGAGAACACGTACGAAGTTGGTGTTTGAGACTTTGAGTAACTACTACCTGCAAATGCCGGGCTGGAAATTTACATTATGATGCCTTCCCGGTTAATAGATTTTGAAGTTTTCTACAACGGAGTCATTTGATGCCAAGAAGAGAACATGGGGCAATCTGGCAATGAGACACACAACAAACATAGTACTTCCAGCAGTAAAAATATCAGTATTATTACTCCATCCATATGTAATGTGAATAACAACATCAGTTAACAATTCCATCAAACAGTCCAAAAGGAAAAGGAAAACCATAAAAACTGAATGCACCAGATCACGAATAAAAAAATCGGGAAGGAGGCCACATGCTATGATCTGAAAGCTCCCTGCAGGAATACAGATGCAGGATTAGCAAACATGACAGCACAAGATTAGTCATCTGTCTAGTTTTAGGGCCAAAGAATTGAGAAATACGTGAGTCATGAGTGAAAAGTGGTTCTTTTAATTGTATTGTACTGTCAAGTTGGTCCTTGCACTGACACAGAGGTCTTTTGACAAAGCTTACCTATGATCCATCGGAGCATCATGCTATGTCTATGCTGAAATTCATACATGTTGATACAGCTGATGCGTGAGAAGCAACCAATTTGAATCGTAGTGCTGGTGCGTACTTGATAGCAAATAGATAACGTACGTGAACCATTATAGAGATGAGTAGTTGCAGTCAAGGAATAACATATTTTCTTATCAATGCAGTTATTAAATCTTGATTCTTGATGCTCTTGCAGCAAACGGGATAATCATGTGCACGTGGATCTTGTCCTTTCTCAATATAGACCAGAAACCTGAGGTAGCGAAAAACAATATATCAGCATCTGCCCCCAACAATTACGACATGATAAATATCTCGGATCAATAAAAGAAAATCGGAAAAAGTATTTGCCTACGCAACTGGTCATCTTTGCAGTATCCTAACTTGCAAAGAAGGCTAAACTTCTAGGTTATATCACTGCAATTGCTTCTGGAAAATCAGACGTGATCTTCAAATTGTAAGGACTCGGAATATATTCCCACCTCGACGCGGCTCATCAGTTGCTGAGCAACGGACGTGTGGATTGATTCCTTCTGTGGTGACTCTGCACGTAGCGAAGCTGGCCTCGGTCATCAAGTTGCCTAGCAGCAATCCAATCAATTACGTATCAAGGTAGCTTGCTTTGCATCACGCTAGCTTGACTGTAGGCATCAGGAGCAAACCTGGAAGCCGAGGCCGGCCGGCCGGCCAGAGAAATCTGTCCCGCGCGAATCCGTGTCCTTCTAATCGATGTTGACGATGATCTCCTCGTGTGCGTATCTCTCTGGGTATCAGATATGCATATGGACATGCCTGCGTATGGCGTACAGAACGCCGGCCGTCCGGCCGGAGAAAATCGCCCCGCGCGACTCTGGCCGTGTCCTTCCAATCGATTTTCAATGCTCTTCTCTATCTCTCTTGGTATCAGATATGCATACGCTACGATACATCTGTTCGGAAAGTATGATCAACGACGTGTGCATGCAGAACTCTTTATCCTTGTCGTGATCAATATTGCTTGCGCATTAGAACTTTTAAATCTACATCGTTCATTATTGTTGGTTAATCTCAGCCGTTAAATGTCTTGTGTTTTAATTATATAATAGATTGAATACCATAAACAAGCTCCCACGAACTTTCAAGAACTTTGCAATTTCCTATGAAGTCAAACGTAGCTTGTTTTACTTCACATAATTACAAAACTAATCCAACCTTCATATCATCATTAGTCTGCCACCACAGACATCCTTTTAATGACAAGTTGTGTATTCATTTAACAAAACCCTCGAGCTGTACCTAGTACACATCCTCGATAAAATTTCTTTAAAGGAATTTGTTTTGTTAACATCTTATACAAACATACTAATTAAATAACTAGTATTGTATTCATTTAACAAAGCCCTCGAGTTGTACATCGTACACATGCTCGATTACTTTGCCTTAGAGGAATTTGCTTTGTTAACATCTCATACAAATCTACTGGTCCTATTTAGATCACCAAAGCCGTGCTACAGATCATATGATCCTGAGTAGTCAACTCTTGAATTTGTCATAAAACCATTTATGACAAAACAAGCTTTATGATCAAATATTCCAATAGGATTTCTTTCAAGTCTCTCAACTTGAACTTGATGATATTACTAATTAATATGACTGTAAGCCATGAAGGGTTTGGATACTATAGCACCTTATCTTATTACTTTGTCTTAGCATATGGACTCAAGTTTCCTAGAAACTCATATGCTCTTTATCTGGTTAAGTGATTATTTCTTGACAAGAAGTCATGCTCGTATTGCAATGACTCTCGGTATTAGTCTAAAAGAATTGTCAATTGGAATTGCTTCCGCCTGCACAACTTCTGATAACTATTTTCGAAGATTCAATAATCTCTTCAAGAATCACCATCCTCCCACTGAATTCAATAAGGAATAAATTCCTTAAGAATCACATCTATCTTAGTAACAAAACATTGTCACTTATGTGGTGTTATAAGAGGACTTCCAATTAACTTATTGGAACAACCAACAAAGTAACTCATTGTCTTTTACTATTAGGATTGAGTTTCATCTTTCAGAAAATCTCGGAACCTAAATCTATCATGTCCCAAAAGTTTATCTTTCAAAACAATGACATGAGGCAAGAGACAATGAAATTCCTTGTTTCCTTTATCTTAGGACCAAGTTTCAATATTTCAGAAACTTTTAGGACCTAAGACCAACGTGTCCATCCATAGTTTATCTTTCAAAACAATGACACGAAGCAAGACAATTAACCGTGCTAAAATTACCTAGCGAGCAAACATATTCTAAATTGAGTATTGCCAAACATTATGCAAAAACAAGAAGATTCTTAGTGCTCACTTCATCACACTTAGTCACGTTATGACTTGAAAACTTTCAAGACATAATTACATAATCACCAAGACTTTATATCTAGAACATTTTGTGAAACTTTAGACATCAATGATAAAATCATCAACAGTCCAAAACCTTTATCTTTTATTGATTTCTCACTATGTGCAATATCTTGGATTTCCTTCCATCATGCATATGATGCATTCAAGATGATAGTGTCACCCGAAGATGATATCAATACAATCACAAAGTATTTTAGAACAAATGATATTCCCTTAAATTCAAAAGATTTGCAACTGGATCATCCCTAAAGGGAGTGATCTCCAATATTCTTTATCATAATAAACAGGACCAACATGTCCTATAAATTCACAAGAATATTTATCGCCAAACATGTGATCTAATAACTTGAGCCGAAGCTCACAAATCTTTCAACTTTGAAAAATAAAAGTGGAGACGTCTTCATCCAAGAATGAAGGTCCATGCGCCAAACTTAGCACACACCACCACCTTTTATTCTCCATACTTCTTACTTTCCGCAGCCCTTATATTGAACGCAAGGAAAAATTCTTCGCAATCAATACTCCAGAGATACTAGTAAGAATAACTAATATCATTTAAGTACAACTCTTCTTATTAGTGCCCGAAACCTTTTACAGTTCCAATTCCAATATCTTTTCTTTCCTCAGAAGAGATATTCAGGATTCTCCTGAACTAACCTTTTAAAGCTTATCCAGTGTGTTAACACCTTCAGCCTTCTTCTTCCTCTTCTTCTTGAAGCATGCAAATTGGGCAACAATCGAACTTGGTTGTTATCCCTCATCACATTAGCTTCAGCAGATTTCAGCATAGCAAGGAGCCATTTAATATTTTCTTCCTCCCACTCATGTTTTGAATCATGATACATCCGTTATTAAACGGGGAAGTGAAGACAACATCAAATCTGTATTTGGCTTAGCTGGGATTAGAAAACCCTGGAGTCTGCAGCCTAATACCGCAATCAATCAACTTGATTACATGCTCACTTGCTGAGCTTCCTTCTGCCATGTGACATGACCAAAAAACTTTTGTTATCTCATAACTCTCAGTCTTTGCCTGAGTCTGGAACATGGCTGTGAGTACGACGATCATGTCGCTCAGCAGATATGTGATCCAACCGCTTCTGCAACTCATGGCCCATGCATGTCAACATAAGACATTGGATAGAGACAGCCTCATCACTCTTCAAGGTGTGAGCTTCCCTTTCATAAGTAGTTTTGCCAACAACCCCCGAAGGAGGAGCGTCGAGGACATACTTATACTTGGCACCCCTAAGTACAAAACTTAGGAAACATACCCAAACAACATATTTACTCCTAATGGTGGAAAGTGGTTTCTTAAAAGTAATGGACCAAGGTTAATAGCGGGTGTTACGTGTGTCGATCTACAACAATCTAAAGTTCACTAAGACATGTTCATAATTATTTTTCTTGCACTAGTTAAAGATAAACTAATAATGTGCTCCCACTAAAATTGATATTCCTCAAGATCAAATTAGTGTATACGAAATCCACGCTCAACATACGATCAATAGATGGATACATGCCATTGAACGTAGCTTACAACGGGTAGGTCAACAGACCAATCACTTCCTGCCATGACTTTCGTTTCATCTTTCGATGGATGTGCTCCGAACTCATAACTAGTTATGCTTGGACTTCAAAACAACCAACCGATCATGCTGCTAGAACGGTTCGTGCCCGCCTCCCAAACCCTTGGCACACATTACTCATGGATACATGGCGTACGGCGACAAGCGCCTGGTTTGACGGTGCCACGGTTGGATGAGCACGATCTCCTTGATATTTTTAATTTTAGCTCAAGTAATTAAACTCTATAGCTACCGAGGAATCTCCCTAATAATCACACTACTGCGCAACCAAGGGAAAAGCAAGAAAACAGGTATAAAACATGCACAAGTAAATAACACTTTGTGATGTAGTATAGTCTTCTTCCTTCACCTACCGGTGGCTCCTCCACCGGTGCGGCCATGTCGAGGTTCACGACAAGTGCATGCCTTCTCCTATCCTCCACTATCACCATAGCTCGACGAACGAGGAAGAACGGCACGCCGGCCAAAACAAAACAAGGTTAGTCAACAAAATAAATATTTCAAGACTATAACACATCACATGTCCTGCAAAACAGAGTTAGACGCCTCTAATGTTTGTTTGCGACTTTTAGCGTGGCTGTAGGATTCCCAAAAACCCAAAGAAAAACCTATGGCCCTCACCAAGCAAGTTCATTCAGGTTGCTAGATTGATAGTGCGGGGTGATGGACAACCCAACATTACGAAAATGTTGCGGCTCCCCATCTAAACGATCACATGTGCGCGTGACCCCCGTGTGGACCTAGTCCACATGCCAATTCTGCTATCAAGTGAACGAGGCCAACTATAATAAGATTCGAAGCTACTGAAGCACTTCGTTGGCATCGACGGGCATACTAGAAGCAGCCGGAAGGTCCGCGGATTGCGAGAAGTCCGAGATCTTACTATGCCGCTGGAAACAAGACGAGACCGCATATTGGGAAGCAAACATAAATAAACTGAATGTTACAAAAAGACTTCAATAACATACCCGCACAAACTTATGCGGTGCCTGCACACCATGTGCTCTAGATCAAATCTTGTATCTACGCATAGATCGCTCTGATATCACTGTTGGGTTACGTGCATGGAAAACAAAAAAATTGCCACTACAATGCAACAGCCAAGATCTACTATGAAGATACAAGTGACAAGACATGCATATTTGATCTAACTGTAAATCGTTGCCGACACCGTTGAAGCGGAAGAGATGTCGATGACGAAGTTGACGTAGTCGGCGTAGTTGACGTAGTCATCGCCGATGTCGATGACGACGTCGGTGAAGCTTGTGGAAGAACTCCCTCGGCTAAGCCTAGCCAAGAGAATATCATAGACTCCTCGCGTCCCGCCTTGATCCAACAGAGTGAGATAGAGTCAACCCTTTCTCAATGGATCACCCCTCTAAGTTTCGCACGCATACATCTGATCTAGGCCAGCAGGGCTTCGCCGTCCACACTTGAAGCACTCACCGCCGGTGTATATGAAGGTGGAGATCTCAACACATGAGAAGGAGGGAGAGAGAGATTAGAGATCTAGATCTAGATCTAATTGGGAGGATCCCTCTAAATATTTAGAGGTTCCCTCTAATCCAACTAGAAGAGATCTAAACTTGTGTGTTTCCAAAGGAGAGGGGGTGGGGCTTATATAGGAAGCCAAGGGGTGGAGGGATTTGGGGAAGGGGAAAGCTTTCCCCTAGTCCAAGTCGACTTGGCAAAGGGGAAAGCCTCCCCCTTGCCCAATTCGGTTGGGGAGGTGGAGTTGGAGTTGGACTCCAACTCGCCTCCCCCTCCTTTCCTTGCACTGGTCCAAGTGGGGCCCGGCCGCCGCACCACCCCGGGTGGGGCCCACAGCCGCACCAACCTAGGTGGGGCCCACCCGGCCGGCCGACCCTGGCAGCCGCCGCCGCCGTCCGTCACCTCCCCCCATGGGCCACGCGGCCCACTAGGGTTCGGCCATGGGGGGATCTCCCTCCCTTCTCGCACGACTCGGCCCACCACTGGTGGTGGTGCGGTTGCTATGTGGGCCCTAGGGCCCATGTAGCAACCACCTTTTATTGGCCTTTATATTTTTCCAATAATTATTTATTAATTAAATAAATTAATATTTACCTAAATAAATATTTTGTCTAATTAATTCTTATTTGAATATTTCCTTTTACAGAATATTTCCTGAATTAATTACTTATCACATAAAACACTTTTATATGATCCGGGACACCTAGTGTCCGCGGACAAAATACTCTGGATAAATATTTCCTTCTTATATAAACCCTCGGAATAAATCCGACTAGTGATAGAAACTATTTCTATTATTCCGAGACACCTAGTGTCTGCATAATCCAATCTCTCTGATAAAGATATTATCTACCACGCAGAAACCATTCCGGTGATACTCTCTCGGTATCCAAACCAACCATATACACAACAAACTAGAACTGACTTAAGCGTGTTACCCTACAGGTTCGATAACGTGTAGCTATAATTAGATGTTTCCATCTAATCACCGGCCAGGGTCAGGTACATGGGCTACCTGAATAACTGCTACCCTTATACGAAGGACACTCTGTTGAACCTGTTGATTATTAATTCGTCATTCCCATTACTCGCGATACTGAAATTACCCGAGATAAAGTATTCCTGATATTTCCATGAATCAATCCCTGATTCATTATATCTCCGTCTATCTCGTTACCGGTAAATTTCCTTTTCTCGTTCCCGTAATCCGATATCCCACATGATGTAACTTCGTCATGCATTGTCTGCAGAACATATTGGATATCATACATACCGAGTGGGCCCTGGAAGTATCTCTCTTTTGACAGAGGAGTAATTTCCCATCTTGGAACATTACGTATTATGCACAACTTGGGAATCACCCAGTGACTGTCGTTTTACCACCCAGTTACGGCCGTGGTGTTGACAGAACCAAAGTAATTCTTCCAGTATGCACAACCCTAATAACCTCATGGTCTAAGGACATGTCATATAATAACCATCTGCGATATTGCACTAAGGACAAAAGACACTTTGGAATCTTCTTAGCATATCAACGATTTGGGTCTACCCGGCCACATTGTTTCCACCAACAATATGCCACTCATTGATGCTGACATAAACAATGTCCTAGACCAGGAAAACATGGTCTCTAGCAATCAACGAATTAGTCTAAAAGGCAAGAATAGGGTATACTTTATTTTGTTCATGTCTCTACATGTACGAGTGAATTTTTCCTCTGAATCACATATTCAGGAGTCACCGCAGTTATAGCATAGAATCATGAAGCATAATTATGAATCAGATGTTAAACTTTATTGCCTTTTGGGCATACATCCAACATCTACCTTGTGTCAGAGGGCAAGGAGAGGACCAATGTGACGCCCCTAGGAGGAGCGCAAGACCCACATACATTGTTGCACGAGGTGTAAGAGTGAACCTCGGCCCTCCCTACCATGTCGTGGGAACATGCCACAAGCCCCTCCAAACAGATGAAGGGGTTCGCAGCAGAAAACAATAATTTTTCAAACTAGGGTATGCCAAAACTTAGCCATGATCTATCTATTAGTAATGCGGTAACGGGAAGGTTTCGGTAACACACCTCTTGTAGGCCTAAAAGCGTTACGTTCGAGAGAACGTTGACGATGTAGTCAAACTCGTAGCCGACCTCAAGGTCACGAAGTCCCCGGCGCGACGAAGACAAAGACCTTGGCGCGACGATGACGCCCCCCGGCGCCGCAAGTGTAGCACCTCCGAGTACTCGCACACGTGCGGAGCTTGACGATGACTCCTGGTCTCTCCGATCCAGCCGAGATTGCGGAAGTAGAACTTTTGGCTAGAATTCCGCAGCACGACGGCGTACTGCGGTGTAGTGGTCTCCCGTGTACGCAGTCCTTACATGGGACCACGCTCTACTGGAGATGAAGAGGGAGGAGGTGGGTGGAGGGGGACGCCTCGACCAAAGGAACTAATTGTGTATTAAAATAATTAATACGCCTCCCTTTATATATGGAGAAGGGGGTGTACCCTTCTCCTTCGCTCCCCCGTGTGGGACTAAACAAAATAGAGAGAGGAGGGGGAGGTGCGGTCGGCCGGTCGGTGGTGGCCATGGGCCCCATCCTCCTGGCCCACCCGCCCCATCCCCTTTGAGGGGTGCGGCCCCCACATGGGCCATCCCTCCGGGGTTTGGTCCATTTAGGTGGGCTTCCCATATCTTGACTTTTATTTAATATTAAATTAATATATAACTCAGATAAAATGAAATTGGTTTCTGCATAAGGTAAACATAAATTTTCTGAACTTTCTCGTCACTGCTAAGTGAACTTTTATGAGCGTAGAGATATGAACTTTCACGCCAAACATATGGATTCTCTGTTTTTGCTGAGAGCGTTTTAATGCGATTTTTGGACCACTTATCTGAATGATGCATACGATATACCCATGGATAGCTACAGAAATTGCGCAACTTTTTCGTATTTAAATGTTTTTCAAAATAGTTACCGTATTTAAACAATTTTGAATATATGAAACACTGTTTTCATGAATTTTCCTTTTTCGAACAGTATTTCGGTCGCCATTTTTAAACTGTTTGTCAGATTGATGTAAATGATACGTCCTTGGAAAGGTATGGAAAATGCGCAACTTTGCTATCTCCAAATAATTTTCTAAATTCGTTAAGGATTAAGAGCAGTTTTAAATGTAAATGAATCTGTTTTCCGAAATCTAATTCGAGGTGACAGTTATTTGGCAATTACTTCCAAACCGCTTATCGAAACGTAACAAATGATATGTCATTGGAAAGGTATTGACTAGTCGCAACTTTTTTGTTTAAATCATTTTTCCATATTCCATACGTATTGAGATTAATTTTAAATATACGAAAAACGTCGAAGCACGTTGTGACGAGAAAGACTTGAAATTGGCATGGTTTCGTTGCTCGGGTCGAGGGTGCTGGCAAAGGAGGGCCAAATTAGACTCATTTAGTTGCTAATTGCATGCGGAGGTGGTTGATTTGGACAAATAAAACTTGTAGGGATGATTTTTATGTGTAAAATTATAGAGGAGCGAACTGATTCGAATACTGGTGTGAACCTTTTTTAAGTGTTAGTGAACTTTCAATCGCAGTGCATATTATGTTTTTGTTCAAGTACTGTTTTCTTCATAGTTTTAAAACCGTTTGTCAAAATAATACAAATAATATACCGTTGAAAAGCTGTGAAAATTCTCTATCTTTTTCATGCTGACCAGTTTTGTTAATTAGTTATGGTTACGAGCAGTTTTAAATATAGTAAATTCTGTTTTTTTCGAACTTCTATCGTCTTTGCACTGTTTTTTGTTGGTGGAGACTTCAAAATTTATATGGAATGAACTTTTTAGCCTATTTGGAGTATTCTTTTGTTTCTTCAGTGAACCTTTTTCTATAAAGCGAACTTATAAAATTTATCACGTGAACTTTGTTTTACAATAATTTGTAAGTTTTTACTCGTGAATTAATTTAGATTTTTTGTAAATAAAAAGTTAACCTTCTAAATGGACGATATGAACTCACGATTTGAACTTTCAAAAAAATAGTGGACTTTTAAAACTATTTAAGTGAACTTGTTTTTCATTTTTATTTGTGAAGTGGAACTCTTTTGTGCAGTGAACTTTTAAAAATATTTAATTGAACTTTCGTTTAAGCTTTATGAACCTCCCAATTAAAAAAGTTCACATACTAGTTCAGATCCAATGTAAGAAGAAAAAAATTCATATTGGGGGATTTCATTTGTATATAGTGGACTTAATTAATGGATGAACTGAACTACAAAAGAGAGCTGTGAACTTTAAAAATTTGTCAAGTGAACTTCCATTTAAGCTATGAACTTCAAAATTTAGCAAGTGAACTTTCGGTAAAGCTTTTTCCTGGATTTTTTCTGAAACTTTCTTTCTGAACGAAGTTAACTTTTTTTCCTTTCGTGAACTTTTTTTGAACGAAGTGAACTTTTTTTTCTGAATGAATTTATTTTTTCAGACGGTGAACTTTTTAAAATTCACCAAGTGATTTTTTTTAAATGTGAACTTTTTTCGTTTCTTAACAAAAAAAAGTGAACTATGTTTCTCTTTTATTTTTGAAGTTAATCTTTTTTATACAGTGAACTTCTAAAATTCACCAAGTGAACTTTGTTTTCCAAAAATGCTAACCTTTTTTCTATTCAATGAGTTTATTTTTTTGTCAACAAAAACGTGAACCTCGAAAAATTTAACTTCGTAATTTTCCGTAAACATGATAAGCTTCTGGAGTTCGAAGAGTGAACATTTTCCAGATGTTTTTCTGAACTGCATATTAACTTTTTTTCTAAGCGAAGTGATCTTTTTTCCTGATCGAAGTGAACTCTTTTTTTGTCCGAAGTGAACTTTTTTTCTGAACTTTAAAATGTGAACCTTCATTTAAGCTAAGTAAGAAGATCGACAGAGCCTTTTCTTCTTTCTTGGTCGACGAGCCTTTTCTTCTTTCTCGGTCGACCAAGACCTCGGCGGGTCCTTTTCTCTTGCAATTTGTTCTGCTTTCTTATTCACACGGGTGGTGTACAACCTGAGTGTAAACAAATGAACAGTCCGAAACTAAACGAGTAGATTCATCAAATTAACAAGGGGACCGTGATGCTTTATAATTATACGCACATAGCCAGCAGCAGATTAGTACACTGCCAACGGCAGATGTTTCTGAATTTCAGAAATCTATCTATCTAACTTAATGCTCTCTTTCTGGACTTCACTTCTAAATCATCTCAACAATATAAAGTTTTAAAGAGAGGAACTCTGAACTGAACCAGACATGCTGAACCGAGAAGGAGAAACACCAAAGGGCTACACTGAAAAAAAGTTCACCTCCGATCAGCTGCAGTTCACATCACTCAACTAGCAAATAGCTAGCTTGAAACACCAACTAGAAGATGACATGAAACTTGTATTTCTGCCTCTTGAGAACCAGTCCGTTCATGGCGTGGATAAACACCAACAGGGTGCAACAACAGACCAAGGTCCAATCTTTTTGGACCCAACACTGCCGTGCCTTTACCTGGGGACCCCACCACGAAGTGATAAAACTGCAATTTTGCACATCTAAAAACTGCTCACACGAACTGAACTTTGCCGACGGAAAAACACGAACTGCCTCCAATTGCGAGCTAATTCGTTCTGGACGCTGCGCTTGCTCGCTTGATTTTGGAGTTTCTGGCACGGGGCACCGGCCAGCACGCAAGTACCGGCCAGCACGAACTGAACTAATGTGGCTGCCATCGCTGAACTCTGAGGTCGCCCGCGGTGGACTCCTGTCGGAAGTGCTGTGGACTCCGCGGTGGGCTGCTCCGGGAGCATTAGAGGTCAACGGCGGGGCGGTCGGGAGCACCACCAGCGACGGGTCGGAGTCCAGGCCGGTGCACGGAGCGGCAAATCGGCGGCGGTCCTTTCTCATGCATCCCCTCCATCGGCTGCACGAGCAGTTAGGAGACTGACGGCCACACGCTGTTGGAGGTGCGAAGCACTGCGCGAGGATGGAGGTAGGGCGGCGTGCTGGTGGTAGCAGAGACGCCGCCGTTTGAAAGGATCGTATGACACCTAGAGGGGGTGAATAGGTGCTACTCAAATTTTAATACTTTTTCAAATTAGGCTTGACACAAAAGGTAATTCTCTAGATATGCAACTAAGGTGAATTTACCTATATGACAAGCTAGCAACTAAACAAGATACACGAAGTAAAGACTATAAACAAGGATAGAAGTAACCGAAGTGAAAACACGCGGAGATACGGATGTAATCCCGAATTCCTCCTTTTTAGGGGAGTACGTCTCGTTGGAGAGGTGTGAGCTACCACGAAGGTCAAAACTCAACCGCCACAAAGGCGCCACCTTCTTCTCCGATGAACCGCACCACAAAGGTTTGGTTCACCTTCCACTATCGAAAACCTTCAAGGCGGAGTCCGGAGCCTTTACAACAACGATTCGGGGCACAACCCACAACGGGATTGGGGTCTCCCAAACAGTTACAATCTGTCACAAAGACAATAAGTGAGATCAACAAGAAGCTAGGTTTTCCCAATGGAAACCCTAGCAAAGGGGCCCTCAAGTAAATGAGGGGAAAATGTAAAATGGCTTGGTGAAGATGTAGATCCGGGCCTTCTCCTTCAATCCTCTAAAGATCAACGAGTTTGGGTGGAGGGATTGGGAGATCTAGTGATTCTTGAGCTTGCAACAATGGTGTTCTTCTTTTTGGGCGAGCTAGATGGCTGGAGGTAGGTGGAGAAATACCCCTCCCAAAAAATTAGCCGTTGCAGTCCACTTAGACCGGAGTTTCCGGTCTGGGAGGCCGGAAACTCCGGCCTGAGCGGAAACTCCGGACTGACTCCGGGGACACTCCGACCTCAATACAGCGACTGCCGCCGCGTTGCTCTCTTCGCAGCAAATCCAGATGGGCCGGAAACTCCGGACCCTAAGGGCGGAAACTCCGGCCGCGGCCGGAAATTCCGGGGAAACTCCGGACCTACTCCGGCCTCGATGCAGCGACTGCCGCCGTGAGACTTCAAAGCTCGGTAGGTCGGAAACTCCGGCCCCTGAGCACCCTCAGGCCGGAAACTCCGGCCTGGCCAGACAAACTGCAAACTCCCTTTTTCTTCGACAATTGTTTCAATGCAAAGTGTAATTATATCTTTTCATTCCTGCACCACTTAACACCATATTAAATAATTCCTAGTGTTGTTGCCTAACACGCAAAACATGGGGGACATAAAATATGTCCTTTCACCATTTCCGTCGTGGCCTCCCTCACGCCGGCTCCCGCCGTCGCTCGCTCGGCCCCGCCGGGGAGGAAGAAGGTGCTCTTGTTCCGGGGTCCTCGCCGTTTTCGCCGCCGGCTCCCTCGCATCGGCCGCGGCCGCGACTCGCTTCGCCGGCGCCGCACTAGGGGAAGGTGGTGCTCTGGTTTGGGGGACGCCGCCGTTTTCGTCACGGCCTCCCTCGCGCCGGCTACCGCCGTCGCTCGCTCGGTCGCGCCGGGGGGGAGAATGTGCTCTTGTTCCAGGGCCCTCGTCGTTTCCGCCGCTGGCTCCCTCGCGTCGGCCGCGGCCGCCGCTCGCTCGCCGGCGCCGGAGCTGGGGAAGGAGTAGAGGGGATCGAGGTTCGGTTCGTGTTGGGAGAAGGTTGGATCGAACGAACGGCACGGGGTCGGTTTCCTCCCCCTAAGAGCATCTCCAACATCATTTGTAAACTGGATTTGTAAAAACTTGATATAGCAAGAAGAGAGAGTGTGTTTACAAAGCAAACAAGTTTTCTGCTTTTACAGCCTTTGTATAACTAGATTGCAAAATCCTGTGTTTCTCACAATGACATGTGGGGTCCTATGGCCAGCCACACAATAGCTATCTTCTTCCTCACATGGAGGTTTGACCGGCGAGTCCAGGCCGGAATTGACCACGGCGGAGGTGCAGGGGCACGGGCAGGGCCAGAATCGGCCGCGCAGATGCGGGGCGAGGCCGGAATCGAGCACGGCGGAGGTGCAGGGGTGCGGGCGGGCCGGAATCGGCCGCGCAGATGCGGGGCGAGGCCAGAATCGAGCACCACGGAGGCCGGGGTGTGCGGGCAGGGACGGAATCGACCACGCGGAGGCGCGGGGGCGCGGGCGCGGCCGGAATCGACTGCGTGGCGTCGCCAGGGCTCGTGGTGGTTGCGCGGGTCGCCGTGGTGCTCTGATGCGCGTGATGCGAGGAGCGGGGGCAGAGCAGCGAGGTCGGTGCCGTCGTGGGTTGCACGGGGGAGGTCGCCTGTGGCCTCCATGGCTGCGGCGAGGTCGGGGGTGCCGCCGAAAATGTCCGCGCTGCGGGCGGTTGGGCTCTCCCGCGGTGTGTTTTGGGATATACAAAGTGACTCTCCACTTTGTAAATATGCAAAGGGAGGGTGCAGTTTTACAAAGCTTGCTAAATTTTTTGGTGTGGGGACCATTTATACAAATGCTGCTGGAGCTAGTTTTTGTGACCCAATTTGTAAAAAGAGTTTTTACAAATCCAGAGGAATTATACAAATGCTGCTGGAGATGCTCTAAGGATAAGGATGACTCCAACGGGCGACCGCGGCGGACTGACTGCACGTCCGCGTGGTCACGTGTTGTGTCCTCCCAGACCCACCTGGCAGTGACACAGAGACGGTCAGCCTCCTCTGGCCCAGTCCTTTTTAATGTCAGGGGATAGAGATGGCTAGCCCCCACCCCGCCCCCACTCCCACTCTTCCACACTGCCGCTCCCTCTCCGGCGACCAAAACCCTAGCCACCGCCACTATGTCGCTCCGGTGGCCGGGATTCGGCAGTGCCAAGCACGACGGCGAGGCAGGCTCGTCCTCCGGCCGCTGCCGCCACACTCCCACCCCATCCCCTTCCCCATCCCCATCCCCATCCCCATCCCCACCCTCATCCCCGGTGTTGCTCCCCGCGGTTTTTCTCTCTCGCGCCGCCGGGCGCCGAGATAGCGCGGCACGGCCGCGATACGTGTGGGTCGAGGACTGTGGGTGTTGGTGGTACTAGAACCACGCGGTCCCGGTGCCATGGCCAGATGTGAAACTACCTGACCACTGGCACCTGAACCCACAGCGGATCCCGGTGCCGCCCATCCCGACGAGCCGCCGCGCGCGAGAGGCGGAGATTGAGCACCGCCGCGTGCGTCTCCCGAGGGCCATCCGCGACGACCCCGCGTTTGTGGCCACGTACCCAACTGGGGCACGTGGTTCAGCGACGAGCACAACATGCGGCGGCAGGCACTCTACATGCGGGCTCCGTCGCCGCCGAGCGGCCGTTGGTCACCGCCGCCGTACACACTGCGGCGGGGGCGCACCACGAGTGCCGCCGGACACGCTGCGGATTGGCGCATCACCACCGCCACCTCCTCCAGTGATGAAGATGGAGGTGGACGACGAGGACGCCTAGCTCGAGGCCTCCAAGAAATCCATGGCCGAGGACGAGGCCAAGCGCTGGGAGATGGTCCTGCAGGACGTCGCCCGGGAGCAGGAGTTGGCCATGCAGGCGCAGCAGGCCGTGGCCATGGAGCCACGCCAATGGTGGGAGGCCATGGACGTGGAACTGCCTCCGGTGCCACCCCTAACACCAAGCCTGCTCGGGTAGAGCTGGACCTGGAATGGCGGCCATTGGGAGGTCTAGCGGGCGCCACCCCTCCCGGAGCAGGAGCAGCCCCCCACACCGCCGGCCGTCGTTCCACCGCCGCATCTCTAGAAGGCGCCAGAGTACGTCGTCCTCGACGATGACAAGTAGATGCCCGCAAACCGGAATTTTATTTATATTTTTATTTATATGAATGTAAAAGGTCGTTTGTGGCCCACCCCCTCTATATATGAGAGAAAAAGGCCCATATATGTCCTTTTTACTAAATCTTTCCACACAAAAAAATGTGTCCGTTTGCGATGCGTCGGGCCGTTGGGCGCACTGCCACCAAGGGCGGACTGGGCCTGTCCATTTGCCGACGCAAACGGATAAAACGCGGACCAAACACTCGTCCGTTTGCGTCGGCCTTTTGGAGTCATCCGAAAAACCTCAGGCATACTATGTAATTCTGATTAATTGGAAATAGCAGATGTAATTCAGAAAATGATTTTGCAGAAATCAAACAATCCCGTAGTTCAAATACAAAATCGCTACAAAACTGCAGAAATCCAAAAACAGAATTCATGCCACATCAGATCACAGGCTTACAAAAAATATCTAGAAAATCAGAAAAATGCACATATAATGAATACAAAGAGGCTCCACGTCCTCTCCTTGCTCGCTGGCGGAAGCCCCGCGTCCTCTCCATGCGCGGGAGCTGTCAGGGATCTCCCTCCTACATATTGGGTTGCGTGTACAATAAATTAAAAATTTCTGTATTGCTACGCAACAACTCCCAAGATCTACTATGAAGATACATGCGAATACGAAGATCCAAAGATCTAGATAGAATACGTTACCAACACCGAAGTTGTGGAAGTAGTGTCGATGACGTAGTTGACGTAGCTCGTCGCCGTCTCTCTCAACCAAGCCTGGTAGAGAGATTCCGGCGTCTCCTCCTCCTCGCCTTGTCACCTTGATCCAATAGCGTGAGGGTCAACTGTCAAGATCGACGGATCACCCCTCCAAGAGCTTGCACGCGTACGCCGGGAAAGGTTCAGCAGGGCTTCGCCATCCAAGGTTGAAGCACTACTGGTGTATATGAAGGTGGAGATCTCAACACATGAGAAGGGGGGAGAGAGATTAGACCTAGTCTAATCGGATAGGTTGCCTCTAATTAGAGGTTCCTTTAATCCAACTAGAAGGGATCTAAACTTGAGAGAACTGGCGTCAACTTGTGTGTCCTCCAAATAGGAGGGGGTGGGGTTTATATAGATGGCCCGCCTAGTCCAACTCGGTTTCCCTCCACCGCCTCTCCTCTTGCCGCCGCCGGGTGGGGCCCACCCTAGGCCGCACCGACCTAGGCGGGTGGGGCCCACCAAGGCCGCCTTAGCCACCACCGCCGCCGCCTCCCCCCATGGGCCGCAAGGCCCACTAGGGTTTCGGGGGGGGAGCTTCCCTCCTTCGGCGCCTTGGCCCACCACCGCAACATGGTGGTGCGGCTACCTTGGTGGGCCCTAGGGCCCATCTTGGTAGCCCCATGGTGGGCTCCAATTTTATTATAATATTTTTCATAATTATAATTAATAAATTAAATCAATATTTAATTAAATAATATTTTGTCTAATTAATTCTTATTTGAATATTTCGTTTTACAGAATATTTCACTAAATTAATTACCTATATAAAACACTTTTATATGATCCGGGACACCTAGGGTCCGCCGACAAAATACTCCGGATAAATATTTCCTTCTTATATAAACCAGCGGAATAAATTCCGACCGTGATAGCAACTTCTATCACAATACAATCTCTCCGATAAAACCATATCTATCACGCAGACACTATGTCGGTGATACTCTCTCCATGTTCCAGACCAACCAATATACACAACTAACCAATCCTAGTTTAAGCGTGTCCACCATACAGGTTCGATAATGTGTATCTATAATTGGATATCCATCCAATCACCGGCCAGGGTCAGATCCGAGGATGACCTGAATAACTGCTACCGTTATGCGAAGACACTCTGTTGAACCTGCTGGCTATTTAATATATCATTCCCATTACTCGCGATATCAAAACTTCGCCGAGATATAGATCCGTGGATCTTACCATGAATCAATCATTGATTCACTACATCTTTGTCTATCTCGTTAACCGGCAAGTTCCCTTACTCGTTTCCGATCATGATATCCCACATGGTGTAGCTTCACCATGCATTGTCTGCAGAACATATTGGATACCTTATAATACCGAGAGGGCCCAGGGCGTATCTCTCTAATCACCGAGGAGTAATTTCCCATCTCAGAACATTAGGATATACACACACCTTGGAGTCACCCAGTAACTGCCGTTTTACTACCCAGTTACGGCCATAGTGTTGATAGCACCAAAGTAACTCTTCCAGTATGCATAACCCTAATAACCTTATGGTTACATGACATGTTATATAATAACCTTACGTGATAAAGCTAAGGACAAAAAGACAATTTAACGGAATCTCTTAGCATACCAAAACTTGGGTTTACCCGGCCATATTATTATCCAATAATATGCCACTCATTGATGCTGACATAAACAATGTCCATGACTAGGAAAGCAGTGTCATCTAGCAATCAACAAATTAATCCGTAAAAGTAGGGTACATTTTACATGTTCATATTCCCTACACGTATGAGTGAGCTTTCCCCTAAATCACGTATTCAGAAACCACCGTAGTTATAGCATAGAGAATACAAATCATAATTAATGAATCAGATGTATAAATACATTGCATTTTGGGCATACATCCAACAGTCTCCCACTTGCACAACTGGCAATGTCTAGTTTGCATAATTTAACATCTTGATTGATGTTTGGTGTTTCTCATGCTCACTCTTGTGTGGTAGACTTATTGTCCTTTTATTCCCTTCTGGGGCTATGTGAACTTTATTCTTTTATGCACAAAAAATAACTCTTTTCATGCATAACCTTTATTGATCATACGATCACTTGTAGCATCTGGTCATACAAGGTGAAACCTTGGTACTTTAACTAAGACACAATTTCATTGTTTTCACAATTAGTTGTTTCTTTTGCAAAGAACCACACCTAGTTCACTTAATGAACCGACAACCTTTCGTTTGGAAGTTGTTATGCTCCCACTGTCTTTGCTACTTGTTGTAGTTTTCGTAATATAGCCATATGTTTTTATAAACATCCCCTTGCAATGCGATGTACAAAATTTTAGAAAATTCTGTCATCTACCTTGGTCTTTTCCTTTATACTTATCTCATAAGATTTTCCAATGTAACTCTTACATTATGAGCATTTCTCTCTTTTGAAGTAACTTCTTCAAAATTCACCGAATGGAGAATTCTCATCTCAATTGCAGTCAATTGAACTTTTATCAAATTCAACTTGTCAACAATCAAGTTTGACAATTTTGTTTTGATCTTAAAATTTCACACTTTAGGAAATTCCTTTATGATCAAGATTACAAATCAATTGATCATGCTCACCACCGTTCGAAACAGCCATGGTTCTTGCACATGAATTTCTTCTATTTTATGAGAATCCTGTTCTAAAATAATATCCAAAACATTTGTGAAATTTCCGCAACATTATATCTCACCAATATAGAAACTTCCATATATGATGTGATTATTATATTCCAAAACATCCGTGTTATAAATTGCCTTTAATAACAAAACATATTGTATCAAAACTAAACAATCTTATATTACTTATCCAAAACCGAATAACAAAATGTGCTCCCACTGATTTACTTGAAACTATGGCTTGCTTTCTTTTCTTTGAAACTTAAAATGAAACTTTGTCTCTTGCTTCTTATTTAATATCATTGATTTATTTGTCCTTGACAAATATCTCCTTTTATGATTCAGATTTATATTCAATTAACAAAACCCTCGAGCTGTACATAGTACACATCGATCGATATTTTCCTTTGAAAGGAATATGTTCTGTCAATATCTTATATAAAATCATTGTCATAAAATACCTTCTTGATCAACCAAATTGGTGATCATCTTTTTGTCTAACAAAAAGATCCTTATCAAGTTATTCATAACTTAACAACAAAGATATTAATTTATGTATGACATCTAAGTCATAATCTATTGGGATCTTATTCTAGCACATTACTTTCTTTACTTTGTCTTAGCACATTAAGTTTCCTAGAAACTTGTATGCCACCTAATCTGGTTAAGTGAATGTTTCTTGACAAGACGTCATGCATTTAAAATGCATTGACTCTCGGTATTAGTCTAAAAGATTTGTCAATTGGAATTGCTTCCGCTTGTACAACATCTGATAACTATTTCCGAAGATTCAATTTCTTCAAGATTCACCATCCTCCCACTGAATTCTTAGAGGATTAAAATACCTAAAGAAACACATTTATCTTAGTGTCAAAACATTTCACTTATGTGATGTTTAAAAGGGATTTCCAATTAACTTATTGGAACAACCTACAATGCAATTTATTTATCTTAGGACTAAGTTCCAGTCTTTCATAAAACTTAGAACCCAAATTCTTTGTGTCTCTTCATGTTTATCTTTCAAAACTATGACACAATCAATAAGATAAATATTACTAAGTCCTTTTGTTCTCTTCGAACTGAACTTCCTTTCAGAAATTCTCAGTATCTAAAATAATCACGTCCCTTTATGTCTTTCTTTCAAAACGATGACGTGAAATTAAAGACTATCTTTTGTGCTAAAACTAGACAAGTAATAAATACTTAAATTGGTTTTCTAGGAATATGATTCTGCAAACCAAATATCTTAGTAATTATTCAATCAAACTTGATCAAATCAATGAACCGAAATTGAATTTCTATTCATTACAATACTAAGACAATATTTCTAAAATATAATTGTGTAGTTTCAAGATATCAATAAAATCATTGACTCTTTCAACTCAACCTTTTATTGACTTCACTATGTGCCTGAACACTTAATGAATTTATGACTCCTAAGAATCATGTAGTTCATCAAGCCTTTCACTTGTTTCACATAACAATATCTCAAATTTCCTTCCATCATGCATATGATGCATTTGAGATGATAGTGCCACTCGAAGGTGGTGTCAACATAATCACAACAATATTTCAGAACAAATGATATTTCCATAACTTAAAAGATTTGTAACTTGATCATCCACGAAGGGATTGATCCAAAATATTCTTCGATAAACGGGACATGAAATCCCACAAATTCACAAGAGTATTTCCATCGCCAAGAATGCGACCTTATTACAAAACTTGGGCCAAAACCCACAAATCTTTCAAACTAAAATGAAAAGTAAATTGAAGATGTCTTCATCTTGTGGATGAAACTCCATGCGCCGAGCTTGCGCACATCTCCATCTTTTACTCTTCCGCCACCTTACTTCCCGCATCTCCTATATCAAGTGCATAAAATAATTAGCAATTGATACTCCAGAGTTACTAGTAAGATTGACAAATATCATTTCAAGTATAACTCTTATACCTTTCTTGCCTTTAGAAGACTTCTTCTGTAGCAGGAATTTCTTGCAGTTCCTCTTCCAGTGTCCCTTTTCTTGCAAAAGAAACACTCGGATTCCTCTTGAGCCGAGTCCACAGCCTTCTGTAATGCCTTAGCATTTTTAGACTTCTTGGTTCTCTTCTTCTTGAACTGTGGTTTGGGTAACCATCATACTTGATTGTTTTCCCTCTTCACACTAGGTTCAGCAGTTTTCAGCATTGCAAGCAGCTCATTGGTGTCTTCTCCAACCCATTCATGTTGTAATTCATGATGAAACCGCTGTAAGACGGTGGGAGGGATGCCAACACCAAATCTATACTTAGCTCGGCTGGAATAGGAAATCCCAGAGCCTCGAGCCTAGTACCATAACCAAACATCTTGATTACATGCTCGCTCACAGAGCCTCCTTCTGCCATGTGACATGACCACAGTGCCTTTGTTATCTCATAACGCTCAGTCTTAGCCTGAGTCTGGTACATGGCCTTGAGTGCGACAATCATGTCGTATGCAGGAGTTTGGTCAAACTTTTCTGCAACTCAGGTTCCATACATGTCAACATGAGAACTGAACAAAAATCGCCGTATCACTCTTCAAGGTGTATGCATCTGTTTCAGCTTCTGACGCATTTCAGCTGGCGCCTCGGGAAGAGGGCCATCGAGAACGTACTCGCTCTTCGCGTTCCTAAGAACAATCCTTAGGGCGCGAACCCAATCAGCATAGTTGCTCCCATTGCAGTCAGGGGCTTTTCTCAATCAGTGGTCCAAGGTTAAACGAGGGTGCTATCTTAGCCATTGATCTACAACAATTAAGTTCACTTAGACATGTTCATAATTATTATCTAGCATTAATATTTAAAACTAAATTAAAATGCTCCCACTAAAATTGATATTCCTCATGATCAAATTAGTGTATACGAAATCCACGCTCAACATACGATCAATAGATGGATACATGCCATTGAACGTAGTTTACAACGGGTAGGTCAACAGCCAATCACTTCCTACCATGATTTTTTTCATCTTTCGATGTGTGTGCTCCGAGCTCAAACTTATGCTCGAACGTCAAGACAACCAACCGCTTTTGCTGTAGGTACGGTACTACACGCCTCCCGAACCCTTGGCACACATTACTCATGGATACATGGCGACGGTGACAAGCATCCGGTTTGACGCTGCTACGTGTTGGAAGAGCACGAACTCCTTGATATTTTCAATTTTAGCTCAAGTAATTAAACTCTGCAGCTACCGAGGAATCTCCCTAATAATCACACTACTGCGCAATCAAGGGAAGAGCAAGAAAACAATATAAAACATGCACAAGTAAATAACACTTGTGATGTAGTATAGTCTTCTTCCTCCTTCTGCCGGTGGCGCCTCCACCGGCGTGGCCATGTCGAGGTTCACGACATTTGCATGCCTTCTCCTATCCTCCACTATCACCATAGCTCGACGAACAAGAACGAACGGCACGCGGCCAACAAAACAAAGGTTAGTCAACAAAATATAATTTCGAGACTATACCACATCACATGTCCTGCAAAACAGAGTTAGACGCCTCAACGTTTGTTTGCATATTTTAGCGTGGCTGTAGGATCAACGGGAACCGGAAATCTACGCCCTCACCAAGCATGTTCATTCATGTTGCTAGATTGACATTGCGGGGTGATGGACAACCCAACATTACGAAAATGTTGCGGCTCCCCATCTAAACGATCACATGTGCGGTGACCCCGTGTGGACCTAGTCACATGCCCTTTCCGCTATCAAGTCAACGAGGCCAACTATAATAAGATTCGAAGCTACTGAAGCACTTCGTTGGCGCCGACGGGCATACTAGGAGCAGCCGGAAGGTCCGCGGATTGCCAGAAGTCCGAGATCTTACTATGCCGCTGGAAACAAGACGAGACCGCATATTGGGAAGCAAACATAAATAAACTGAATGTTAGAAGAAATAGACTTCAATAACATACCCGCATAAACTTATGCGGTGCCCACACACCATGTGCTCTAGATCAAATCATGTATCTACGCATAGATCGCTCTGATACCACTACTGGGTTGCGTGTACAGTAAATTAAAATTTCCGTATTGCTACGCAACAACTCCCAAGATCTACTATGAAGATACATGCGAATACGAAGATCTAGATAGAATACGTTACCAACACCGAAGTTGCGGAAGTAGTGTTCGATGATGTAGTTGACGTAGCTCGTCGCCGTCTCTCTCAACCAAGCCTGGTAGAGAGATTCGGCCTCTCCTCCTCGCCTTGTCACCTTGATCCAACAGCGTGAGGGTCAACCATCAAGATCGACGGATCACCCCTCGAGAGCTTGCACGCGTACGCCGGGAAAGGTTCAGCAGGGCTTCGCCGTCCAAGTTGAAGCACTACTGGTGTATATGAAGGTGAGATCTCAACAAATGAGAAGGAGAGAGAGAGATTAGATATAGTCTAATCGGATAGGTTGCCTCTAATTAGAGGTTCCTCTAATCCAACTAGAAGGGATCTAAACTTGAGAGAACTTGCGTCAACTTGTGTGTCCTCCAAATAGGAGGGGGTGGGGTTTATATAGATGGCCCAAGGGGTGGAGGGACTTGGGCAAGGGGAAAGCTTTCCCCTAGTCCAACTCGGTTTGGACAAGGGGAAAGCTCCCCTTGCCCAATTCGGCTTGGGAAGGAGGAGTTGGAGTTGGAGTTGGAGTTGGACTCCAACTCCCCTCCTCCTCCACCACCTCTCCCTCTTGCCGCCGCCGGGTGGGGCCCACCCTAGGCCGCACCGAACTAGGCGGGTGGGGCCCAACCTAGGCCGGCCACCTCTAGCCACCACCGCCGCCTCCCCCCCATGGGCCGGAAGGCCCACTAGGGTTTCGGCTGGGGGGAGCTTCCCCCCTTCGGTGCCTTGGCCCACCACCACAACATGGTGGTGCGGCTACCTTGGTGGGCCCTAGGGCCCATCTCGGTAGCCCCATGGTGGGCTCCAATTTTATTATAATATTTTTCCATAATTATTTATTAATTAAATAAATTAATATTTAATTAAATAATATTTTGTCTAATTAATTCTTATTTGAGTATTTCCTTTTACAGAATATTTCACTGAATTAATTACCTATCATATTAAACACTTTTATATGATCTGGGACACCCCGAGTCTGCCGACAAAATACTCCGGATAAATATTTCCTTCTTATATAAACCCTCGGAATTAATTCCGACCGTGATAGCAACTTCTATCACATACAATCTCTCCGATAAAACCATATCTATCACGCAGACACTATGTCGGTGATACTCTCTCCATGTTCCAGACCAACCAATATACACAACTAACCATTCCTAGTTTAAGCGTGTCCACCCTACAGGTTCGATAATGTGTATCTATAATTGGATATCCATCCAATCACCGGCCAGGGTTAGATCCGAGGACGACCTGAATAACTGCTACCGTTATGCGAAGACAGTCTGTTGGACATGCTGGCTATTTAATATATCATTCCCATTACTCGCGATACCAAAACTTCTCCCGAGATATAGATCTGTGGAAGTTACCATGAATCAATCATTGATTCACTACATCTTTGTCTATCTCGTTAACCGGCAAGTTCCCTTTACTCGTTTCCGTATCATGATATCCCACACGATGTAGCTTCACCATGCATTGTCTGCAGAACATATTGGATACCTTTATAATACCGAGAGGGCCCAGGGCGTATCTCTCTAATCACCGAGGAGTAATTTCCCATCTCAGAACATTAGGATATACACACACCTTGGAGTCACCCAGTAACTGCCGTTTTACTACCTAGTTATGGTCATAGTGTTGATAACACCAAAGTAACTCTTCCAGTATGCATAACCCTAATAACCTTATGGTTACAGGACATGTTATATAATACCTTACTGTGATAAAGTTAAGGACAAAAAGACAATTTAACGGAATCTCTTAGCATACCAAAACTTGGGTTTACCCAGCCATATTATTATCCAATAATATGCCTATCATTGATGCTGACATAAACAATGTCCATGACTAGGATAGCAGTGTCATCTAGCAATCAACAAATTAATCCGTAAAAGAACTAGGGTACATTTTACATGTTCATATTCCCTACACGTACGAGTGAGCTTTCCCCTGAATCACGTATTCAGAAACCACCGTAGTTATAGCATAGAGAATACAAATCATAATTAATGAATCAGATGTATAAATACATTGCCTTTTGGGCATACATCCATCACTACAGCCGTGTCGGCGCTCCGCTCACTGTCGGAGTTGGCCTGCAGAGTAAATATTGTATACATGCAGAGCTCGCCGTGCTCTTGGTAATGCTCAAGCTCCAGCGAACGACTCGCTCCCGGCACGGCGTCGCCCCCCACTGCGTGACGCATCGCAGCTCACCATGCTCTGCATCATTAATAGAGGCCCGCGAGGGAGGCGCCGTGCTGCAAATTCATGTTGTTCTTGTTGCATCAACCTGCAAATTCATCAAAAAAGTATGTCAAATTTACTGAAAGTAAAAAACAATTGAGCGTGCTGACTCTAGTAACAACTGACTGCAAGTACTAGTTTCGTGCAAGCCATCCAAGTTCTGGATTGAGCAAACAAGGGTCAGATCGTGAAGACAAGGGTCAGACTGCTAGGAACTTTCAGTAGTGTAACTACTGTTGTAAAAACAGTGTACTTAGCACACTAGAATTTCTATGTGTAAGAAATACTTTACTTGGAAAGATGAATATACTCGACACCTGCTAACTAGAACAAATAGCAAGAACTAAAAAGTTGGATTTAGATAATGAACATAGTAATCGATAACAAAATTTCAGAATGAATAAAAAGACAAGGAAAACTTCAACAAGGTGCAGAATCGAAGTTTGTGAACATACAGAACTGATCTCGTTGCGAAAATCTACAGGCATATGCAAACATAGGTCAGAAATGTTAATCATGATGGGCAAGTTGCAAAGAAGACAAATAAAACAAGAAGAAAGGGATCACATGCTACTGCATGATGGGTGCCAATAGAAATAAGAGTGAAATTACATATCTACAAGGAAAAGAGTTCAAATGCAGTTCCTAGACACATCCAACATAAAAAAAAACATGGAGTAGATCAAGGTGCACAGTAGTCTGGCTCTCTACTTCTCAGGGTTCAACAAATAACTAGTTCGGGCTAAAATTTCAGAATGAATAAAAGGACAAGGAAAACTTCAACAAAGTACAGCTAGCAGTGTACAAGGACATAATAACATGCAGCTAAGGGAAACATCCAGATGATAATGCTAGAAGTCTTCATGTGTACAAGCAGTGATCGAGCTATATACAGCTAGTAGTGCAAGCAACAAATGGACAGTGCTTTGCTTTGTCCTGGAGTTTCAGAAAACAAGGTAAAATTGGGAGTTGCTAAATGTCGTGGTGGGAATCACGCAGATGCCACGGGGTGGCTTATTCTGGGGCCGAATGGACGCTTGAGGATTCGGGAGAGGGTTGGTGCGGTGGAACCGCACACGAAGAACACGAAGAACACGAAGAACAAGAGCAAGAACCGCAAGAACACAAGCAACCACAAAGACACCACGATGTACCCAGGTTCGGGGCCTTCGTGAGGAAGTAAAACCCCTACTCCTGTCTTTCCTCTCTCAATATATCAGTGTCGTTCTCAGGTACAAGGTGCTCCTCGAGCTGTATGATGCTGCTCAAGTGAGAGCTCTAGATAGAAGATGAAACTATGAAGGGGGAAATGAGCTAGGGTTTTTGCCTTCCTCCTCCCTGGAGGTAGAGATGCCGCATATATACATGGGCCAAAGTACAGTTTTACCCCTGCCTACAACTAACAATGGCATGGCCAAAAGGTAGAAGACAAGCCTCTGCCTCCTGCCAGCTCAACGGCCGGACTGTCAGGCCAGACAGGCCTAGCTTTTCTCTTCCGGTCATACTTCAGTAGCCTGCCGAGGTCTAGCCTGTAGACCTTTCCTGAAATAGCCAAGTCAGCTCCTAGGCCCCTGAGCTTCCGGGAAACCCGTGGACGGACCTCGCCGTCCTCTGAAGCTTCGGGCCACGAGCTCTGCGGTGCCCGTGACCTCTCTGACATGCCTCGATCCTTGCTGCCAACCTCGGATAACACTCCTGATCCTATACCTCGGTAGAGAATACCTTATTCCTGTGATAGCTAGCTGACTACCCCGAGGTTGATATCTCGGAGGATATACCTCAGAGAATATACCTCAGACGTACGCCTTACGTCGGTTGACGCCTCCTGCGTCCTTGCTCAATCGTTACCTCGGACAGCTTACTGCCTTAACCTTACATGTCTTTACCTCATCTTTACCCTACCCGAGGGAAGACGGCGAGGCCGGAGACGGCCATGTCGATGGCGGCCGGACGCGGCTGAGGTGGGGATGCGGGCGAGGCTGCCGATCCGGGCGCGGGACGCGGCCGGGATCCAGCACGGCAAGGTTGCCAATCCGGTCTTGATCTCCAGGGCGAGGACGGCGGCGTTGACGCGAGGAGGAGGTCGAGGGTGCGATGAACGATGGGGAGATGAGGCTTCGGCCCCGCCCGAGTATGCTGTCAGACTCGGCCCAGCCGGGTAAGGACGATGTCGGCCCAATCCAAGGTAAAGGAGAGCTCGGCCCACCGAGGTGGGGATGTGGCCCGCTTCGAGTTAAAATATCCTCGGCCCATTCTTGTACACGTCGGTTTGGGCAATATCAATGTCGGCCCAGGATGTTTTTTCCTGTCTCCTCCTTTAGCACATTTAATCTATTTGCTGCCACCTTTATAAACTCAACCGAGCCAACAACTTTGGGGTACCCGGGGTCACATCCCGACAGTAGTCCCCGAGGCTGTGGGGGACTCGCAGAGTCGCGCACAGACTTACAAAAATAAATAAGCATACCAAAACATCTCCATATGCATAGCCTCCTGCCTGCATGGGCGCCTTTGTAATTTGGTCATCTTCGCCATGCCCTCCAGGCCGAATGCGACATCCGGTTGATCGAGCTCACCCGAATCAACAACGAGATGGACAATTTGCACCGGAAATATGTTGCCTGCATGGGCACCATTTTATGTCGGTTCTCAGCCCTCCTGGCCTTTACCAGACTTGGATGTCGCCAGCATCGGTTAGCCCTCCTGACTTTTAGCGAACTCGGATGCCACCAGCGTCGGTTAGCCCTCCTGGCTTTTACCGAACTCGGATGCCGCCAGCGTCGGTTAGCCCTCCTGGCTTTTACCGAACTCGGATGCCGCCAGCGTCGGTTAGCCCTCCTGGCTTTTACCGAACTCGGATGCCGCCAGCGTCGGTTAGCCCTCCTGGCTTTTACCGAACTAGGATGCCGCCAGCGTCGGTTAGCCCTCCTGGCTTTTACCGAACTCGGATGCCGCCAGCGTCGGTTAGCCCTCCTGGCTTTTACCGAACTCGGATGCCGCCAGCGTCGGTTAGCCCTCCTGGCTTTGACCGAACTCGGATGCCACCAGCCTCGGTTAGCCCTCCTGGCTTTTACCGAACTCGGATGCCGCCAGCGTTGGTTAGCCCTCCTGGCTTTTACCGAACTCGAATGCCGCCAGCGTCGGTTAGCCCTCCTGGCTTTTACCGAACTCGGATGCCGCCAGCGTAAGCTGGACCAACATAAACCTGCAAGTATGTATCTGAAAAGTCTCGGTACCTCGGCCACTCTGGGCATATCACACATGTCTCGATACCTCGGCCTCTTTGGGCATATCACACATGTCTCGATACCTCGGCCTCTTTGGGCATAACACACATATCTCGGTATTTCGGCCTCTTTGGGCATAACTCATATGTCTCGGTATTTCGGCCTCTTTGGGCATAACTCATATGTTGGTTCTTGGGCACTCCGGGCGTATACCGACATAGATGTCTCCAGCCACTGCCAAACTCACCTAAGCATATCTCGAATGCCTGTTTTAGCCACTTCGGGCGTATACCGACATAGATGTCTCCAGCCACTACTGGGCGGACATATAACTTGTATAAACATATCTCAAAGGTTGCCTCTGACTAACCAACATAGACACTGATCTGGTATACAGGTAATGCCATGATACATTGGCAAACAAAATAAACAATGATTTGGGACAAGGAATGATGTCAGGATATGTGACAAACCGAAGTAAACGGCGATATGTGATGCAGAAAGATGCCGTGATACTATGGCAAACCGAAATAAACGGCGATCCCGGAGGTGGAGTGATGCCGTGATATTGTGGCAAACCGAAATAATCGGCGATCTAGAGAATACTGATAATGCCATGATACCTTGGGTAACTTGAGATAACTAACATAACCATGATACGTCGGATTTCCATTATACCTCGGATTACCAAAATGACCCGGATTACCAATATGACCCGGATTTCCAATATGATCCGGATCTCCAATATGACCCGGATTTCCAATATGACCCGGATTTCTTGAATACCTCGTATTTTTATTATACCTCGGTAGCAAACATTTTCAGCAAAACCGAATTCCCCTTTCAACGTTAGTCCAGCATATAAATCATGAAGAATATTTGACGGGAACAACAATTATACTAACCGAGGCAAACTAGCTATAGCACTTGATAGAAAACGAATCTAACAACAGTTACTAAGCACAAAGATCCAGACTCGGTTTCGACCGAGTCCCCGAGTTACTTTTCTTATCTAGGAGAAGGTGTAAAACAAACTGGCTACCCAGTCCCCGGGTTAAGACATCTTGTCCCGGGGAGAACACTTAGACCAAAAAGCGAGGGGGGAGTCCCCGTGTAACTTATGGGACAAAACAGAACTGGACTGGCGATCCAGTCCCCGGGTCAAAACACTCTACCCGGGGAAAACAACTAATCATAGCAAGGTAGGAACGAGGGAGCAGTCCCCGAGTACTATTGAGACTATCTAGAAGCATGTGAAGACACATAAATGATACTTACAAGGCCAGGTTGTTGGAGAAGTCTTAATTCGGATTTCCAAGTCTTAACTCGGATTCTCCCAGGATACCTCGGACTTCAGAACACCTCAGACTTCAGAACACCTCGGATTCCAAAACACTTCGGATTCCAGAACACCCCGGATTCCAGAACAGCTCGGACAGAACACCTCGGATCACAGAACAGCCCGGACAAAACACCTCGGACAGAACATCTCGGATCACAGAACAGCTCAGATTCCAGAACAGCTCGGATTCCAGAACAGCTCAGATTCCAGAACAGCTCGGATTCGCACCGCAGCCAACTCGAAAATGAGTCAACTAACGGGGAAGAGGCCGAAGTCGAGTCCCCGCGTTGATGACGAAGGTCCCATCCGAATTGATCCAGCAAACGCCACTATCAGCCCCACGGTGGGCGCCAACTGTCGTGGTGGGAATCACGCAGATGCCACGGGGTGGCTTATTCTGGGGCCGAATGGATGCTTGAGGATTCGGGAGAGGGTTGGTGCGGTGGAACCGCACACGAAGAACACGAAGAACAAGAGCAAGAACCGCAAGAACACAAGCGACCACAAAGACACCACGATGTACCCAGGTTCGGGGCCTTCGTGAGGAAGTAAAACCCCTACTCCTGCCTTTCCTCTCTCAATATATCAGTGTTGTTCTCAGGTACAATGTGCTCCTCGAGCTGTATGATGCTGCTCAAGTGAGAGCTCTAGATAGAAGATGAAACTATGAAGGGGGAAATGAGCTAGGGTTTTTGCCTTCCTCCTCCCTGGAGGTAGAGATGCCGCATATATACATGGGCCGAAGTACAGTTTTACCCCTGCCTACAACTAACAATGGCATGGCCAAAAGGTAGAAGACAAGCCTCTGCCTCCTGCCAGCTCAACGGCCGGACTGTCAGGCCAGACAGGCCTAGCTTTCCTCTTCCGGTCATACTCCAGTAGCCTGCCGAGGTCTAGCCTGTAGACCTTTCCCGAAATAGCCAAGTCAGCTCCTAGGCCCCCGAGCTTCCGGGAAACCCGTGGACGGACCTCGCCGTCCTCTGAAGCTTTGGGCCACGAGCTCTGCGGCGCCCGTGACCTCTCTGACATGCCTCGATCCTTGCTGCCAACCTCGGATAACACTCCTGATCCTATACCTCGGTAGAGAATACCTTATTCCTGTGGTAGCTAGCTGACTACCCCGAGGTTGATATCTCGGAGGATATACCTCGGAGAATATACCTCAGACGTACGCCTTACGTCGGTTGACGCCTCCTGCGTCCTTGCTCAATCGTTACCTCGGACAGCTTACTGCCTTAACCTTACATGTCTTTACCTCATCTTTACCCTACCCGGGGGAAGATGGCGAGGCCGGAGATGGCCATGTCGATGGCGGCCGGACGCGGCCGAGGTGGGGATGCGGGCGAGGCTGCCGATCCGGGCGCGGGACACGGCCGGGATCTAGCACGGCAAGGCTGCCGATCCGGTCTTGATCTCCAGGGCGAGGACGGCGGCGTTGACGCGAGGAGGAGGTCGAGGGTGCGATGAACGATGGGGAGATGAGGCTTCGGCCCCTCCTGAGTATGCTGTGAGACTCGGCCCAGCCGGGTAAGGACGATGTCGGCCCAATCCAAGGTAAAGGAGAGCTTGGCCCACCGAGGTGGGGATGTGGCCCGCTTCGAGTTAAAATATCCTCGGCCCATTCTTGTACACGCCGGTTTGGGCAATATCAATGTCGGCCCAGGATGTTTTTTCCTGTCTCCTCCTTTAGCACATTTAATCTATTTGCTGCCACCTTTATAAACTCAACCGAGCCAACAACTTTGGGGTACCCGGGGTCACATCCCCGACACTAAATCTATTGGAGAAAAAGCTAAATGGCTATGAGATTGCAAGCACAGCACAAACCACTTCAGCAATGAAGTATATAGCAAGAACAAATGGTTTCAGTGCTAACACACGGTACATCAGCAATGAAGTATATAGAGATGCACATATACACAAGAAATTCAGCTCTACTGCAAGAAGTATACCTTCTGAAGATCGATCTTGCATGTATCTGGAACATGAAGCCTCACGTTGCACCCTCCCTCACGAGCAGCAAGCCGCCACCTCTGCTCCTTCCTCAGAAAGTGAACCCTAATAGCCCAGATCTGAGGGAAACTTAGGAAACCATGTGAGTAGAGGAAGGAAGGGAGAAGTACAGGAGCTAGGGAGAAGTGTATCAGGCAAACCCTTGGTCGATGGAGAAGTCAGATGAGTGCCACCGCCGTCGTTGTCATCGTCGCCGGAGACTAAGGTCGAGGCGGAGCAGATCTTGGAGTCAAGGACGACCGCTGCAGAGGGGAGAGGCCGGAGAAGAACGACCGGAGGAGGAGGGAGAGGTGGGAGGAGGTACGGTCACCGAGGATAGCCGGGAGAGGTAGGAGGGGAGACGGCCGCCGGAGGGGGGGTCTGCACTGCACCCAACGGCGGCGCCTTTTCGCGAGCGAGCGAGCGGATTTCATGCCCGACCTCTCGACTAGGGAAACCTCACCCGGGGAAAGGCCGCGGAAGGGCCCAATTTCCCTCCCCTCGCGGAGCGCCAAATGGGTCCGTGGTGCTCCCCGGGCCAGATTCGCCCGTGGGCATTTCGCCCGGGGAAAAGGCCGGGATCCCGGGCTTTTCCCTGCGCACCAAATGATCCCTAATTGGAATTAAATATATTTAATTCATTAACTAATATATTTGCATATTATTTAATTCACGTGGCTCCGGAACTCTTTCTGGACCATTCTGAACTTCCTTCGGTCTTCCCCGGAACCCTTCCGGTTTCTCTTCTCTTCACTTCTATGATTCTGATGTTTCCAAAACGATCTCCAAGCATCGTCAAGACCTTAAGTGTGTTACCCTACGGTTAGAGAATACTTCAGACATGGTCGAGACCTTCTCTTACCAATGATCATCAGTGGGACCTGGATACCCATGACGATCCCTGTGTATTCCACGAATAATCGTCGTTGAACCATAAACACGGATACCCATTCCTTTTGTTTACTTCGATACAAGTCTTGTCCGAAATATGATCGCTAACATCTCCATGCTTTGTTTTATCTCGTCACTGACAAGAGCTACTTAACTCGTTACCGTGATATTACATCCCCATGACCTAGTCATACGCTGCGCAGCTTTATGGATATAATCTCACCGAGTAGGCCCAGAGTATCTTTCCGTCACGCGGATGAACAAATCGCGCTCTTGATCCATACGCCTCAACCTACCCCTTTGGAATACCTGAGGTGCACCTTTATGATCACCCTGTTATGGTGTGACGGTTGATGCACTCAAAATACCCTCCGGTGATAGTGATTAAATATGATCTCACGGTTTAAGGATTAGGTTACCATATTTCCTATCTATTGCACCAGTGAACTTTGTGACACGACCGTATTGCAATACTTAGGTTGGGCATGTCCATCATATCATTCTCCTAATGAAATTGTCAATTGACATAAATGTCCATGATCGAGAAATCTCGATCATCTGTTGACCAATGAACTAGTTAGTATAGAGGCTTAATAGGGACCTTGATTTGTTTGCATACCACACTTGTATTAACAATTCCGATTAATATAGCTATAGCATGGTATAAAACTTATTATAAACTTAATGAGATAATGCAATAAATACTTAATATTTATTTGCTTTTAGGATATATCTCCTTCAACGCATCCCTAAGCGATATGAGTGTGGGGCGCCAACCTCCCACGCCGTGACGGGTGGCAAATACTAGTTTTTTTTTCTTTTGAATATATACAGTATATATTAAGTCAGCAAGCCGCCTCATTAAAAACCTCAACAGTCCCTTTCGGTACCCTGGCGAGGAAAAGAGTGCGTCTGAAACTTCCTGCTTATCAAAGTTTAAACATAGTTACATCGTTCATTACATCAGGAATAATAAAACTCGGGGGATCGCAGTCCTAGAACAAAGATTGGTTTGAATCATAACTATATCTAGCTAGTTTGTGTGCCACCGAATTAGCCTCTCTATTGCAGTGAATAACTTGGACAGATCCAATCCTAGAGGCACGCAGAAAGCGGTCCACCAAGATTGCTGAATATGGACTCCACACTTCAACTTTACCGTTATATGCTTGGACCAGCTCCAGTGAATCCGTTTCGATGATCACAGGCACGCAGCCGAGTTCTTCAATCAGGTTCATGCCTCTTTGCAGCGCTAACGCTTCAGCAGTAGCCACATCTAAAACATGCGCCAAGGGCCAACAACCACCCGCAAGAGCATCCTGCCGCCCCAGTTCCATTAAGAAAAAAAATACTAATTTCAAAAAAAAAACTAGTTTTTTTTGTTTTTGAGCGAGGGTGGCAAACACAGTATTTGCCCGTTGTCACGTATGTGGCCGTGTGGTTCTATCGGGTTAAGAGGCCATCGCCAGGTTTCATGTATGATGGATCATGCTCTTGTAAGGCCTTACAGGCCGGCCTCACGGGCACCACGCGCTTGTAAGCAGATTGGATCGCGGCCTGGACGTCGGAGCCTTCGGGAGAGTTTCTGCGGCCCAAATCCAATCCACGGTCCTCCTCACGCGCGATCTCTGACGACTAACCGCCACGTGACGCCGCTTCTTTTGTGTCCCTTGCCTCTCTCTCTATCTTTCTCTCCTATACTCGACCAAAACGAAACTCTCTCTCTCGTGCTCTGAAACCCTAGCCGCACGAAGACCTCGCCTCGCGTGACCGACCTAGCAGACGAAGCGATGGCCGCTGAGAACTACTGGAGGTACGCCGATGCGCGTCAGCAGCAGGCCATGGTGGCGGCTGCGGCAGCCGCGGCGGGGATGACGCCGGCGGCGTCCGTGGCTCAGGCAGCCACTGCCGGCGTGGGCATGCACCACAATCAGCACCAGCAGGCCGCCTTGGCGCAGCAGCAGCAGCAGCAGTCCGCCGCGCCGTCGCTCAAGCGCGCGCGCCCCGACTACGCCGGTTAGTTCACGTTCCACGGATCTGCGCCCCTCTAGAATCTAGATCTGAAACTTTTTTTTTTGTTCTTGTCGTGGTGGTTCTTTGCGCTTTTCTGGTCAGTGTTAATATTGCTTAGAGTTAGATCTAATAACCAGGTACGTATTTTGCAAGCATCTTATCAGTTTTAGCCTATTTAGGGGTATACTCTAGCATTATAGTAGCAGTAGATCGTAATTGACCCTTAATGGTGAAAGAGCACTAGTTTTTTGATCTAAAAAAGGGTACTTTCCAGCATAAATAGCTGTCTGGAATTAATCTTCGAGAACCACAGCCAGATATGCTTGCAGAAGTGATTCATATGTGGTAGATTTGCCGATTAGACTTATAGTTACAGGCTTACAGCTGTTGCTGCCACATGATTCCCTGCAGAGTGTTTCTACAGGAAACATATTAATAAGCGTCCTTGAGTAGTTGGAGCCTTTTGTTAACTGTTTGGATCTCAGTCAACAGGCTTTAATAGTTAGCGCTAGTGTTGCCTGAGTGGAAACGATTCCTGAGTTCGCATGACAGGTTATAACAAATAATTAAACACGTGTGCCATTCTGATTTGGTAACATTTATCCTGCATCCGCTATATATCTTTTTATGAATAAATTTTTCCTGTAGTTTTGTCCTTTACTTTTGAATTCTTTATCTAATGACTCTAGGCCTGTTGATTAGTTCATATGTTAATTAAAGATATTGTTGGCAAGTGGGATTTACACGAAACCTTCTCATAAATTGTTGTTTTAACAGATGGTCCTGGAGGACAAGAGATGGCTGGATATTATCCACGTGAAAATGCGGGTTACCTGCTTAGGGAAAATGAAGCAATCGGAGCATCTTATGACCGTTACTTACGCAATGGGGTATAATTTTAAGTTTCATCATGTAAAACTCTGTCATTTTCTAAGCACATTTCGTTTATACTTATGCCTTGTTGATGTGCTTCTAGATGTCTTCTGTTGCGGCCAATGAACCAAGTAGGGCAGCTGTTGGTGGCATGGGTGCTGCTGCGATGGGTGGTGCTGGAATGGGTGGATATCCTGTTGATGATCGCCGTATGATGGGTGTTGTTGGTATGGACAGAGGCATGGGGTTTGGTGCAAGGACGGAGCCTCCTCTCCCACCAGATGCGTCCAACACTTTGTATATTGAAGGCCTGCCTGCAAACTGCACGCGTAGGGAGGTTTCACGTATCCTTAAAACTATGTTACTAACATGATGTGCTTAACTTCAATTCTTAATAGATTACTCATTCTACCATTGTTCTAAAATTCGGCCGAATCACCGATTAACTGGCCGAGTAATCGCTATTCAGTGGGTTACTGAATAGCCGATAAATGCCGATTACCCGATTAATCGGCCGATTAACTGGCGAATAGGCCGATTATTCGCTATTCAGTGGCCGAGCGAGCCGTTACCAGTTAACGAATTCCTGAACAATGCATTCTACCATGGGGATTTGATTGTGCTCTTTGATTGTTATTCTGCTCATATTCAACATTTAATCCCATTCCTGGTTGTTGTGTTCTTGCACCCTTCATCTTACTTGTTTAATTCCACTTCTGTTATTTTATATGCCCCTTTAAGCTGCTTGTTCAGTAGGATGTATCAGCTGAGTATTGAGTACATCATCTCATTCGATAAGTGCTTTTGCTCCTTAACCTTCTCCTCTGCAGATATATTCCGCCCTTTTGTAGGTTTCCGTGAAGTGAGGCTTGTCAACAAGGAGTCAAGACATGTATGTTAATAAATATATTTCTTGTTAACAAAAACCGTTAGTATTCTAAATTTCTAATAGTGATACATCTTAACCCTTCAACTTTGCTACAGCCTGGTGGAGATCCTCATGTCCTGTGCTTCGTTGATTTTGATAGCCCTGCCCAAGCTACTATTGCACTTGAAGCTTTGCAAGGTGAATATACTTATGTCTGTAAATATGTACTATGTAGTTGTATACATAATCTGACTTTAATCTTTGGTAATATTAGGTTATGTATTTTTATTTTTGACTTCCATATTGTTTGCATTCCTCTCTACTTTCTCCTAGTCTTGCTTCGAAACTGGTCCTCAATAGTCGGTTATCTTTAGTTTTTCTGTTTAAATTATGTCTGTTGTGCTTTCTTCGTGCATTTTTTGCAGCATAGTTAGGTTGTACTTTCGGAATAGCAACCAGTTGAGTTTTATAGGAGATTATTAGGAGAAAAGACACCTTTTTCATCGCGCAGCGATTATACCAGAGCATGTGTTCACATGCTACATGTTCGTGAGGGCATTTTGCTGGACTAGCATGTACGGTGTGCAAGTTCGGCTCTGAAAGTTTAAGCCGCTGACCATCTATGACGTGGCCCAGTAACTAGAGTGCTTTAAAGTTCAAACTTCCTATGTCGACGTATCCATGCATCTGTTTTTAGTTGTTACCGTATCTATATTACCTATGCATTGGATCTTATACTTGCATCTGCATTCTGTTGGCATGGGGTGAACGTTGAGGTTCGATATCTTGTTCTTCCGACGACGAAAGAAAAAAAATAAACCGTCACGATTCATTTTGCAGGTTATAAGTTTGACGAACACGATCGTGAATCAGCCCACTTACGGCTGCAATTCTCGCGCTTTCCCGGTCCGAGGTCAGCTGGCGGGCCTCGTGGTAGGCGTTAAGTCGTGCGGGTCAGGTGGTTGCCGAACCTATCGTTATACGAGCGATCAAACCTCCGCGGCGTAACGCTTTGCGCTGAATCTCCGGCGGTGGCTTATAGGGTTCATCAGCTCATGTTGTGAAAGCGTGAAAAGGACGATGCAATGATCTTGATATTCAGTATCCATTAGATTCTCGTGTCGCTTGTTAGGATCGGAACATCGTATTTATTCCCCAAAACTGTATCTGCCGTAGTATCTTATTATCTACTGTATTTTGTTACCTCGTGGCGTGGCCCAGACAATCTCAGTTTGTTGTCATGTGAGACGTTAACTTTTTGATATGCTTGTTCGTGTTTTTAGTCGTGCTTAGTAGTATAAGTCTTTGCTTTGCCTTGCATCTGCCAGTATACCTCTCCTGACCTTCATTAACTTAAGGTACATGTATCTCTACTGTAGAATAAGCGGCCAGGTCTGATCTGTAGTTGCATGCTGTAATTTCAACGAGCATACCAGTTCTGTGAGTTCATGTACTATTACTTTTAAGTATACTGATACATACTTGTCATACAAACCAATGCGTCTGCATAATTCCTCCAGTTGACCAAATACATGCTATGTACTGACAAGCTGTGTTCTGCATGCACTCTGCCATGCGAATAGTATAGTGGCATGCATCAGATATTAGTTGCTTATCTCTTTGAAAATCTTAAAAGCCTGAAATTGTAAACTGTATATCTGTGTCCATGATATGAATGGTCTTGAAATTAGCATTGATGGTGAAGTGTGCTGCATGAAGGTTGGCCGTACTATTTTCCCTGCCCCTCTACTAGTTTGCAAGAAATACTAATGCTGTGATGTTTGTCTGGAAGTAGTTTGAGTTAGTGTGCTGCTTGTCATCAGTGCTAATGGTGATTTCTTCCTCTTCTGGTTGATGGCTAATAGCAATGTGTTCCGCTTCATGTCATATTTGTTAAAATTTTCCTTTTACGTGACTTCTCCTGAAGTCCGTGCATTTCCTTCTCTTTGTGTTATTTTGGGTATGCCCTGTAAGATCATTGTACGCTGGAGCAGCTTGTTGTGTAAAAAGGTTGATAGGCAGATCTTTTAATTTATAAGCTGGAGCAGCATGTTGTATTGCCGAAACTGCAGTGGGAACAATTGGGGCCCCAACCGCTCTAGAAAAATCTTTGAATGCTTGAAAACGCTTTTATTATTTAGACTCCTTGTGCCGTTTGTTTCTCTGAATGTTTAAACACGGTGCCACCATTGCCAATGTCCACTCATGTGATCACCAGCGCCTCGCTAGGATCTGCTGCCTTTCATGGCTGGTCACTATTGTAAACCGCCTCAATAATCATGGTATCACCATTTATCATTGACAGTTTTGATGGTGGCCTTGATCGTTCGCCATACTGCTCTTGGTCCTCTGGTAAACATGGCTTGGTGTTGGCACTACGCCACTACCCCTTTCACGAGAATCTGGAAGGTGGTGGTAGGAAAACTGACCCTAAGGGCATCTCCAGCCGTCCCCCCTAAGACACTTTTTTGGCCAAATAGCGTCGAATTTTTTCCAGTTGTGCCCTCCAGGACCCAAAATAGTGTCGTTTTGAACAAAAATAGCGTCGGCATCCTAGGCGAAACATAGCGCGTTGGGTTTGGCCTGGAGGCGCCGCGCATGCAAAAGGGGCCCACTGTCATCCACCCATGCTCTTCTCTCTCATACTTTTCTTCTCTCCCCCCACCCACCGCTCTTCTCTCTCCTCCTTTTCTTCTCTCCCCCACCCATCGCTCTCTCCCCTATCCACCTCCTGCCGGTGCTCTGCTTCGCCCTCTCTCTCCCCATTTTCCCTGACGACCTTGCCCCTTCGCCCAACTCGCCTGTTCGCCCAGCTCGCGCCCCTCCGCCCAACTCGTGCCAACAACCAGCTCGAACTCCGCGGCCCTCGTGGCCAGGACGTCGCGCTCGAGGAGCGCCACCGCGGCCGTCGCCCGGCTCGGCTGGCAGCTCCTCGACCACCACGAGATCGACAACCTCGAGAAACTGCCACCCCGCGCCGCCCGGCTCCATCCCCGACCAACCCGCGCCGCCGCGGTCTGCCTCTCGGGCGACGCAGCCCTTGCCTCCCCGGGTCTTCGCAGCGGTGACCTCCAGTTCTCCGGCGACACGGGATTCGAGGCAGGGCGGCCGGCGGCGAGCAGACGACCCCGCACTTCCTCAACCTCGCCGCAATCTTCGTCGGGCGCTCGCCACCGTCTGCCTCTCGGGCTCGCTCTGGTGGGGCGATGGGCTCGTTTCCTTCATCTGTTTTTTTTACTTGGGTTTCTTTTCATCTTGGGTGGGTTGCGGCTGGGAAATTGCTCCCCCCAACATCCTAATTTCAGCCGGCGAAAGAATTTTGCCCCCCAGGACATGTCCTTTTTCATCCTGGGGGCACCATCGACTGGAGATGCCCTAACCTCCTTGCCCTCTATGTCTTGCGCTATGCATGTATCCTGGGCCAAAATGTCGATTGGGCAGTAACCCACGTTGTAAGAGACAATGTAAAAATGTCCTCGGATTCATAAAAACAGAAAATTTACCAATCTTAGCACAAAAAACTGCTCAAAGAGCATGTATATAAGTGCCCACCGACCAAGCTAGCTAATGTTTAGCTGGGAAATAGATCAATCCAAAGCTAAACGCTCAGGATTTGCAATCATACGTAGGAGAGAGCAACAACTAAGCGGGGAATATTTGCCTGCCCACCCTCTCTCTGGTTGCCGCTGTCCCAGGCCAGGGGCCATGGATTCATCCGGCGACCTTCCCCGAGGCCATCTCAACCCGACGCACGTCCCTCGTCCTCTAATGGGAGCGGTCAGGCCCAAGGCTACGTGATGCCTAGGGTTGGCGCTGCCACCACGCCCGTCTGCTGTGCCAGGTGGCCCCATGTCGCCGCAAGGGACTACATCTAGGACTATGCCCACATCCTCCCCGCCCCCGCCGCACCCAAGGAGAAAAAGAAAAAAAGGGTCCCTTGTGACCTCATGATGATGCGGCGATGGCGACAGAGACACAAGAGGGGGAAGGCCGTCACGGGCGCCATGCTACTCACGCAGCAGGGTGCACCACTGAAGTCGCCCACTTGCGCCGCCATCGACACGCTGGACATGCTCGTTCAAGATATTTTTTTGATTTCTTGATTGCAAGTGGATGTTTTAAGGCTTTGTAATTGTACTTGTTAAAACAAGAGAAATGGAAGTTTGTGAAATCAATTGCATATTATGTTAAATTGTAGCAATGCGTCCTTCATGAATTACACTTGTGGTGTTGTAGATGAAATTCTTATTCTGGCACAATAATTTGAACAAGAGGAGAGTGAGGGTTTTGTTGACCCTAATGCATGTAAGGGGAGAGGAACAAACTTCACAAAAAAAAATCAAGCCTTCTGCAATGCATGGAGAAAGATTGGCATAGATCCAACTGTTGGGAATGACCAACAAAGTTTGACCTATTGGGACCGAATCCATGAGCTCTACACGCTTCTCCTCGAAGGAGAAAGGACTAGGACACCAAGTTCTCTCCAAGCCCGTTTCCAAACCATAAATGTGGATTGTTTGAAATTGTTATGTTTTTTCGTTCAAGTTGACGGTTTCAATCCAAGTGGGACTAACGCCACATATAAGGTGATGATTGGTGTTTTTTTACCCTAGTTTTACTTATTGTTGCTTTATGCTAATAACTTGTATCTTGTAGCTAAAGCATTGCTCAAAATTTGTTCAAGGGCAGGCCTAAGAAGAAATGTGGGAAAGAGGAAAACCTTTTACTTTGCATCATTGTTGGGCAATTCTCGAGAATGATAGAAGTGAAAAAACTGCCCCTGCAATGAAATCCCAAATAAGAAGAAGCCTCCCTCTAGCTCGGTTAGAGAGGGTTTTGTGGTGGACACCGATGATGATGGATCAAGTAGCCCCACTCCAGTCTCCTCGGTCAATAGAGAGTGACGTGAAGCCAGGAAGAAATCAAAGAATAAGAGGGCAAATGGAGACCAGGGAGGTTACAAAGAGTCATTGTACAACATGATGGAGGTGAGGAAAGACATTTCTATGCAAAGGAGAGACTTTTTTGTGAAAAGGACACTGGCATTAAAAGAAACACCAAACAATACAAAATACCTCAACAAAATTGAAAATTACACCGAGATCATTGAGATGCCCTTCGTCTTCAACCTCCAAACCGTGTCGACGGTGCGCCGCCGCTGCTGCTCCTCCCAGACTAACATTGTTAATTGCGGATGGGAAGTCACCGAATGGGTCAAGAAGACCACATTCGTCCTGGGGCCGAAGAAGAAGGATGAACGTCGATGAAGCTCCATGACGATCTAGAGACCGCCACCGCCAGAAGAAGTTCTCGAGAACCATACCACTTCCGCGAGCTTCCTCGACGTCACCGTCGAGATAAGGCTAAAGCCGGGGATACATTCTTGCAAGAACCGCCGCTGCCCCAGCAAACTTGGACACTAAAACCAGAAAACGAAGCCCTCCCGCCGACGAGGGTCGAGATCCACCGCGCCTCCATAGACCGAAGGCTACAGAGCCGGGGCACACCGGCAGCAGCGCTGACGAGAGACTGGAAGATCTAATCGCCTCTCCTGTCTTTGGAGGCGAAGGGCTACAGTCGGGCATCACATGAAGAGGAGAGACTTGAAGAGCAAGGAAATAGAGGGGAGGAGGAAGGCCGAGGAGAGGAACATGGCGGGCGAAGAGTGAAGGGCGACGAGCGAGGAGAGGATGGCCGAGTAGAAGTTGGCCGAGATTGAGGAGAGGAATGGGGCAGCCAAGGAGATAGCCAAGAGGATGGATCATGAGCAAAGGGTCATGTTGGTGGACCCAAATGGTCTAGATGACAAAGGTCGAGCGTATCTTGAACTTTACCATGACCAAATCTTGGCATCAAGTTGTTACTTCTGAAGCAATGGTGACAGTGGTGGTGGTGCCTTTTTGACAGAGAACATTGAGATGCACTTTTGGTTTTGTGGTGTTGCTCTATGCATCTATGATGAACTTTTATTCCTGGTTGTAGATCTCACTTTGCTTGCGGTTCTATGCTAGAAGTTAGACTTTAATTCGAAAAATCATGGACTTGTGTTCCTATTTATGTTAATTTGGATGATGATAAAATGTTCTAATTATCATGTGAACAAAATTGTAGTTAATTCGATTGAGCCTCAGTTGGCTGGGCCGGAATCCTACCTCGGAGTGGTCCGGGCTCCCTGTCTGAGTGCTACCTGATTCGTGTTCACGCGAGGCCCTCTAGGGCCTCGGGTGGCTGGACTGACTGACTGACCGGAGTGGTCTGATATCTCGGAGTGGTCCGGCCTCGGGGCGGAAGGTCCGGGCTCACAAAATATGGGCATAACGGTTTGATTTTTCGATCCTCATACATAAGCCACCTTATTCCTTCCTTGGAAAGGGTCGACTTCTAAAGCTCAAGGATCTCTCTTCGTAGCCACCCAAAGTTGTTGATTCTTAGGGGCTTGGAGGAGAAATCTCATATCTACTACCCCACCAAACCGATTCGATTCCATCGTCCTAATCCCATATGAATCTTGGTACTCTTGAATTTCTTGGAACTCTAGACGGAAGTTGGTGCTCGAAACATTCACATTGATGCAAGAAGGTTCAGAAACTTGTTGGGAATCTCCAAGTTTAGTGGATAATCCCCAACCTTGTGTAAATGTTTGGTCAAAACTTTCAACTAGACCTCATAGTGTATTAAGCGCTTCCTTTGTTGACGAGGCTCAAGGAGAATAGGCGAGACTTTGTGGCACCACACCCTCCAATGACGACATACTTCCTTGGAAAGAACTGTGGGAATTACGTCCTCGTGTCCACAATTGTGGTTACCTCTTGCCTTTAGTCATTACTTTCCCTTGCGTGTTATACCTTGTTTGTTTGACACATATAGGATTGTTCATCTAGTTGCACATCTGTATAATGTTTATTACTTTGTATCCCTAAAATAAAAAAAACATAAAAAATGTTAGTCGCCTATTCACCCCCCTCTTGTCGACCATACCAACCCTTCCATCTTACATACTATATTGAATATCGCCATCTCTGGTCATTTGAGTGGACAACCATCTGAGAGAAACCGAATACCCATCAAGAAAAAAGTAAGAGAGCTTAGCAAGCCTCTCTAGCATTTGGTGCGTGAATGCTTTTGTTATCATCCACAATATGATCATGAAAAGTGAGCGCGATGCTAGTATTATGTTTGATCAACAATATGAGTAACAAGGCCCTCTTGCCGAGCCACATCACGGCGTTCCGACCAACTTTTCTGAATTTATCTCCATGCATCATGAAATTCGTGATGAGATAATTCATCACCATCTGCAAGATGATTTAGTAGAGCACTAGTGGGCGCTCAGAAAAAACTAGTAGTTCGAGTTTCATTAGAGTTGTCGAATTTAGAATGTAATGTCAATTGCTATAATAATTATATAGTTTCTAATAATAACAACAAAGCCTTTTATTTCCAAACAAGTTCGGGTAGGCTCACTGTTCCAAATATCCGTAGTAAGACGATATATCACGAACCCCTTCTAATTTAGATAGAAATATGAACATATCGATGAAAATAGCAAAAGCTGAATTGGGTCAGATGTTTAGCGGATACTATTGGTGCAACCGTCCTAATAGCGGTGAACATGTGTCCGACACCTCAGTAGCAGATACTTTTTCAACGATACCGGACATAATAATGGAACGTAGGTGGAGATGCTCTTATAACTCCATTGGTGAGTGATGTAACTTCACTTCCAAAGAAGTACTCCCTCTCTCTGTCCTAAAATAAGTGTGTTAGATTTGCCCAAAAGTGGATATACATGTTTCATGTCTAGATAATCTAATACACTTATTTTAGAATGGAGGGATATAAAACTATCTAAACAAAAATGTGTTCCAACCGTCTGAAACGTTTTTTTAGATGAACCGCTTGAAACGCTGGAATTGCACATCAATTCTGCACAAGGAATAACTCTAGACCACCAGAGACTCGTGTCCACATCAAAAGCGGCAGAAAGTGGTAGCCCCGCACGATCCATCCGTCCATCTCGATCTGGACGGGTATGCGACCCAAATCTCCCAGTACCTCGTCCCTCTTACCCCGACGCCGCCCCCTCTCCCTTTCCTGTCTCCACGCCGCCCTCACAGCCATGTCCACCGCTACCGCCACCGCCGCAGCCGCATCGACTTCCATCTCTTCCTCCACCCGAAGACCATCGTCTCCGTCTTCCAGGATCCTTGCGAACCCCCGCAGATCTCTTCCTGCCAGACTCTTATCCTCCTCCCCTCGCAGTATCCCCTCGGTCCGGTCTCCGCAATGGTCACTCCTGACGCCGCTGGTGAGGCGGGCTTCAGGAAAAATCTTCTCATATTTGACGCAGAGGAGGACCTCGCGGCGTCTCTGGCTGAGCATACGGCGGGGCTGTTGGAGAAGTTTGCCGCGGAGAGGGCGCCTTCACTGTCGTTCTCTCCGGCGGCTCTCTCATCAAGGCTCTCAGGTTCTTTGACCTCTTCAAGAATCAATAACGAATATCTTTTATTTTCGCGGGTTTGTCTAATCTTTGGGTATTGCAGGAAGCTGGTGGAGCCGCCGCACCTGGAAGCGGTGGACTGGAGCAGATGGCACGTGTTCTGGGCGGATGAAAGGGTGGTGCCGAAGGACCACGCTGATAGCAACTACAAGCTCGCCATGGATGGGTTCCTTTCTAAGGTATTCGCATGAATACACTTTTGATGAGTTGTTGGGACCTTGAAAGTTGAGATAGAATGCGGAAATGGGGATCATGATGATTATTTGAGTGGTTCAATCTGTGTCGTGGTGGGATCACGGCAGATGCCATGGGTATGGCTTAGTTGGGGCCGAATGGTCGTTGGGGGAATCCGGGGAGGGTTTATGCACTCAAGATGTGCACAAGCAAGAACATGCAAGAAACCACAAGAACATGAACAAGAACCAAGAAAGCCAAGAACACAAAAGACACCACGATGTACCCAGGTTCGGGGCCTTCGTGAGGAAGTAAAACCCCTACTCCTGCCTTTCCTCTCTCAATATATCAGTGTCGTTCTCAGGTACAAGGTGCTCCTCGAGCTGTATGATGCTGCTCAAGTGAGAGCTCTAGATAGAAGATGAAACTATGAAGGGGAAATGAGCTAGGGTTTTGCCGTCCTCCTCCCTGGAGGTAGAGATGCCGCATATATACACAGGCCGAAGTACATTTTTACCCCTGCCTACAACTGACAATGGCATGGCCAAAAGGTAGAAGACAAGCCTCTGCCTCCTGCCAGCTCAACGGCCGGACTGTCAGGCCAGCCAGGCCTAGCTTTCCTCTTCCGGTCATACTTCAGTAGCCTGCCGAGGTCTAGCCTGTAGACCTTTCCCGAAATAGCCGAGTCAGCTCCTAGGCCCCCGAGCTTCCGGGAAACCCGTGGACGGACCTCGCCGTCCTCTGAAGCCTCGGGCTACGAGCTCTGCGGCGCCCGTGACCTCTCTGACATGCCTCGATCCTTGCTGCCAACCTCGGATAACACTCCTGATCCTATACCTCGGTAGAGAATACCTTATTCCTGTGGTAGCTAGCTGACTGCCCCGAGGTTGATACCTCGGAGGATATACCTCGGAGAATATACCTCGGACGTACACCTTACGTCGGATGACGCCTCCTGCGTCCTTGCTCAATCGTTACCTCGGACAGCTTACTACCTTAACCTTACATGTCTTTACCTCATCATTACCCTACCCGGGGGTAACCCCCCGACAGTAGTCCCCGAAGCTGATGTGGTCTTGCAGCCTCGGATGAAAGGCCGCATCAGGTTCAACCCGAAACCACATGCGCTACAATGTTTTGCAGGTTACCGAACCAATACCCGAGAAATCCATCGGTCTGTTCCTCGGGCCATACTGCTTTTCCGAAGTATCCGCCGAGATCTCGGACGTCAACCCCTCGATTTCTGCATCCTTACTGACTTCGGTCAGAGAACACTGTTCACGTGTCCCATCCGTCACTTCCTGGTCCACGACAGTCAAAGCACTCGAGTGCTTTCCACCACGCGGCCCACGTCAGCGGGGATTTCCCGCTTGCGCCGCTTCGCGCTCCAGTAACCGCGCCGCACGACGGTTTGCCTCCTGCAACCGATCCTGTGGCCTGCTCGCCCACCGCTATCTTCGTGCCACGTGGGCCATTGTGCACAAACGATCCCACTCGCCGCTCCGATAACCGCGCGGTAGTGCGCAGTTACCGCCCGCGGTTATAAATACAGGCCCAGGGCAGTGCTTCCCTCTTCTTCCTCATCCACTCGCCGTCTCGCCTCCATCGCAACCAGTGCCGCCGCTTCCAGTTGAGAGAAACGCGTTCCCGCCGCCGCCGACGAGCAGCTCCTTCGTCGCCGCTGCGACCGCGTCACCGGCGCCGCCCTTCAGCACCTCATTTTCACGGTATGTACTCCCTTTCTTGATACCCTAGGCATTGCTCTAGGTTTCTTCCTCTTCGCGCTTTGGTTCTTCATATGTTCTTGAATAAAACTCTATTTACCTCCTCCGGTAGATCTTACTCGCATACTCTTTTGGGTAGAAATTAGTTTCATGCCTCGGACAGATGTTCGCCTAGCATAGATATGCCTCTATGTATTAGATAGCCGCCCAACTCCTCCTGAGTTAGCCAGATATAGCCTTAGATTCCAGATTTACTTTTTCCTTTGCTAAACTTCTGTGCATTCTCTGCAGATTGATTCTGCCGAGATGTCTCCTCCTGAGACTTCGGAACAAACCGAGGTTCCAGACCTCGAACTGGAGGTCGGAGAACGAGCCGGCTGGGAAGGTTCGGATGTAACTCCGGACGAAATCCAGTGGCTCAGGGCGACTCGGCGGATTCCCGCCGGGGTAGAGTGTCGCCTGCCAGAGGGCGAACTCGAGCCTCAAGTCAAGCAAGGGGAACGGGTGGTCTTCGTCGCGCACTTCCAGCGCGGCTTCGGACTGCCCGTTAGTGATTTCTTCCGGAGCTTCCTCGACAAGTTCGGACTCCAGGTTCATCACCTCCCCGCCAACGCCATCACCACTCTCTCCTGCATCGTTTCCTTCTCTGAGGGATACCTCGGCCTCAAAGCCACGGTAGACCTCTTTTCTCGCTACTTCCAACTCAAGCGGCAAGTGATCCCGGATCCAAAGAACAAGGATCTGCCCAAGCAACTAACCGCCTGCGGAGCTGCCACCATAGCTCCTCGCCGAAACTCCATCTTCCCACGTATCACTACTCCGGACACCGTTCGCAAGTGGCTCCGGACGTGGTTTTACGTGAAGAACTCCGGCGAAGAGGACCTCCTCAACCTGCCGGCGTTTAACCTCAGCCCTCCTACAGAACAGCTCAACTGGGACTACACTCCCCCTCACACCGGCGAACTCAAGTCCATCCATGGGTATATTGCGAAATGGCAGGACCCGGAGGACCCCGGAACGACGGGAAAGTCCTGACGGCTGACGACCTGGCCTGCACATTCGTGAAGCGCAGGGTCTCCCCTCTCCAGGCGAGGTCTCACAAGATCTGCCACATGAGCGGTCTTTATGACCCCACCCGACATACGCACGTTGCACTGGACAATGCCGCGGTAGCTCGGCGAGTCCGAGCTATCACCAAGTCCAAGATCTCTGACGCTTGGACATGGGGAAGGGAACCCCACTACCGGACCAAGCCAGCGAAACAGGTACGCTATTCCGACGTTTTCTTCGATACTCCTTTACCACCGAGGTCTTGCTACCGACGTTCATCTTGATAATTTTCTTCCTAACTCCTTTTCATATGTCTGCCATACAGCTGTTCGCCCGCCAACCGCCGAGGATGGAGTCCATCCTGCGGACCACTTCGGCGCGGATCTCCCTGTCGAGGACCCACCATCCAACGTGGACCCTGACGACGAGGATTTTATGCCCATTGCCTCGGCCCGCATCACCACCGCGGGTAAGCCTCAAGCACAAGCTTCAGTTCAAGAGATTTCGGATGACGAGGAGGGGTTCCTCGTCATGGAACCAATAAACGCGGTACCTCTCTCCTGCCTTCCTCACCTTCCGAACTTTACTCCAGCAACCAGCCGGAAACGCGCTGGTGCCGCAACTTCGGCCGCCGAACCATCCGCCACTGGAGCCTCCGGACCCACTGAGGCTCCGGTCAAGAGACGCCGGCTGAAGAAGTCCGGACTTCCTCCTCATGCCCGGGGGGCAAGAGGTTTCCTACCTCGGATGGGTAATGCTTTGCTTCTATAGCCAACAATGTTTGTTGCTTAAACATATTATCTCGGTATTAACACTTGACCATCTTCTTTTCGTTGCAGTGCCCCCATAGACGTGGATCAGGAGGTATCCTCCATGACTGCACCCGTTGGTGCCTCTGAAGCCACGACCACCCCGACGAACTCTCGCCCCGGATCTCCTCCACCGAGGTCTGGCCCGGCCTTGGGGAAATCTGCCCCCACCCGAGGTCAGACTTCTCCGCGTCCTCAAACGGATGCGGAGACCAATCGCGCCAGGACTCCGGCTACCACCTTGCCGGAGCCTCGACTCTCCCCCCGCAGCCAGACTGCCCGCAACCAACAGCAGCAACAGCAGAAGCATCAGCAGAAGCAACAGCCCAAGCAACAGCCCCAAAAACCAGTTCGCCAGACCACCTTGCCGTTGGAGAAGGGCAAGGAGAAAGAGAAAGAGACGGTGAAGTCTAAGGTCACCCCCAAACCAACATCTGGGTCTGGCACCCTGACTATCTCTTCTCCTTCAAGGATCCAACCGAGGTCTCCTCCCCCGGTGACACGCCGAATTCCTCCATTCGCCGCACCCATTGATGAGACTGCCCCTCCGGCCGAAGAATATGCTCGGAGGGCATCTCTTATATTGGATAACCGGCCTGCTTCAAGCTCCGAGGCTGCTTTGGCCGTGGAGGCCTCGATTAGGGGCATCGAGCAGGGCGGACCGTGGGGATTTCCTCCTCTGCGCACTGATAGTGACCAGAGCCTCGGCTCCTTGGAACACTACAATGCAGACTGGAATTCTGCAGACGAGGTCTCCTCGGCCTCCCTAGCTGCTCCGGTGGCTGAGCATCCGCGGGAAACAGCGCCTGCGGCCGAAGCGTATATGATCTACAAACTGCTGCCCTGCGTGCTGCTCAAAACATCGACGTAAGTCCTATTCTCTTTACTTTCATGCAGTATCTCATCTAATATCCACCATCCCCAGTCCCCGAGATTCGAGGTAAACTATTGACGCTCCGTCGGAGTTAAAATTGTTTGGCTTGAATCTCAACTTTCCATTTTCATCCGACGTATCCAATCCATTTTATCTCACTTTAGCATGCACCTCGGGTACGAGTCCCCGAGACTCCTGTCGAGGCATACCCCGGCAACATTTTCCCAATGATTTGACTCCGAGTCCCCGAGACTCTTGTCGAGGTATAGCCTTTCTAACCGAGCTATATTTTTCTTCCTTGCAGAATACTATGAACGTCCGCACGGATATCTTTCATACCCTCTTGTTTGACCACAAGAAACTCCACGACGAGCACAAGGCCGTCCTTGCAGAAAAGAACTCTTTGGACGAGAAGCTACAACAAGAGAAAGCCGAAGTAGCTCGTCTGGTAAGGGAGCTCAAGCGCATCGATGGGCTCCGGAAATCAGAAACGGAGAAGCTGAAGGATGAGAAGGATAAGGCCGTCGAGGCAGAGAAGAAACTTCGGGAGGATTCTGCCAAGGATCACCAAGAAGCTCTCCAAGTAGCCGAGGTCCGCGCCAACTCGGCCACAGAGGCTTTGGAAGCTCTGCAGGCGCAGGTCAACCAGTTTCTCCCGACGCTGCAAACTATCAACCGCGAGATGGACGGTAAGTTTCTTGCCTCCCTTAGCTTTTCTTTGTCCTCCACACCATTGGTTCTCTGCCGAACCATTTCTCACACTGATAACAGGCTACCCTACTATAGAGCATTTCACCTACACCCAAGTTGCGGCCCGCAGCATCACTGGTCGGCACAGGGAGAGGCGGAACGAACAGAACCCCGATTGGACCGTTGAGGACCATATCGTGGCCATCAAGTCTCGGATCCATCCCTTGAAGACCATTGGGTCAGAACTCCTCGACGCAGGTCTGTCTGCTTTCCGAGCCTTATGGCCTCTTGCCGACGCTCCCAAATCTACGCCCGAGCTCCGCCAAGCTTCGTGAAGCCGAACAAAGACTCCGAGAGTGGCGTTCATCTTCAGCTCGCGCTGGAGCTGATGCCGCTCTCAAATTCATCATGACTTGGTGCGAGAAGATCGACCTCGAAAAGATGGACACTCTTCGCCGAGGCTCGCCCTGGTCCTCGGACCCAATTCTCATCAAGCGCCGCGAAAAGATGGCTGCCTTCTTCGCTGGATATGCCAACACAAAGAACTTGAGCGAAGGAGACACCTACTCCGACGCCGAGGATTACGAGCCAGAAGACGAGGAATACGAAACAGAATCCGACGTCGAGGCCGAGCAAGGTGACGACGGTGAAACCCGCGAAGCAGAAACCGAGGCTTCTCCACAACCTGATGCCGAGGTTACTGCCGACGTTGCCAGCACTTCCCAGGCTACCTCGGCTCCGGACGAAATCCCTGCTGCATCGGCTGCTGCCGACGTAATTCCTGATGCCTCGACCTGAACTTATGGTTGGCCAAAAACTTCATTAAATCCCCGGTATGCCGGGACGCAGATGTAATCAAACTTAAGTAGTTCCTTTGCTACCTCTATTACTATATGCTCATTCGAACCATGCTTTTCTAAGCTTTATGTCGAATCCTTTTGAATGATTGCTCGAGTTTACTTTCGTGTTTACTATATTTGGCATTCTTTGCTCTTGTCTGCCATTCTGGCGTTCGACAGTCGAGTCACAAGATTGTTGTTCATAGCATACAGTACTTGGTAAATTCCGAGGTATGTTTCAAAGTCATCCGACATAAAAAAGAAGTAAAAACAGGGGTTAGTAAACGACATATGCCGAACTGTCTTTTTGGACCGAGTCCCCGAGTTCATTTTCATGTTTCCCATGTTCTTTCGTCTTTGCTCTTGACTGCCATGCTGGCGTTCGTCAGTCGAGTCACAAGATTAGTTACATAGCATACAGTACTTGAAGTTTGAGACGAGGTTCAAAATAGTTCGGCATACGAACGAAGAAAGAGTACAAACAAAAAGAAACATGCAATCATAAGAGCGAGGCAGTCCCCGAGCTCACTCTCGAGGTGCCGAAGTTTTTATTTAAAGATCAGCCGAGGTACATACATTACTTCCTTCAACAGTAGAAGGGTCGGAGTAGAGCTACATTCCATGGACGCTGAAGCTCCGCATCGGGTCTATCCAGCCCATCTCCCCTTGGCTCCTGTGCATCTATAAGATAGTACGAATCATTGTGCAAGCTCGGCTCACAATGTATGGTCCCTCCCATGGAGGTGACAACTTGTGCCGACCTTTGCTGCGCTGAACAAGCCTCAGCACTAATCTCCTTCATTAAACTTTCGGGGTTTTACATGCCGGCTTTGATAGCGTCGGAGACCCTGCTGATATATTGCTGACCGAGATAAGGCCAATTCTCTTGCTTCCTCAAGCAATCTACAGCATCTTCCCGAGCTTCTTTAGCCTCGGCTTCTGTGTACATTGCCACTCTGGGCGCATCATATTCAATGTCGGTTGGCAGCATTGCCTCGGCCCCATAGACCATGAAAAATGGCGTATAGCCAGTTGATCTGTTCGGTGTGGTCCTTAGACCCCACAGAACTGCTGGTATCTCATCGATCCAACACCCCGGTGTTTTCAACAGTGGTTCTACTAGCCGAGCTTTGATTCCGGCCAATACCAATGCATTTGACCTTTCTACTTGCCCATTAGCCTGTGGGTGAGCCACCGAGGCTACATCAAGTCGAATTCCCTTACTCATGCAGAACCGAGCAAACTCTCCGACAGCAAAGTTCGTGCCGTTGTCTGTAATGATACTATGAGGATATCCATATCTCAGGATTATTTCCTTCAAAAAGGTCACTGCCGTATGACCATCCACTTTCGGATTGGCTTCACCTCGATCCACTTAGTGAATTTGTCCACCATCACCAGTATGTGAGTCATATTGCCTCGGGCTGGCTTGAATTCTCCCACCATGTCCAGACACCAAACTGCAAAGGGCCACGTGATAGGAATGGTCTTGAGCGCCGAAGCTGGCATGTGCTGCTGCTTGGCGAACCTTTGGCACCCTTCACATTTCCGAACTATATCTTCTGCATCGGCATTGGCGGTGGGCCAATAGAACCCGTGCCGGAACACCTTGGCCACCAGAGCTCTTGTGCTGCAATGATGTCCACATTCTCCTTGGTGGATTTCTAAAAGCATCTCCTTGCCTTCAGCTGGTTCGACACACCTCTGCAACACCTCGGTCACACTTCTCTTGTATAGCTCCTTGTTGATGATGGTGTATCCCTTAGCTCTCCTCTGGATTCTCCTTGCCTCGGTTGTATCACTTGGCAAACTTCCATCGGCTATGAAGTTCATGATCTGCTCCGCCCATTCCGGCACTGGATGCAGAGGAAAAAGCCTCTCATCTATCTCCATTGGTTCGGTCGCCATGATCTCCTTCATGATTTCCTCCACCATTGCTCGGCCAGTCCCCGAGTGTTGGTGCGAAGTCCCCGGGTCAGACCCGAAGTTCCCATCATCTACTCCATAGGAAAAGCTCCATCAGTCCTCGGATACTGCGAAGCAGTCCCCGAGTCCGGCCAAACGCATCCGACGTCTACCTCCATAGGAATAGGCTCAGACTCCGAACTTGGCGGTAAGAAAATTGACTCGGAGTCAGGAGAGGCTTGATTGAAGGAGTTCTCAAATGGTTCAGCGCTATCCCCGGTGGCACCGGTTCTTTGGATGAACCGAGCTTGGACAATACGTCGGCGGCTTCATTCTCCCCCCGAGGTATGTGCTTGTACTCACATCCTTCGAAGAACCCAGACACCTTTTGCACATGAAACCGATACAACTCCATGTTCGCATCCAATGCATCCCAAGTGCCGGTGGATTGATGCACCACCAAAGCTGAATCGCCGAAGCATTCTATACGCCGGACACCTATCTCCTTTGCCACCTTGAGCCCATGGATCAGGGCCTCATACTCCGCCACGTTGTTCGACGCCGAGAAATGGATTTGCAGCACATACTTCAACTGGTCTTGCTTCGGCGAGGTTAGGACTATGCCGGCACCTAATCCGACCTTGGTCTTGGACCCATCAAAGTGCATCTTCCAATAATTATAGTCCGGCAAGGGCGGCTCATATTGCATCTCGGCCCAATCGCATAAAAAGTCCGGCAGCGCCTGCGACTTGATTGCATCTCGCCTTTCATAATGCGGAGTGTATGGAGATACCTCGATCGCCCATTTGGCAACTCGCCCAGTTGCGTCCTTGCATCCGATGATCTCCGAGATTGGAGCATCACATACCACCGTCATGGGATGCTCTTGGAAGTAATGCTTCAGTTTCTTAACCGCCAGGTATACTCCGTACGTCATCTTCTGGTAGTGGGGGTAGTTTTGCTTCGACGTGGATATCACCTCGCTCAGGTAGTAGATTGGTCTCTGCACCGATTTGCCTCCTTCGTCTCGCTCCACCACCACTGCAACACTTACGACCCGGTTTGTAGCCGCAATGTATATCAACATCGGTTCATTCTGCAAAGGGGATGCCAACACCGGAGCAGTGGACAACATCTTCTTCAGCTCATTGAACGCCGCGTCCGCCTGCGGGGTCCAAGTGAAACTGGTACTTTTCTTCATAAGTTGATACAATGGTAAGGCTTTTTCTCCTAGCCGACTTACAAACCGACTTAAAGATGCAAGGCATCCCGTGAACTTCTGCACATCTTTTAAACAGTTCGGCAACTTCATTCTTTCGATAGCTCGGATCTTAGCCGGGTTAACTTCTATACCTCGGCTCGATACGAGGAAACCGAGCAATTTTCCAGCCGGGACACCAAAGGTGCACTTGTCCGGGTTAAGTTTCAACCGATACTTTCTTAAATTTGCAAATGTCTCTTCGAGGTCTTCGATGAGAGTATGCTTCTTTTTAGTTTTGATAACAATGTCATCGACATACACTTGCACATTCTTGCCCATTTGAGAATGTAAGCACTTCTGCATACACCTTTGATAAGTTGCCCCGGCATTTCTCAAACCGAAACACATGACACGATAGCAATACGCCCCGTACGGGGTAATAAAGGCAGTCTTTATTTGATCATCAGTGTTCAGTGGGATCTGGTGAAAACCAGAATATGCATCAATAAAAGACAACAGCTCACATCCAGCCGTAGAATCGATCACTTGATCAATCCGAGGTAAAGGAAAGGGATCCTTCGGGCACGCCTTGTTCAGGTTGGTGAAGTCAATGCACATGCGCCACACCTTGACTACCGCCGGTTCGTCCTTCTTTTTCTCCACGAGGACTGGATTAGATATCCAGTCCGGATGCAGCACTTCCATGATGAAGCCTGCAGCCAGTAACTTCGCCAGTTCTTCGAGTACCACCTTTCTTCGGTCATCTGAGAGCCGCCGCGTCGGTTGACGCACTGGTTTCACCTCTGGCCGAACAAACAAAGAGTGCTCTGCCAACTCCCTCGGAACACCTGGCAGGTCTTTAGCCGACCATGCAAAAATGTCCCGATTCTCACGGAGGAAGTGACAGAGCGCGCTTTCCTATTTCTCGTCCATGCCAGTACCAATGATGGCGAAACGCTCCGGGTTCTCCGAGTCCAGCGGGATTTTCTTGGTCTCCTTGGGCACCTCGAATGAAGCGCTCATGTCCGGAGTAATTAGTCCGGACATGCCGAGCTGAGTAGACTGCGCCATTGCCACCACCTTCTGAAGTTGCTTCTTCTCCGCCGCGATCACCAAGGACTCGGCTAAACTAGATCCCGCCGAGGCACATTGCATAGCCTTCTTGTAGTCACCAGAAATGGTTATTATTCCCTTGGGCCCCGGCATTTTCATCTTTAGGTAGCCACATGAGTGGAGATCATGAACTTGGCCAAGGCTGGCCTTCCCAGCAAGGCATGGTAAGGGCTCTGCAAGTCCACAACCTCGAACTCAAGACTTTCAACTCGGCTGTTATCTCGGGTACCAAAACCCACGTCGACCCAAATCTTTCCCATAGGTGCACAAGAGACCCCGGGCACAATACCGTGAAATGTACAGCTGCTAGGCTGCAACTGGTTCGGTGAGTATCCCAGCTTGACCATTGTGTCTCGGTACATGATATTTATGGCACTCCCATTGTCCACCAAGACTCGGGTGAATCTCACATTGTTGGTCGGCCCACAAAACGTCGGATCCACCACCAGTGCATAGTTTCCAGGGCTCGGCATGATCCGAGGTGTATCTTGCCTGCTCCAAGTGATCTCTTGCTCGGACCAGTTCATGTATTTCACCACCGCCGGAGTTACTGCATTCACCTCCTTGGCACGCCTCAGCATACTCTTCTTATCAGTTGACTCAGTCACAAACACCACGTAGCTCTGATGTACTTCCCTATAATCATTACCGGGGTTCTCATACCTCTGATTCTCAAAGGACCACGTTTGGCTTTGGCCGGCACCACCGTTGTTGTTGTTGCCCTGGGCACTCACTGCATTCACCGGTTTCGCCTGCACCGTCTTCTGGTTTTGGGCCGCATGCACCGGGGTTGAATTTGCTCCGGTTAAGCTCTGATTCTGCGCCGCTATGGTCGGCTTATGCTGCTGCTGCGCGTTCGGATATTGAGGTCTACGCCATTGGTTCGGTGGCCCACTCCGGTTTGCCCCAGCTTTCGCCCCTTCTGCAGCGGTTCGGTGATGAAAACTACACTGCAGAGTGGTATGGTTGGGTGTTCTGCCATTCCTGCCATGATAGATACATGGTCCATTCACCAATGACTCGTAAGTCACAGGTGGTCCGGCCTCCTGCCACTGCTTCGCACCACCTCCCTGATTCTGGTTCTGGTTCGGAGTCCACGCCTGACCCTCAGTCTTCGGTTTCTGGGCGCCTCCAGGTCCGGACTGACTTGGGTTTACAGCATTGACTTGGAAATCTGGTTCTCTCCTCTTCTGCCCGAACTCTTGACGGTTATCAAACCTCGGTCCGTTGTTGCGGTTGTTCATCGGATTCCTCCTGTTCCGGGCATTCCCATCCAGCAGAGGCTGCATCGGATCGCCAAGGGCATAGGAATCAGCTATCCGAATCGTCTCGGCCAGAGTCTTTGGCATATCTCTCTGGAGCCTCTGCCACAACATGCTACCATACCGACATCCATCAGCAAACCACGCTATAGCCTGTGCTTCGATAACTCCCTCACAGGAGTTCCGAACATTGCTCCACCGAGTCAAGAATTCTCGGTCAGTCTCATTGTCCTCCTGCTTGCACGCCTGCAAAAGCTGAGGTCGGTTTGGCCTCTGTAAGTGCTGGCGAAGTTGCTATTGAATGCCTCCTCTAAATCCAGCCAGCAATCGATGCTATTCTCCGGCAATTGTTCAGCCAGATCCGAGCAGGACCTTCCAACATGTGCGGGAGATACCGGACCGCCCATCGGCGATTGCCCCCCGCAATGTATACTGCTGAAACATAATCAGCTAGCCAATCTTGCGGCTTGGTGCTCCCATTGTACGGCCTGGTACTCCGACCCAACTGAAACTGAGACACTGGTGGAGGTGGTTCCTTCATGATCCGAGGTCCAAAACACGCCGGACCAGGAGGGCCTTCCTCCTCCAACTTCTCGGACATGTAAATCCGATCTAGCTTGTAGCGCGTCACCTGTAGGCAACGTCCGAGCTCCGATACGCTCTCCCAATGCACCATCCACTCTATAGAATCCAGCCCGCTCCATGGCTGAATTTCCATCATCATATCGGTCGCCACCTCGACCGACGTTCTTCGGCTGCGGAACATACTCCGGCTCTTGCTGATACTGCTCCTGCGGCCGGGGTTGCTGCTGATGCCTCGGGGGCTGAGGTGGTTTACCTCGGCCAGCCGACGCTGCTTGCCCACCGTTCTGATTTCCCTGAGCTGAACGGCCTTTAGCTCGGCTTGCATCACCTGGGCCGGGGTCTCCATTGGCTCGGCTAGCGTTGCCGACCTTTTGCTTCCCAGCTAACACCGGATCGTACACTTGCAGCTGCATCTCCTTGTTCCGACCTGAAGTGACACTCCGGGCACGATCGGCTCCTCCGACGTGTGGAGACGAGGCTTGCCCCTTGGACCCTGGCTAACTGGCCTAATCGAATGGACCGCCTGCGAACCGCCAAGCCCGGCCTTGCGGAGGGCTTCATTTTGCTTGCTGGCCACATGCACTAACTCATTGAGCCGCTTCTGCTGCTCACGCCATGCATCTCCGGTCAACTCCGATAGCCCGGCCCTTACTGCTTCGGCTGCTCTAAGGTTCTTAGCTGGTGAACTATACACCGGCCTACCAGTAGCCGACCTGCTACTTGTTGCCTTACTCGAGCCCGAGACTGCAGCCCTACCATCTCCCATAGAGGTCCTTGCCTCGGTTGACAGAGCAGCTTTCTTACGCCGCACAACCGGAGTAAAACCATCCTCTATACCATGTGCAGCATTGTACTCCTTCTGCTCCATATCGAACTGCTGCTTAGCCTCGGCCAGCAACCGAGCTTCTCTCAGCACCTCTGGCGCTCTGCCTCTAACCCGGCCACCGTATGCTCCACACTTGCCTCTACTGCGAGTGGCCGAGCTAACCTATCAACGATAGCTTCTAAGGGAACTTCTTCCCTTGGCATGCCCAACTGCTCATTCTGACTAGGTTTCTCGTACGGAAACTTCGCCGTCCGACCTGATTTCTCAGGCAGCGCGGTTGGCGTCGCCTCCACCTCGGCTAGCGCGACCTTGCCAGCATCTGCCTTGCTAGCTGCAGGCTGGTACCAGCCACCATCACCTCCACACACCTCGGAGGGCGAGTGACACGGGCCCAAAGCCGCCAGGAGAGGAGTTTCGTCGTCCACGAGCACCTGCTCCGGGTACTCGCGAACCACCTCGACAGCAACGTATGTGGGGAAGCTGCCGAGCATCATGAGGAAGCCATCGGTGGGGAAAGGCTTGCCGGCGAAGCACCCCGCATTGTCGCTCACAAAGGCGAACTCGCCGATCTTGGTAACAAGGCCAGAAAGAACACACTCAGAGGAGCCCGTCCGGATGGAAACTCCACCCAACGCCTCAATCTGCCCCACGGTGGGCGCCAACTGTCGTGGTGGGATCACGGCAGATGCCATGGGTATGGCTTAGTTGGGGCCGAATGGTCGTTGGGGGAATCCGGGGAGGGTTTATGCACTCAAGACGTGCACAAGCAAGAACATGCAAGAAACCACAAGAACATGAACAAGAAACCAAGAAAGCCAAGAACACAAAAGACACCACGATGTACCCAGGTTCGGGGCCTTCGTGAGGAAGTAAAACCCCTACTCCTGCCTTTCCTCTCTCAATATATCAGTGTCGTTCTCAGGTACAAGGTGCTCCTCGAGCTGTATGATGCTGCTCAAGTGAGAGCTCTAGATAGAAGATGAAACTATGAAGGGGGAAATGAGCTAGGGTTTTGCCGTCCTCCTCCCTGGAGGTAGAGATGCCGCATATATACACAGGCCGAAGTACATTTTTACCCCTGCCTACAACTGACAATGGCATGGCCAAAAGGTAGAAGACAAGCCTCTGCCTCCTGCCAGCTCAACGGCCGGACTGTCAGGCCAGCCAGGCCTAGCTTTCCTCTTCCGGTCATACTTCAGTAGCCTGCCGAGGTCTAGCCTGTAGACCTTTCCCGAAATAGCCGAGTCAGCTCCTAGGCCCCCGAGCTTCCGGGAAACCCGTGGACGGACCTCGCCGTCCTCTGAAGCCTCGGGCTACGAGCTCTGCGGCGCCCGTGACCTCTCTGACATGCCTCGATCCTTGCTGCCAACCTCGGATAACACTCCTGATCCTATACCTCGGTAGAGAATACCTTATTCCTGTGGTAGCTAGCTGACTGCCCCGAGGTTGATACCTCGGAGGATATACCTCGGAGAATATACCTCGGACGTACACCTTACGTCGGATGACGCCTCCTGCGTCCTTGCTCAATCGTTACCTCGGACAGCTTACTACCTTAACCTTACATGTCTTGACCTCATCATTACCCTACCCGGGGGTAACCCCCCGACAATCTGTATATGTGGACGATCGGTACTCGGTAGTATATGTGCTATTCTGTGCGTTTTGTCAATGTTGGGCCATTGACTTACTGCGGCGGATAGTTTATGATACCGTAGAATACTAGGTTTACTAGAACTAAACCCAGACCTGAAAAATACCAGATTTGGACCTGCACATTGTTGCGCTAAACCCACTGTTGCTTTGAAATTTAGCGGTGCATTGTCGTTTGGTATAAAAAATTATATGGAACATCCACTGTATTGTTTCTGGTTTTCGTCGACATAGTACTGAAAATTGATTGATGTCTAGAGTACAAAGCTCAGAGGATATGCAGTGACTGCTTGCGGGAAAAGATATTGGAAAGAATATTACATTAACAGTTTGTTTCATTTTTTTGTTCTATGCTTTCAGCAAATATGGGTAAAGATTGACTGTTATCTAAAAAGAAATGATCGTCCAATTAAATATGTAAAATTGCACTACATTTGGTGGTCTAGAGTAAAATTGTAGCAAGTATGTTAGAACTAATCTTGTCATATGTATATGCAAGAATAAGTTTCTAGCTTAATCATGAAGTATTCAGGGTATGTAGGAGAACTCTAGAATTAGGAATGTTCTAGAGTAAGATATTTAGGAGTAGTATGAAATATCTAAAGTTTGTAGAGTATTCTAGAAGTATGGTGTAGGGTTTGGATTGTGCCACATGGCAGCAATCTTAAGGGTCATGTACAAGTATAAATAGGGGTACCACCCCTCCCATGTAATGAAGGAGAAAAGATTGTAAACCAAGATGTAGCCTCAAGCATATATATGAAATATAGAGCATATATGTGTCTGTCATATATGCATATGTGTTAGTGTGTGTGAATCACAACCTTATTAGAAGGGAGCTAAATGATTTAGCTCCAACAATTGGTATCAGAGCGACAAGGTTTGGGGCCATGGTGCGCGGCGGACGGAGGCTGCGGAGGCGCTGCGTGGTGGCGCAGCGGCCACGGCGGCGCGGCGAGAAGGCTGCGGAGGTCCTGTGTTGGGGCGCAGGAGCCGCGGTGGCGGCACGGCGGCGGCGTGGAGGTGCTGCGCGGCCACGGAGGCCGTAGCGGCGCCATGCGACGGACATGGAAGCAGCGACCAGCGTGAGCACGGTGGCGACCGGCGTGTGTGTGCGTTCCGGTTGTTCCGTGTGTCACCGGCGGAGAAGAAGCTCGGCGTGTGTCGCCGAGGAAGAAGACCGCGTCCTGGGCACGCAGGGCCGGCCGTGTTGATCGCGTCAGCGCGCGGTCATGGTCACGAGCTGGGGCGTGTGGAGCGTGGCGACGAGCGAGTTAGGGGGAGGACCAGATCGAGCTGCTCGAGACGGCCGCGTTGCCTGCGTCAGTGCGCGGCATGTGCGTGAGCTGAGGGCGTGCCGATCGTGGCGTAGTGGGTGCGTTGACGCGTGAGTGCGTGTCGTGGTTGCGGTCGTGGCGACGTATGTGCGAGCCACGGCTATATATCTCCAACCCTGTAACTCCGTTGAAGCACCACGAGGTTGAGCTCGGGTGGAAGAAAGGCGTCAGTGCGCTGAAAAGAGAAGCTGCGGCGTGTGTCGCCGGAGCTTGGCGTTTCTCGCCAAGGAAGAAGATGGAGTCCACGTCAAGCTTGGTGGTGGTCGTGGTGGCGGCCACGACGACGACGATGACGGGAGCTGCAACAACTCTGGCGACGGCAACGGATATGACAAGATTAAGGGAGAGATTGTTAGAACTAATCTTGTCATATGTATATGCAAGAAGAAGTTTCTAGCTTAATCATGAAGTATTCAGGGTATGTAGGAGAACTCTAGAATTAGGAATGTTCTAGAGTAAGATATTTAGGAGTAATATGAAATATCTAAAGTTTGTAGAGTATTCTAAAAGTATGGTGTAGGGTTTGGATTGTGCCACATGGCAGCAATCTTAAGGGTCATGTACAAGTATAAATAGGGGTGCCACCCCTCCCATGTAATGAAGGAGAAAAGATTGTAAGCCAAGATGTAGCCACAAGCATATATATGAAATATAGAGCATATATGTGTCTGTCATATATGCATATGTGAGTGTGTGTGAAGCACAACCTTATTAGAAGGGAGCTAAGCTCCAACAAAGTAGTCTAGAACGGTGGAGAATTCATAATTTGTGGGTTTGATCACTGTGTTATGTTTGAGATGTTCTATTTGTTGGATAGTTAATTCAATGGATCAAAGAATTGAGGTGACGTGGTATCCTATTTGAACGGGACTACGGCGGGCAAAAGCAAGCCTGCCCTGAACCTTTTTATTAATCAAGATAGTTACAAGCCCAGGGCGAAAAGATAACCTTTACAAGGGGAAGGACAGAAAAAACAAAAGAGATTACAAAAACATTGATAGAAAATAATTAGAAGGAGGAGGCCATGTGGCTCAACATGGTGGCCCAGTCTTTTATGAGAGCTTGTTGAGGTTGCGATGGGCATCAGTTTGCCTAAAGGTGTAGATCTTGAGAGCATCGCTAGATGTCGGTATGATGGTATTCATTAATTTGATTAAAAAACATGCAATTTCTGCGCTTCCAAATATTCCATAGGATATATAGCATAGCACCATGGATCGGGTTTTGTCTCTATAGTTGTCCGACCATAACTAAGCTAGGCTCGAGTAGCTTGTTGGAGTAATATGTAGGTTGTCAAGGCTTTCCAGATTGGTTGGGCTGAGGGGCAATGAAGTAGCATGTGAATGTTTGACTCAGGATCATTTGCAGAAAGGGCAAGAGTCAGAATCTGCAATTTCTCGGTGAAAAACGTCCCCTCGTGGTGAAGAGACGTTGGCTATTTGCAAGTCGTGGGTAGATGCTTCAGAGCATGGTTCTTCCAAATAGCCGGAGCAAACAGATCGCTTGGCTGGGCTTGGAACGAATTTGTGTACGCCAAATTAGCAGTGATGAGCTTCCCATCTATCTTGCTTATCTAGAACCTGCAAGTTCGAATTTACTGTGGCCAAAAGAGAATGAAGGGTAGCTAGTTCCACCGTGGCGGCTGAGGATAAACGGGGTTGAAAGACAATATTCAGCGTGTGTCTGGACATGACCTTATGAACCAAGGAGTTGTGTCGAATGACATGGGAAAGCAATGCAGGGAAAGAGGAAGCCACAGTAGACTGTGCCAAAGGTCTGGCTAGCAGAATGTATATTTTTCGTTTCCAATGGTGACCTTGGAAATGGATCTGAAGAGGGGAAGGGTAGAGACAATGACCTTCCAAACAATAGAATCAAGTCTATTGGAGTCTCCAAGATCATGATCGTCAGTCCACCCGATAAGAAAGGGCATAGGGAGATCTCCATGGAGTTTCGCCAGGAGAGTGGATTTTTGCAAGGTGTTTTAGGAGGAGACAATGTTTGTGAGTTGAGGCAGCGAAGCCCAAGACCACCTTTGTATGTGGTAGCACAAACCTCTTCCCAGGCAACTTTACACTATCCACCATGAACCGGTTCCTCACCTGTCCAAAAGAAGGTACTAAAATGTTTGTCTATTTTCTGAATAGTGCCAATGGGGAGCAACATGGCTGGCATCCCATAGGTAGATAAGGAACGATGAACCACACGAACTAAGATGGCACGCCCCCACAATGGAGAGTAGCTAGATACAGTTCTACAACTGGCAATGCGCTTTTCTACTTTGTCAATAAGAGGAAGGAAAGCTTCGAGACACAGTTTGTGGGTGGAAAGAGGATCGGCTAGAGATGCCTTAGCTTGGCTTTTTGTGTGTGCAAGTGCATGTGGAGTGCCAACAAGAAACGCAAGCGGTGCACGTAGTACGTGCAGTTCAGCATGCCTCGTTATTATGGCAATTCACGTGGCGTCATTTGACACTAATATTTAGAAGAGTGATAGGAATAGCTTTACTGACACACATTATAATCGTTGTGAGGGAGCGGTCCTACTGGGAATTTCTATTGGTCCAGAAGATAATATTTGTATTTACTATGTAGTCTACTCTATATGTTAATTTGTGAATCAAATTAAAACCGCAAGTCATATACTGTACAGTTGAATTCAACTTGAATCCATGTACACGTGTTACATAATTCTTAGAAGCTCGTATATGTATTATCATCATACTGAGATGATGCATTCTCATCATATATCTTTTAAATAAGAATATTCTACCTTTTCTTATTCATTTGACAGAATTGTACTAAATTTTCCCCTTTGTGTTCAATATAGGTGCCAATTCCTGCGAACCAAGTTTATACCATGAATGATACACTGACAGCTGAGGGCTGCGGATGACTATGAAACTCGTTTAAATCAACTTATTAAGAATGGTGTGGTTGCATTGTCACCAGTAACTGGGTTCCCAAAGTTTGATCTTATGCTTCTGGGGATGGGCGCTGATGGCCATATTGCCTCCCTGTTCCCTGGCCATCCTATTGTCGACGAAAACCAGAAGTTAGTCACCTATGTCAATGATTCTCCAAAGCCACCGCCAGAGAGAATAACATTCACATTCCCCGTGATCAACTCGTCCGGACATATCGCGCTTATGGTCAGTGGTGCTGGGAAAGCCGGTGCAGTTCACAAAGCGCTTTCAGGCAATGGGAGGTCATCAGATTTTCTGCCCGTTGAGATGATCGAGCCGCAGGACGGAGAGATGACTTGGTTCACTGACAAGCCAGCTGTGTCCATGTTGTCGCGCATCTGAAGCCCGTTTTGTTAGCTATATTTGAGACTTCCACCTTAAGTATGAGATTTAGAGGAGTTCCCGTTAGATCCTTACTTGCACTACTCCACTAGAAAAATTGAGCTGTTTCCGTAGCATATAGTGCAGCGTATATGTGCCGCGCATAAGTATGAATCAAAGTAATTGCCAGTGTATGGGATATTTGTTCCTTGGGTATTTAGATCAGTGTTCGTAGGTATGTTCAGAATTTGGTGTTATTTACTGTTTCATTTCTACTCAGAATACGCTAATGAATATTCCACATATCCTGGACTGATGTTACTTTATTTAACACCTACTATTGTTTTGCACTTCTCTAGCTCAGTTACTACACGCTCGCAATGATCTCGCGTGTATAATTCTGCAGAGCCTGTTAAAGGGCCTCTGCAATACTTGTTGCCGGTACTTTCGATGTTGTAGGTTCAGGCTGAACAATTGCACAGCATGAAAAAAATCTACTCCCTCTGTTTCTGAATATAATATGTTTTAGTTTTTCACAATTTTTCTTAGATTCGTATGCATCTAGACGCATTTTAGTATGTATATTCACTCAATTTAGTTCGTTTATAGTCCGTATTGCAAAGCTAAAACATCTTATAACTAGGAACGGAGGGAATATACATCAAGTATTGCGTGAGGTGACACTTGTGAGGCGCATTTCTGATTTTGCTATGATACAGCCATTTGTGCGTAAGTAACTTCCTGAACCTGGCAGTACTAGTTTCCGACAGCGGGAGCCGGGAGGTGTAATAAAAGGAAAAGAAATCAGATCCATGTCCCAGGGGTAACGCATCTAAACGAATGTAAGCAGAAGCACATGAGCCGCCGTGCTGAATGATCTGTGTTACTACTGTAGAAGAGAAGAGATTGCATTTTTCGTGCTCATGTGCCTAAACCTGAGAATAGTTTCATACCTAAACTGTACCTCAACCATACTCGTACAGACCCCCCTCAACCCAAAACCGAACTGGGCCCATTTAATATCATTTTGAGCCCAACCATACCTGAACCCACCACGCTTTCCACTTGAACTGATTTAAACCCAATATGCAACCGTGGGTCTAGACCCAATACGGAACCGTGGGTGCTGACCGGTGCGCTCCGCGCGCGGGTGGAGCTAGCTTCACTCGTTGATCGGTAGTTTTTTTTACGGGAATTTATGGACTGCTAGCTTCAGTTCGTACATTCGTCTCCCTTTTTTTTCCGTCTCATCTCATTTATTCCCACAACTCCACAAGATTAGGGGCACGAGTGATTACTAATTTTCAAACTCCAAAATTTACCAGAATTCAAAAAAATAGCTTTGTGATTTTGCATAATTGTTTGTACATCATTACTACATCAAAGAACCATGCGGGTATGATATCACAAAATAATGTTGAGAGAGAAACATATATTCTGAAAGTTTTCTGAAGTTTTCGGTTTCAGTTAGCAGAGTACAAATAAGAGGCATCTCTGTCCAGATGTGAACACCATAATAAGAGGCATCTCTGTCCAGATATGAACAGCATCTCAAAGAACGGAAAATAGCACTGAAATCAGCACAACTTAAAACGCCACAGCCATTCATCCACCAGAAAATATCACCACACATGAGCTTCTTCCAAAGGCTGAGTACAGCCTGAGATTCACTCATGTTCTTCACTCTGTCCAGATTTCACTCAGGTAACCAAACTTGGATGAACTCTGTGCACTAAAATACTTCTGTCAAGTACCATGCACAGATATAAAACAGAGAACTGTCAACTATCTTGTAGACAACATTACATAACTACTGCCACTGTAATACACTAGGAAACTCTTGAGAACCTGCTAGCTGGGTCCTTACTGTCCATGTCCTGCAAATGAAACACAAATTAATTTAAAAAGCGTGTCAATTCTTCTCATTGTTCTAAAATTCGGCCGAATCACCGATTAACTGGCCGAGTAATCGCTATTCAGTGGGTTACTGAATAGCCGATAAATGCCGATTACCCGATTAATCGGCCGATTAACTGGCGAATAGGCCGATTATTCGCTATTCAGTGGCCGAGCGAGCCGTTACCAGTTAACGAATTCCTGAACAATGATTCTTCTACACTACAGGTTTTATACATCACAGTACTACAAACAGAAATCACATGTAGTAGAACCAAATCGACAAAGATTACTACACTAGATTGAGATGCTTATGACTCATATCCAGAAACTGCATTCTTTCACTACATCTACTTGCATGGCCACCGACAACAGGATCATTCACCTATGCAAAAGATCAAAGCAACCACTCATTACACCTGAAACACAACATTTTTGCATATTTATGCAGTAGCAAGCAGTCTCACGTACTGCACATGAATTTAACTCCAAGTTCAGTTAAATTCAGTTAACACTTGTTCAATTCATTTAACACTTGTTAAATTCAGGAGTACAAGGAATTATATTTTCAAGCCTACTTGAATCCACCATGTCCACTGCATAACGCCAGCGAATAGAATACACAAGACTTTGAGTAAGAAAAGAGGATGTTTCCAATGGAGGAAGGAATCTGTGCTCGCTGTGGAGTGGATGGCTCACCTTGGTAGGAACTAGCTCATGAAGTGAGACACCAGAGGTTGGTAACGTCGGGAAGAAGCCGACCGGAGGGGAGGGGAGGGGCACGAGGCGGCGGCGAGATCCGGCGATAGGACGGCCGGAGGAGCGGGGCGGGGCACGAGCAGCGGCTATCCGGCGATTGGAAGACCGGAGGAGCGGGGCAGGGTGGGGAACGAGCAAGGGGCGGAGAGGGCGGGGGACGGCGAGCCGCGAGAGGCCGGTGGCGGGGGCAGAGAGGCGGCGGAGAGAGCCGGCGGCGAGACTGCGAGAGGCCGATGGCAAGCAACCTAATCATGGACCGAGGAAGTGGGAACGGGTTGGCCAACCAGTTCCTAACCCGTTGGATACCCACGGGTCTGAGCCCAACCTGCCCACACCCTACTTCTTTTTCCTAAAACTGAACCAAACCTAACTGTTTGTACGTTGAACCCATTCGCACCCGAACCAGAGAACTCCAGACGCGAAAACTAAACCGTTACAACCGGTTAAACGAGAACCACTTCCAGGTTTACATGTGCCCCTCCCTCCCTCCCTCCTAGTCCTAGATGAACATGGCAGGTGCAGTTCGCACGACGCTGCACGAGGCCTCGTCGGCGCCGCGCCGAGTACTAGAATAGCGTCGTGGTCTCCCGCCTGGGGAACACGGTGTCGTCGCCGTTCCCCGGCGCAAACTAACGGGAGGTACCTACTAGTGCGATCGATCGAGTGTTCCTCCGAACGATGCCGCTTTCGCCTAGTGCTCGAACGGTTCTCAGGCGGTGGCAGGTGTCAGGATTTTCAGCAGGTGGCCCGATATCAAATAGCTGAAGAAACCGGTCATCGGGTCGTTGTTGCGTTGTGAGGACGACTGTTTAGATGTCCCGTAATCAACGAGCGTGCGTATGTTGTACTACTAGCGGCTAGAGATTGAGAAATTTTGTCCGAGTCAATACAAATAAACATCTAGCGCATGGACGCACGCGTCTAGCTTAGTTTATGGCTATGCAATCGTCCAAAATCAATATATGGCATCATGCCATCGTCATGGACGAACACCATTGTGACATTATAGTCTTTATTACGAGTCTATAGTAATCGGAATCGGAACTGTCATGCTTTAGGAGAAGGGTCATCTGTTTGACATAAGACGCGTCGGTTTCACGAGACCGCTCTGGTGAAGTTTCACGACGGTAGTACTGCATAATAACCGGCGAGCGCGTATGTTCCTATTTCCGGCCGGTTTTTTCGCTAATAAATCGGTCAACTCCCTCCTCCTTAATTAATAAAATTGTCAAGTTTTTTTCCTAAAAAATTTGAGTATTCGGGCACCAACTTGGCATCTGGTCCACTCCATTGAACCACTTGCGCATTTTTCTATGACCATGTGGTGTGGTGTGTTTGTTCGATAATGGAACGAACGGCTCGTTGTTAAAGTTGGTCTACTCCACGGCAATCCCATCTTCCCAGGCTGAGCTCAGCGGCGATCTTTTGTCGTGTCGTATAAATTTGTCCCATTGACCAGCCAAGGTTCTGACTTAATTTCGAAAACCACTACGAATAAATGAATTGGCTCGTAAGAGCATCTCTACTCGTGATGTCAATATGTCTCTCAATATTGTGCGCGCCGGATGATAAATTTCGTCCACTCATGGCGCCAACAGCCCGTTTTGTCTGGCACGGCCTAATATTTTGCTTGGCCCCCCAACCCACCCCCACCCCCCCGCGCTAGGAGCGGCGGACAAAGCCGCGTGTGACGCCACTTCGGACGCCCAAGCGGGCCAGCGATGTCAGTGACAGAGAGCGACGTGACGCGGTAGCCTGCAGGCCGGTCATCGGAAGTGAATGCAGTGACGGTTTCCTAGGCGGGCGCATGCCGGTCATCGGAAGTGAATGCAGTGACGGTTCCCGAATACTATCCCGCGTCGCGCCTCGCTCTCCCTTCTCTCCCACTGCGAAACACTAGCTAGCTACACCCACACAACGAGCATGTCGGGGTGCTGACGGCACACTGGCGAAGCCACGGCCAACAACTTTAGGCCGCACACGCTCTTGCTCGATGAGGCCATCACGCCGTGGGGCAACATCTACCCCGTGCCATCCAACATGCGCCCTCAGGTAATTGGGCACTCTCCGTCAGCGGCATCTTTGTACCGCACGCGCTGACATGGAGGAGCCACGACTTCCGGACGGCCGTCATGCGACACTACTGGAGCGGGCACATCGCCGAGCAGCGCAATGACCTCTAGTGGGTGCCGCACAACGTCGATCGCTACGAGGCCGAGTTTCGGTGTCTCCACGACAAGGAGATGGTGTGCTGTGATGGCGAGGGACAGGCGTCGCGAGACAAGATCGTCGTCCGGCGCGAGGTGTTCTCGGGCGTGCCTGGGCGCACTCCCTACCGTGATGGCGCACATCGCCAACCACGATGAGCGCCTGCTCGCCCCCTCGCTGGTGTTCAGGGCTCCTCTAGCCGCTAGGCACCAAGGAGGACCCAGTCGTCATCGGCCTCTTCCTCACGCTCTGGCTCCTCGTCCAGCTCGGCACCACGCACGCCACCGTTGCTCATTCACAAGGATGAGCCGAACACGCCATCACACGGGCAACCTCTCCTCCGTTGAAGAAGGTGAAGCTGGAGCCACACAACGTCGTCCCAGCAGAGCCGGCCGCTATGATCCGGGCGCAAGAGGAGCTGCATGTCCCGGCTGCCTACCCCAACGAGATCACAGGGCTTGCAGCCATGATTGAAGAGTTGCGCAACGTCGTACGACGCTCTCCTTGCATGCACATGATCTCTGAAAGAGCACGCCAAGTCGAATAGGTGCCCCGACATTTACCCCACCAACGACGACGAAGATGGCGGCGCAAGGAGCGCTATTTTATTTATTACCCGCAGTCACATTTTCTTTTCCTTGGGTAGTACCTCCTAACAAGATTGATATGTTTGGATCTTGGTCCATGATGGCCTTTTTTATTGATTTTGACGATTAAATCTCTCTATGAATGGATAGGGGGTCAAGGCCGAGGACGGCTGGGAGGACTACAACGCCTTCCGGTGGCGGCAAATTAAGGTTTAGATTTAGTTTTACCTAATTTTTTTTCAAACTTTTAAATTCCCTAAATGTCTGAATGAATTTCATTAAATTTCGTGTTTGAATCTTGTTTCAAGTTTCCCTATTGGCGCCGCGAGGGGGAAGATGCCCCGCATAGGCGGCATCTCGTCCGGACGGCCCCAATAGCGTTCGTCCGGTACAGCGGTGTTGCCGCCTAACGTTAGTTTGGCGCCGCTAGTGAAGATGCTCTAATTACACGAATTAATAGCATATCATATGGATATAGTACTATAAAAAGAAGATATGGAACTAATAATTTTCAAGAGGAAAGAAAGAGACTTGCCACGGACATGGTAATTAACCCATAATGACACTCGAGAAGCGGACACATACCAAACCACAATCTCATCACATACTCCCTCCGTATCAAAATATAAGACTTTCTAACTATTCCATAACCACATATTTAGTTCCCGAGATAAGTACCAGACATTAAGTAAGATCTGTGTGCTAAAAATCCTTCAAATGGCAATCCTAGTTGATAAGTACCAGACATTAAAAAAGATCTCGTTAGGAATCCTTCAAATGGAAGAACTTGAAACGAAATTAGTTGATAAAGACCAAACATTAAAAAAGATCTCGCTAAAAATCCTTTGAATGGAAGAACTTTAAAACGAAATTAGTTGATTTCCAATTTATAACGCATAGACCGGACTTTTATCTTTATTCTCTTCTGATATCGATAAACCGAATTTCCCATTATTACAACCAAAGAATAATTACCGGTCAGTGCCAAGAACAATGGCTGCTGTGTAGTGCAAAAAGATGCTCGAGACGTCTCACTGACTCGTGGGCTCCAAAATCCGTAACTTCCTATGTCAGTCTCAGCACCCGACTGTTTAAAAGCGGCACCCACCGCACCCATGTTTTTTTTAACTCCCCTTGTCTCTCTCCGGAGAGAGAAGAGAACCGAGTCGCCAATCCACCGCACAGCGCTCCGCATCCACGACCACTGTACACACCTCGCCGGCGGCGAGGCGGGCCCGCGCGGTTGTCCGGCTGACTGAGCGGATGGAGAACCGGCTCGCGGCCCAGACGCGGGAGCAGTCGGTGTGGACTTGGTCGTCCCGGTAGTGGTTACAAGCGGTAGGTGGAAGGCGGGGGCAGGAGAGGAGAGCGCGTCGTGGCGATGAAGGCTCTGCGGCGATCCAGCACCTCGTCTTCGTCCTCCTCCTCGTCGTCCCCGAGGACGCCGTCCTCGCCACCGCCGGCTTCGTCACGGATCCACCGCCGGTCCCTTCTGCTCGTCGCCTCGTCGGCCTCCTCTCTGGCGGCGTTCGGCAAATCAGCCGCGGCGGCTTCGGCTTCCAGGTCGGCGTTGCTTGCCGCAGATTCCTCGTCGGCGTCCTCACCCAACTCGGACCGGTCAGTTCTCTCGTCCGGAGTTATGACCACATATCAATACAGAAATAAAGTCGCCTAAATGGAGGATTTTTGTTCCATAGCTATTTCTGTCTTTTTAACCGGTAGTTTGATTAATCAACTAATGATGCTCAAAATTATCATTGTTGCGTGTACTCTGATGGAATTGGTCGTTTGGTCAGTGGTAGAACTGGTGTACACGCCGCTTTTGACTTAAAAATGTTTACTTTTGTTCAAGTGCTCGGACCAAGTTGCTTACTTGCTTTGTACGCGTTGATCTAGATAAGTCCTACTCCCTCCGTTCGCAAAAGGATGTCACAAAAATGAACTATAGATAGACCATTTTTGTGATATCCTTTTCCGAACGGAGGGAGTAGTTAGCCATTCACACTCCATAGTCATAGGCATGAATACGTAGCTCACCTTATATCATATTAGTTCCGTTTCCGTGAAATGCGCGTCCGTTGTTTGACCAATTTGCAGTATGCAGTATCGATATCAATGACACATATTTATATAGTTCATTTAGTGTGTTTAATTTCATTCATTAGCAGCTGTAGAATACTCAATTATGTTTCGTAAATACGTGTCATGGATTGGTTCATTCCAATTGTTTCTTAATGTGGGGTGTTGGTGGCAACTCATAAAAAATTTAGCTTCGAAGGATAACATTACCTGTGATATATTTGGTTGTAGAAGGAAAGTTATACTGTGAATGTAATTCTGAAAGTTATTTCATAATGCTGTACATGCTGCTTCTGACTTGAAAATGTTACTTATGTTGAAGTGCTTGGACCAAGTTGCTTTATACGCTTTGATCTAGATAAGTCTTAGTTAGCCATGCACACTTCATAGTCTACCGTAAAAAAAATACTCCAGAGTCATAGACATGAAGACGTAGCTCACCTCATCATGTTAGTTCCGTTTCCGTGAAATGCGCGTCAGTTGTTTGACCAGTCTGCAGTAGTACAAAAATAAATGGCACATATTTATATAGTTCATTTGGTGTGTTTAATTCATTTAATATCAGCTGTAGAATTCTCAATTATGTTTCGGAAACATGGATTCCTTCATTCCATAATGTTGTACACCAGTAATTTACAGAAGTCAAAAGACCAATAATGGATTCCTTCATTGTTATAGGACTACTTGAGTACTCAATTTTTATTTACTTGTCTTGATATTGGAATGAAGGATAAAAATGTTTACTTAAAAATGTTTACTGTTTACTTTTGATTTACAAGTAAATGTTGGTGGCAAATCATAAAGAAATTTAGCTTCGAAGGATAACATTACCTGTGATATATTTAGTTGTAGAAGGAAAGTTATACTGTGAATGTAATGCTTAAAGTTATTTAATAATGTTGTACACACCACTTTTGACTTAAAATGTTACCTTTGTTGAACTGCCCGGACCAAGTTGCTTTATATGCTTTGATCTAGATAAGTCTTAGTTAGTCATTCACACTCCATAGTCATAGACTTGAAGATTAATTCTGTTCCCAAGAAATGCACGTCAGTTGATCGACCAATTTGTACTCCCTCTGTCCAGAATTACCTTGCGTTCTGGGTTTAGTCAAAGTCAAACTTTATAAACTTTGACTAAGCATATAGGAGAAAATATCAACATCTACAATACAAAATAAATATTATTAGAATAATCATAAAATAAATTTTCGAATTATATACATTTCGTATTATAGATGTTGATATTTTCTCTATATGCTTGGTCAAATTTTAAAAAGTTTGACCTTGACCAAACCCAGAATGCAAGGTAACTATTGACCGAGGGAGTAGTAGTATAGCAATCAATGAAATGTATTTAAGTAGTTCGGGTACGAAATTTAGTGTGTCTAATTTCATTTAGTAGCAGCTGTAGATTGTGTTTCGAAAATACGTACCATGGATTAGTTCATTTTCGTTGTTTCTTAATGTGGGATGTTGTTAGCAACTCATAAAGAAAATTTAGCTTCTACATGTGATCTATTTGGTTGCAGAAGGAAAACAATGATGTGAATTATATTCTGGACCACACTTTATGCTGACCTACAATACTGCATAACTTAAATTAGCACCAGACTATATTTTTTCATATTCGTACCGCTTTGTACAATTATCCGTTTCACATTTTATAATAGCAAGCAATCTGATTTCAGAGGTGGAATTAAATCTCCATGGTCTCGAAGGAAGAGAAAACGAGCACTCTCGTGTCATCGCTGGAGCCATCTATTTTCTGCAAATGGGAAGCTTCGTGATGGAGGAAGAAAATTTCTGAAGAAAGTTCGCAGTGGGGTAAGTCTTGCTGTTATCCAGTTCTTATTTGTAATGGCTGACCGACATGCATGTGTGATCATTTGCTATACACATGTCTGCTGAAATGAAATGTTCTACACTTTAGTCCACTCCAAAGAAAGTTGAGGTATATTAAATTCATCATTCTCTACAGGGAATTGAACCAGGTATCAGGGCTGAAGTTTGGCCCTTTCTACTTGGAGTGTAAGTTACCCGAGCTCTCTATTGTTATATGTTTAGTAGTCATCTTGTTAACAGGGTTTTAAGTTTGAAGATTTAAGATTTGATGTAATTTTCAATAGCTGGCATCTGAAGTTTTTGTTTCCTGTAATTTACAGAAGTCTTCATTGTTATAGGACTACTTGAGTACTCAATTTTTATTTACTTGTTGCTGTCTGCCTCTGTTTTGCTGTGTTGGTAAGCAAAATAATGTTGTGAACCCTCGTAGAACATATGGTGAAACTGGTCGAAACATTACCTAACTGGGTCCATTCGTTTGCATGTCCTAGCAGAGTTTATAGGATTAACTTGCCTAGAATATCAAGACCTATTTAGACAACCTTGCATTCGGATGTATACAACTTAGTTGATGGCAAATGCAAATTGGGACAAACCTGTATGCCTGAACAGTAATCTGGCCTGTAAAGGTTGCACAAACATGCATTTGATGACTGTACCCTAGTTTAGGCATAAAATCCAATTTTGTGGCACTAATACTTAGCTGGATTGATGCATAGAGCCATAAGTTATGGCCTTCACCGTGTGTTCTGGGCTTCCATGTTCCATTCGGTTCTTACATGCAGTTAGATATGAACATACTAGTGTTTAAAGATTAGTACTATGTTCGTGTTCATTTCTTCCCTTTAGTCAAAAGTGAACTTCAGATGATAACCGAGATAGAGATAAATTTATGTTGTACCTTATACGAGAAAACTGCTAAATGGTCTTAGTGACATGGTTTTCATAATTGTTCTATCTGTCTTTCCCGGAAAGGTATAACGCCACGAAAAATAAATAAATAAATAAATAGAAGAATTGTAGCCTATGCTGTCAATAAAAAGCAAGTTCCAACTAAGTTAGTACGGGTTGAGATGAAGAGAACTACTCTCAAAGGATTACCAACATGCAAAGCAATTGCTTTTATCCCTTTAGAATACAGCTTTTAAGGCCTAGATGGGCGAGTACTGTTATACGATGGTTGGTCTGCTTGTCCGAGCGGTTTGACTGTGGCCAGATCCCAGCATATTTTTTCGAGCAAGGATTGACACACATGCTTTTGCATCCAGTATTATTCTCTCAGTAATTCCATAAAATGGCCCAGATGCTGAATTGAACAGACTTGCCAACGGTCTCAGATTTTTTGGTTCTCATTTGCTGGTTGGTTTTTGAAACCATGTTTCAGAAGTAAGAACTGTGTTTTAAATAGTAACAGTTGGTAAACGAAGGTGTTTTGGCTCCCGAGCACTAGTTCTCTCGGTATTTAAAAAAAAATCGAAAATTGTATCTTAAAGTTTCAAAAATTCTAAAGAAAAAAAATCAGGTCTCTAAAAAGGCAAAAAATAACATTTCTTTCCAACATTTGTCTTTTTTGTGCAGGCCACATATGAAAAAATATTTTGATGCAAATTTGGTCGTACACACTAGACATGTACATATACGTTTATGTTTTTTTTCAATTTTTTTGGATGGGTATTTTAGATAGTAGTGCGACGTTCCCTATTCATAGATCTGCACCTGCCTTTATCGAGTTAGATACGAAATTATCCATCTTTGAAACAGGTCTTAAGGTTGTCAACTCCTAGCTCCTTATCGATGTGGAGGAAAAATAGGACTCATCATGGAATTAATCAATAACAAATGAACTTTTCGAATTTTTTAAAAAGCGGGATCACTGGAGCTCGGGAGCTACAAATGATATTCGCAGTTGGCAGTTCTATTTGTATGGTATTGGAAAAATTGACGTGAACTTGTAAACAAAGTACTTTTCACTGTATTTTTTAACATCTAATTAGTAGACGTCTTACTAGTCCTGCATACTAAGTCTAGAGATTGACCAAGTTTCTTATCATATACAGCTATGATTTAAATAGTTCTGAAGAGGAAAGGATCACCATCAAGATAAGGAAAAGGTAGCAGTTTCATAACTCCATTCATTGTCTTCCATTGGAGCTTACTTTCTAGATTTAGTTGTAGTCTTGCATTGATAATAAATCACCTTGACATAGCACGAAGTGAGAGAAGGTAAGTAATATATATGAGCTACCCATGTTGGGACACGGCTGCATTCCAAATTATCAGACCATAATAGCATAAGAACACTGACTTCAATGATGCCACTGCTTAATTTGTTGACAAATTTATTGGCATATCTTTTTGTGCAGGAACGAGTACGAAAAGCTCAGGCGCAAATGCCATCAAATTCTGAATTGCCACAAGGGATTTGGTCTAAAGATTATAAATGAAATCAATAACGAGGGATGTTCTGGTGGTGCACCTTACCTAGGCGATGTTAGTACAAATGTTTCTGTATCAGCCAAGGAATTTAACCGTTTAGGCAGCGAAGCGAACAGTCCAGATAATGCTGACTGTGCTCCTGCAGAATGCATGGATGATGATACCAGTGAGTTAACTTATGTAGATCCATGTATTGCAGAATCAGAATCTTCTGACTCCGGATCTTCTGATGAGGATGATCAAGGTCAGATGTCTGTCTGTGCCAATACCGAAGAGAACTGTGCTCCGGAGCCTAAATTTGTCAGGAGTACCTCATCCAAGTCAGACTTCTTTCGATCTAACAAAACTCCAGAGGACTTTGCAACTTGGCAGCGCATTATACGTCTAGATGCTATCCGGGCAAACACAGACTGGGCTTTATTCTCCCATAACCAGGCTGAAGTCTCTAAGGAGAAAGCCCTGCAGCGTGCATTATCTGTTGGGTTGAAAGATTATGATCATTTAGAGCCTTACATGATTTATCATGCTGCCCGGTTAGTCGCATTACTTGAGGCATACGCACTCTATGATCCAGAGATTGGCTACTGCCAAGGTATGAGTGACCTCTTGTCACCTATAATTGCAGTGATGGAAGAAGACCATGAAGCATTTTGGTGCTTTGTGGGTTTCATGAAGAAAGCGAGACACAACTTCAGGCTGGATGAGGTTGGAATAAAAAGACAGTTGAAGACCGTCTCTCAGATCATCAAGCGAAAGACTCACACCTCTACAGGCACCTGCAGAAGTTGCAGGCAGAGGACTGCTTCTTTGTGTACAGAATGGTGCTGGTCCTCTTTAGGAGAGAGCTCACCTTTGAGCAGACTTTATGTCTGTGGGAGGTCATGTGGGCTGATCAGGCCGCCATTCGAGCTGGGATTGGAAGATCCACATGGGGAAAGATAAGGCTCCATGCTCCTCCGACCGACGACTTGTTGCTCTATGCTATAGCGGCCTGTGTCCTGCAGAGGAGGAAGCTGATCATTGAGAGATACAGCAGTATGGATGAGATACTGCGGGAGTGCCAGAGCATGGCTGGGCAGCTTGACGTCTGGAGGCTTCTAGATGACGCTCACGACTTGGTTATCAACCTCCATAATAAAATCTGATTCAGTTGCTCTTTTCGGATTGTATGTAGGCCTAAAAATATGCCTGAGGTATGTTCTCAGATGAAACTGATCTTTCATCTGTTGTTTGTCACCCGGCATAAAAACGATTCTAGGTATAGAGAAATGAATGTTGTAAGTTTTAAGTGGATGAAGTTCCCTTGAAAGAAAAATAGCATGGATCAAGTATCCTCAGTTACAGCAAAATACATCTTCTGCGGATGTCATAGTCACCAGGTTACTAGCACTGTAAACTATGCATTGTTGTTTAATATAAAGAATTTACTTTTCTTGCCTTCAATGTTCCAATTTTTTTTGTCATGTATTGTTTCCCTCTTATAGTCAAAACTGAATTTTATTCTTTTGACGAATATAAATTAGCGATGTTCGCACTATTGCTTCTATTGTGTTTACTAATACTGCATTTAGTTAACTTCCATTTCGCAGTCCCAGATCCCAGTTTCCAACATCGTTCCTGTTCTACTCTGTGCATATGTTTCAGATAGAGAAAGTGTAAGATGCTGTCGCGTGCCTCCCGTGCACAGCTGTTAGAAGAAATTGTGACTTAGCACCATAAGATCTGAACATCTACTACTCCGTACTAGTGGAGGGACGCATTTGCCTGTAGTGTTCCTGTTAACACTGTTCCCATCGGTGATTCAGACTTAGCAGCTGCACCCACTTGATTTGGGGGACGTCTACTTCCGTGGAGGGAAATGGTGATGAGATTTTGTACTGCTCAGGGGACACCTGCACTAGCCTCCAAAGCCTTGATGCGATCTTACCTGAAGCAAAAGGAGGCACCCACCACCATCAGTCGCCATGGCCCATTTGTGGCACTATGTCTTCTCCACCCTCCTATCCTCCAAAGCTTGTAGTATATCCTTGTGGCACATACAACACACCTGAACAAGTCATAAAGGTATAACACCAGAGATGTCACAAGAGTGGTATGATGGCAACGTTAATGTACTATACTTACTTACTTTTTTTTTGAAACGAATATACTTTGTCCGTAGCTAAAAATTAGCTACCCAATGTTTTGGCAGGCCAACGAGCCAATCCCAAATTTATTTACCTAAGAAAATGAGACTTTTATGTTTGACAAGGCAACCTGGTAGCCAAGCAACTGACAGTCAATTCTTGTGGCTTCCCAAACACTTAGAAACGCAATTTTGGCATCGGAACTAAAGCATATACCCTAAGATTCAGAATTGCCAGATTTGGTCTCTGCTCTCGCTTTTAAATCCTGTATGAGAGAGCTGTCTCGGCAGGAGTCTGGGCTGTTCAAGTTCAACCACTCAAGATCTGAAGCCACTATAGTCTACAGGCGCCGTTGTTTCTGTGCCGTTGGAAACCCTGAACAAGAAAAAGCCGGCAGCATACCGAGGCTTCCCAAGCACTGATAAACAATGTCCCTTCGGGGACATCCAACCAAAGCATATGCCCTAAGATTCAGAATAGCCAGAACATAGTCGGCCTCAATACAACCAGATTTGGTCCCTCCTCTCTCTTTTAAATCCTGTATGTATGAGAGGGCTGTCCCGGCAGGAGTCTGGGTTGTTCAAGTTCAACCACTGGACCAGGTAACTAACCACTCAAGATCTGAAGCTACTATAGTCTACAGGCGCCGCTGTTTCTGTGCCGTTGGAGCTCCCTGAACAAGAAAAAGGCGGCAGCAGCAAGGGCCAGGACGATCTCTCTGGATCGCTCTCCAGTGCAATGGTCACGTACTGTGTTGGAGACCTGGAGCAGGCCCTGAGATTGCGATGGGTGCTTGCCCAAGTGGCCGCCGGGGCCACGACCATTTGGATCGGTCGCCATGGATGGATGTGATCTGACCTTCCTTCTCTTTCCAGCTGCCTAGCTCAGCTTACCTTGTGCTTGCACGTGCAATGTGCTAACATGCCTGAATCCCTTCCAAATCTCTGTGTGTGCATTATGCTTCAACTAGATGGCTACGCGTGCAAGACCGCTAGAGCAGGCTCGAGAGTGGAAATGTTAGATACATTACGCCTAGGTAAAGAGAAATGAGACCTCCCAGAAAAATATCTCCATGCTGCATTCCAAACTAGCTAGTTCCTGCATCGATCGATCGTTGCAGATCAAGCTTCGTGCTGTCCTTTTAGTTTTTAAACCTCGATGATATCTTGGAGTAAGTGTAAATCACGCCAGCTGACGTGAAAAAGGTGACCCAATTAAGCTCTGAGCTTGTATCCGATTGGAGCGTGTAGTAGCTAGCTGAGCTCCGGCAGAGCGAGCGGATCAGTGCAGTGACCGAGCATTGCAACTTGCCCTTGTCTCCTTGGTTCTGCAACGACTAACTAACTGCATATGCATGCCTGGAAAGCACGGGCAAGTGTTAGTGGATGCAATGTTTGTGCGTATGCATATTGATCCACATTCAGGTTCAGGCTCGTGCTTGTTGCATCAGCTGTGCCAGCTCTTTATCGAAAAAAAGATCAGCTGTGTGTGCCAGCCAGCTCAATTTTCTATGTCCTTACTAAGCATGGATGTAGTACCCTTTCCTTTGAGCAAGTGAGTGTCGCTGCACTGGTGAGGTTGACCCTCATCCTTTTTACGTGTGTCACGAGGGGAAGGCTACAGCTCGAATGGACTCCACCGCCGTGTCGCTTTACCCGGCGTCGCCGGCTGGCCGTACGTCGTGCCGATGGGGCCGCCCTCCGCCTCGCTCCACGCTTTTTGGCCGGCGTTCTTATCTTCAACTCCATCCTGCAGGCGCTGGACGACTACAGCTGAAGCCCCATGCATATGCTCAGTCCAGCCAGCCTAGCTAGAACTGATCAGACATAGGGCAATCAGGAATCGCTAAAGATCTAAAAAGGCTCCAGTGCAACCCGGGACTTTGTGTCTTCTCGATCTGCACCACAACCCAGGTGGCGGCGAGGCTCATCACATCTTCGTTAGAGCCCATGTGGGGAAATCTATGCTAGCTAAGCTAGCAATATTTTCTTGTCGATCGATCTCTAGCTAGCTTTATTCGATCGTGTATGCAGATAGTTTTTCACGAGGCACATTGTTTTCTTAGTGCCATCTATGCTTTTTTTTTAAAGAGAGTCTCCCCTCCGATTTCCATTAATAGAAACCAGGCAGCTAGATGTTCAATACAGGAAAGTAAAGAAAGCAGTAAAAATTACATCAGAAGCAGTGCTAACCCACACCCAACGTAGCTGCGGAAGCGAGGCAAAGCCTACCAACGTCATTAAAACCTAAAGCACCAACTACCTCTACTCTTAACTGATACAAACTCCCAGCAACCAGCAACAGAAAACATCGCTCCAGCAAGCGCCAATTGCTTGAACAGTCATCAATCACGTCGAAATCAAACCGCAATCCGAAGCACGCCGGGACGCCATCCTTTCGAAGCATGGAAGGCTTCACTTGCCACCCGTTCTACTAGTCTTGCTCCCCACAACAACACCTCGCGGTTTCCCTGTTTTGTCTGTAAAATAGCCCAAGAGCTGATCAAATTAGTAACCGAATGAATAATTGTAAACGGATCGTTTATTTTCTTCCTCTCGAAGCAAATCGCGTTCCTGGCATTCCATATCGCCCAGAACAGCGCTGCCACCCCAGTTAGAACCATTTTCCTGTGTTCATTATCAAATTTATGTAACCATGGCCCAAACACATCCTGAATCGTTAATGGAAGCAACTGAAAATTGAAAGCACATCTAAAAATACTCCAAATTAATTTAGCTGTAGAGCAAGTTAGTAAAAGATGCTCAACTGTCTCCGGTTGCCCACAAAAGAGGCATTGTGGACTACCGGTCCATCCTCTCTTCAAAAGATTGTATCTGGTTAAAATACTTTTTATAACCAGCCACAAGAAGATTTTTATTTTATATGGGACTTTAGCTTTCCACATAAATTTATGAGGAAAGCCAATCTCATTTAGACTAAGTTGTCTGTATAAAGATTTAACCGTGAAGATCCCATTTTTAGTTAACATCCATTTAATTTTATCCTCTCCCTGCCTTAGCAAGACACCCTCACAAGAATGCTTGACATTTTCCCACATCAATAAAGTATCTCCTAGTAACGTTCTCCTAAAAGTTAAGGCACCCCAACCATTGTTCATAACTGTCGCCACCGTAATACCTTTTTCATGACAGATGTTATAAATCCTCGGACATCTATCCTTGAGAGGTTTATTATCTACCCACCAGTCCTCCCAGAATCTAGTATTCTCTCCATTTCCAACCAGCTTCTTACAGTTCTTATAAAAGATATCCTTCACACTCAGAACACCAGACCAAAACTGGGAATCTCCAGGTTTACGTCTGATCCCAGATATACATTTATTCTTTATATACTTATTTCTAATAACGGTTTGCTACAGACCTTTTTTAGTTTCCAGCTTCCAAAGCCATTTCGCGAGAAGTGCTTGGTTCATTAGGTCAATATTCAAGATGCCCAGACCCCCCTGGTCTTTAGGCTGACACACCACTCCCCATCTAACCAGATGCTATTTCTTTTTATCCTTCTCCTCCTGCCAAACAAACCTAGCTCTGAAGTAATCCACTCTTTTCTTGACCCACACCGGCATTTTATAAAAAGACATCATATACAATACCATGTTCGAAATGCACGTTTGGGCTAGGGTTGTTCTTCCAGCTATATTAAGAAGTCTCCCGTGCCACCCAGCACAATGTTTTTCAATTTTCTTTTCCACATGATTCCAATCTTTGTTTCTAATTCTCACCTTATGTACCGGGAAAGCCAAGTATCTCATAGGGAGAGAACCATTCAGACAAGTGAAAATTTCTTTGTAAATTTTATTTTTATTCTGCGCTTCACCAAAAAGGAATATTTCACTTTTATGGAAATTGATTTTTAACCCAGACATTTGTTCAAAGGCGCAAAGAATAAATTTCAAATTCTTAGCACTCTCTATATCATCAGGCAGCAAGAATACGGTATCATCTGCATACTGCAGCATATTAATACCTCCCTCACTTTCAACACTTAACACCCCTTTCACCAGACCAACATTTTTGGCATTGTGTAGCATAATAGCTAACGCATCTGCCGCCAAATCAAACAACAGGGGAGACAAGGAATCCCCTTGCCTCAGACCTTTGTGTGTAGTGAAGTAATTTCCAATAGAATCATTAACCCGGATAGCCACATGCCCCCTCGCATCGATTGCATTATCCAATCAATCCACATATCTGGATATCCTTTTAATTTTAGCATTTTACAAACAAAGGGCCATTTGATTTTGTCATAAGCTTTCTCGAAATCTACTTTAAACATCATCGCACTATGTTTGCCCACATGAATGCTATTTAAAGCTTCATGTAAGTGATGGGGTTCGTAGCAGAAATCAATAATTTTTCTAACTATCGCAACACCGTAAACTAGCCAGAATCTATCTATCTAGTAATGCTGTAACGGAGGAGACATCGGAAACATACCCTTGTAGACCGATAGCGGGAATTACGCTCTCGCACAAGCGTTGCCGATGAAGACATACGTAGCCGACCTCAAGGTCGCGGAGAACTTGGCGCGACGAAGAAGAAGGAGACGCGGCGATAAAGAAGCTCCTAGTGCCGAACTCGTGAGAGAGCAGCACCTCCGAGTACTCGCACACGTACGGACCTTGACGATGACCTCCGTGCTCCCCGATCCAGCCGGAATAGCGGAAGTGAGAACTTTGGGTGGAATCCCGCAGCACAACGGTGCGCTGCGGTTTATAGGTCTCCCGTATACGCTGTCCAGACTTGGGACCGCGCACGTCGAGAGATGGGGAGGGAGGAATTGGACTAGGGAGAAGCCTGGGCCAACCGGAATTAATTCCTGAATTTTCTGTGTATTTTTCCAATTAATCCGGGTCCCTATTTATTGAAGGAAAAGGGTGTGCAACTCTCCTCAACAAACCATGTGGGACTAAAGGGAGGAGAGGGGTGGTGCGGCTGCCTCCTTGGGCCCAGCCGCACCCCATGGTGGCGCATGGGCCCCAAGGGCCCAGCCGCACCCCTCACATGGGAGGAACTTCCCCTCTTGGGCCCTATGGCCCAATAAGGTGGCTGCCCCATTTTTCTCCTTTTTCTTTAATATTAAATTAATATATATATATAATTTCATAATTAATATATTTACATACTTATTTAATCTCCCGTGACTCCGAAACAATTTCTGGATCACTCCGAACTCACTTCGGTCTCCCTGGAACTCTTCCGGTCTTCCTCGGAACTCTTCCGTTCTTGCCGGAACCTTTCCGAAACCTCCTATCTCTATACCTAAGCCACTCCGATGTTTCCAAAATGTTCTCCTAGCGTCGTCAAGACCTTAAGTGTGTTACCCTCGGTTCGAGAACACTCCAGACATGGTCGAGACCCTCTCGCCAATGACCGTCAGGGAGCCCTGGATGACTATGACGACCCTGTGCATTCTAGAATAAATCACCTCTGAATTATCTGTGAACCGTTAACATGATATGGTCATTCCCTTTGTTCGTTGATACTTCCTTGTCCGAGATACGATCGTCAACATCCGATGTTGTGTTTTATCTTGTTACCGACAAGGTTGCTTTACTCATTCCCGTGAAATTATATCTCAATGACCTAGTCATACGCTGCGCAGCTTTACAGATATAATCTCACCGAGTGGGCCCAGCATATCAATCCATCACACGGATGAACAAATCCCACTCTTGATTACTCGCCCCGACTACTTCCTTCCAATACCCGAAAGTGTCACCTTTATTGTCAGCTTATGAGGCATGACGTTTGATGCGATCAGCCATATCTTTCAGAAGCATCGACTTGATGTAATCTCACGGTCTAAGGAATAAGCTACCACGTTATAATCCTATTGCAGTGTTGAACTATCTGATACGATCCTAACTGCAATACTTTGGGTAACGTCCATCAAATTATTCTCCCAATAAAATGACTCCACCATCAACTGTTAATGCAATATGATCGGGAAATCACGATCATCCATTGACTGATGGACTAGTTTATCTAGAGGCTTAACTAGGGACTCTGGTTTGTTTAAGTACCACACGTGTATTAACAATTCCGATTAATACAGTTACAACATGGTATAAAACTATTTATAAACTTAAAGAGATAATGCAATAAATCTTATTATTTATTTGCCTTTAGGGCATATCTCCAACAGTAAGAGCAAAACTCCTTCCATGATAAGCCGACCTTTGATAAATGCCGTTTGTACCGGAGAAATCACTTTATCTACCGATTTTCCAATCTTTTCATCAAGATTTTCGTAAATATTTTAAAGCTTACATTAAGTAGGCATATAGGACGAAATTTCTGAATTTGTTTCGCATCCTTACACTTAGGTACTAAAGTAATTATACCATAGTTTAGCCTAGATAGATCAAGCTGTCCTTTATGGAAATCATCCAGCATTGCCTTCAGATCCCATTTGATAAGCTCCCAGAAAAATTGATAAATTCAGCCGTAAAACCGTCAGGACCAGGAGAAGTATTGTGTTTCATAGAAAACACCACCTTCTTCACCTCTGAGAAAGGTTTAATCAACTCACTAGCCTCAGAGTCATCAATTTTTTCATTACTTTCAATGTTGAAATCAATATTAGAGACATCTGGTCTACCAAAAATATTTTTATAGAATTGAGTAATATACTCCGTCAGGTTATTTTCCCCTTCAATTACACCTTCCTCTTGTTCTAACGAAATAATCATATTTTTCCTACGTCTACCATTAGCTTTTGCATGGAAGTATCTAGTGTTGATATCACCCTCTTTAATTTCTTTATCCTTACTTCTCTGTTTCCATTTTAGTTCTTCTTGCCGCAAGAGAAAGTTTAGATCAGCTCTCAAAGATTTCTGATCTTGTCTCATAGTAGCAGAGAGACCAACAATTTCACACAGTTCATCGATCGCATCTAAATTTTGCAAGATATCCGCCTTGTCTTTCTTATATTTAGCATCTAAGTTCCTATTCCAGCCTTTAAGAAATTTTCTCAGAGCTCGAAACCGAAATTGCCAACGGTCCAACTTATCTCGCAATAAACACGGTTCATTCCAAATTCTTTCCACATTTTCCTTTAAATATTTTCTTTCAAACCAAGCATTTTCAAATATAAAAATGGGAGGATTATTATTAGGCATTCCCGTATCAATGATCAAAGGAGTATGATCAGAGATCTCTCTTTCCAACGTAGTTAGAAAAGTTAAGAGATATTTATCCTCCCAGTCTGGACAGATAAGCACCCTATCTAGTCGTTCATAAGTAGGATCATCATGATTATTCCCCCAGGTATATTTTCTACCATTAAGCGGCAGATCCAACAACCCAGCATTTTCAATGATAATATTAAAAATAAAACTCCACCGAGAGAGATTTCCCGGTTTATTTTTTCATCAACGCTACGAATCAAATTGAAATCAACCCCAATAAGGCAGGGGTATGAGTTATCATGACATACTCTTGCTAATTAAGTCAGGAATAACGCTTTCCTAGAGGGTTGCACATCTCCATAAATAATCATTAGATTCCAATCAAAGTCTGCCATTTTATCATGAACCAACACCCTAACAAAATATTCACCAATTTCATGTTGATATATTCTAGCGTATCCTGATTAATTCCCACCAGAATACCTCCAGATCTACCTTTAGAAGCAGCCCATTTCCAAAGAAAGTTCCTGCCCCCACCCAATTTATGTAGTTCATTTTTCGTAAATTTTGTTTGATGGTTTCTTGTAATCCCAAGAAATCCACCCTCTTTTCTATCACTGTTTCCCTAACGATTCTTTGTTTACGATCATCTCCCGCCCCTCTTAGGTTCCAAATAAAACCTATCATCTTTTATTCTTTTTTCTTCCATCAACTTTCACACAGCCCATAGCTGAGGCATTGCTGATCACTTTTTTCTTAGCAGAGAAAATACTTTTTAATTCACCAAAATTCATATCTTCATTTTCATCCTCATTTTGCTCATTATCAGTGAACAACTCTTCAACATCAGCATCCCCAGTATCAATATGTACATGGGAGCTTGTATTATTTTTATCCACTTCATTGACCTTACTTTGTTTCATCATTTCTTGCCTAGCCTTTTCTAGATTTCTCATAATTTCTATGTTTGAGTCAACCATATCTATCATGCATCCAAGGTCAATCCCAATACATCTAGCCATATGATATAGAGAAGTATTAGAATTAGTAAAGATATCAAGGTTATGTGAATTACCATAGTCATTTTTCGCTGCAGCCCGTTCCTTTGCCAAATCTTCTATCTTCGCATCCTCCTTGCTCTTGAAACGGTCACTTCTTCTCAACAATTCATCCTCATCTTTCTCACTGTTGTCCTCTTTGTATATTCCAGTAATTTTCTCCATCTTGGTCTTGAATGATTCAACCGACTCCTGGCTATTGGTATAATCTATGTTGCATCTCTTGTTTGTAAGATCGCGCCAAATCTTACTCCAAGAGCTCAAATCTATAGGGCGAAATGGGCAATATACTCGTATATCGTTACCGCGGTTTAAGGTTCTGCAGTGCTCCTAACTCCTTATAAGCCACGACCGACGTGGGGAGGGAGAGGAGTGACGGGGAGGGAGAGAACATATCTTGAGAGGGGTAGGGGGTGGACACTGGTGTGTCAGTTCGTGTGTAAAAGTTGACAAGCTGCAGCCTACAGGGTATAAATGCAGTGAAATCCTACATGTCATCGGATGCAGAATTTACATGGTGAATAAATCAGGGATATCCAACTAGTTGTGTAAACATTCCATTGCATAGAAACAATGGCCAGGACACTGGGTGCCCTACTCTTAGCAGGCTTGACAGGGCTTTCTGCAATGCTGAATGGGAGTTGACTTTCGAGCACCACTCCCTAAACGCGCTTTCTTCATCTTTGTCTGACCACTGCCCAATATTGCTCTCAAATCATAGTGGCCCGCGAAAGGCTCCAACTTTCCGCTTCGAGAACTTCTAGACGAAGATGCCTGGTTTCAGTGACACTGTTCAGTTAGCTTGGGAGGAGCCAACTACCCACACTCAACCTGCTCACGTTCTAAACCATAAGCTCAAGTCTACTGCCAAGAGACTCAGAGCCTAGAGCAAAGGGCTCTTCTCCAATCACAAGATGCAACTTCTCATGGCTCTGGAGGTTATCCTTGTGCTTGATCTGGCCCAGGAATCACGCTCACTCGCCGAGGTTGAGAGGGATCTACGCGCCGCTCTTAAGTGCCGGGTCATGGGCCTGGCGGCTCTTGAGCGCACCCGGAAGCGACAAGCATCGAGAATCTCCTTCCTCCGCGAGGGGGACGTGAACACTAAGTTCTTCCATTTACGAGTTAACTCACGTCGCCGCAAGAGCAACATTATGCGCCTAAAGAGGGGGAAGGCTGGGTCACATCCCACAAGGAGAAAGCAAACCACATCCATGAGCATTTCTCGAGAATTCTTGGCCACCCCCGAGCCCTGCCCGTTGGATTTCAACTGGAACTTGATGAACCCTGCCACTGAAGATCTGGAAAGCCTGGGGCTGCCTTTCTCGGAGATGGAGATTACGGGGCAATTGATGACATGCCACTTGATAAGGCGCCTGGCCCGGATGGCTTCACTGTCGCTTTCTTCCGCCATTGCTGGCACATCATCAAGGAGGATACCATGTGTGTTGAGGTGTGGACTCGGCAAATCCCTGGGTTGTGTACCCCGGGTTGATTGAGGGGGAGAGAGATGGCGCGCTGGTAGTTCCGTCGGCTGACAAGCAAGGATTTACCCAGGTTCGGCCCCTCATGGTGAGGTAAAGACCTACATCCTGCTTGTCTGATCTGTATAGATGATGATGATATTACATGGTGGCCGCGAGGGCGATGAGAGACGTGGTCTCGTGGGGGATCTCCTGTATGGGGTGCCCCTGCCTGGCTTTATAAAGGGAGCCAGGTAGGGTTTACATGAGGTTCTTGTCTTGTACTCCAAGTTGTAGTTTGTTGGGCTTCATGGGCCTCCAGGTGCTGGGCTGCATCGGGTATGCCAACGGTCGGGTGCCCGGAGGGTACGCCCACGAGTGGGAACAAGCTCGGGATGCTCTGGAGAAGAAGTGGTTCTACATCAGGGTCGCGGAGCTGGAGAAGTCACTGGGTGAAGCCCAAGAGCGGGAACAAGCTCGGGATGCTCTGGAGAAGACCCAGGTCGACCGCTTGCTCGCACTCGCAGATGTTGTTGGAAGTAAGTTTTTCGGCTCAGTGCCCACTTTGCCTTTCTTCGACTTCTGACGTCTTACGGGTGTGGATTTCTTTTGAACAGAGACTTGCGGAGGTGCTCCTCCAGAAAGGACTTCCAGCGAGAGTGTCGGCTTGGCGGAGGCTGTTGGCTTCGTCGACCGCGTCTGCGCGTATGCATCGGCAGCGCTGCAGCAGTCGACGGCGGCACTGCAGAAGTCGACGGAGGCCTTAGCGACTGTGCACCAGAGTATCTTTCCCAGCAAGCCGCCACCAGCTGCTGTTGACGCACTCGCGGCTCCATTCGAAGGCAATTCGAATGTCCTGGCGGACTTCACGCGCGCGCAGACGGTACGCGGCTCCGAGCTCACTTTCCAGCTACTTCTTGGTCACCAAGTCGTAGGTGATTTTGAGAAGGTTGTCAGCGACTTCCCTCGGAAGCCTGATGGCAGGACCGCGTCCCTTAGCGGTGTGAAGGTGCAGGCGAGCCAGCTAGCTGCGAAGTTGGTCGCCACCTTCGAGAGGAGGATTGCCAAAGCTGCAGAGTTGGCTGCTAGAAAGAGCCGTTCCCAGTCGGAGTCTGTAGTGTAGACTTTTTCCTTTTAGGACTATGCTTCTGCTTTTGGGCTTGAGTCTGTAATGCACTTTATATTGTGCGAGTGAACATGCTGATGATGAAATGTGAATTCGCTCCCTAGGGGGTGCAGTCGCCGAGTCTTTTTTGATGTCTGGCTTGGATGAATTATGTTGATTCTTTTCCTGACTTGACGCTGTCAATTCTTGGCAGTCTGATATGGGCGAAGCTCCTGACGTTGCTGGAACTACTGGCGCGGACGATGAGGAGGACACCACTTCGGCTGCGCCTACTCGTCGCCGCCGTCAAGCTCCTCCAGCTCCTGTGCGAAGCGTAAATGACCAGAGAGTGATCACCTTCATGAGGAACAAGGTGGTTGAGCTCGAGTCGAAGCTGAACAGTGCTGAGTTGGAGCTGGAGCGATTGAGGTCACGGCCCGTTGTGCCGTTCTCCCAGTGTGAAGAGTTTCTACTTGGCGAGATGGACTTGATCAGTCGACAACTGCAAGGTTGGCCTTCTAGCGTTTTTGCTTCGGCTTCTGTGTCTTCCTGCTATGCTTAATGCTTGGCCTTGATGCAGATGTGAACTCTGACTTGAAGGCTGAGCAGCTTCGAGTGGACGAGCGAGTAGAGAAAGAGGCCGCCGGTGACTCACCCGAAGCGCGCCAGTTTTGGTCGAACAAATCCAGAGGTAGTGTACTGGCACGAATGCTGGATCGCACCTGGCGGGCTGCTGTGCTCTTGGAAGGTTGCAGAAAAACCCTCTGGCAGATCAACAAGGTGTACTTTCCTCACAACGAGCAGCCGAATGGACTGACTGCGCTTCTGGAGAGGTTCCGTGAAGGCAGTGCGTTGAAGGAAGTCGTGCACGCTCAACTTGTTGCCGGGGCGAACGTGGCGTTGGCATACGTTCGACTGCACCGGCCTAATCTTCCATTGCACAAGGTGCTTGACGGCTTGCCTGGAGAGGGTGAATATGCCGATACTCTTGCGGCTGCGCGCCAGATGATTCAGCAGGTCCAAAACTTTAGCGAGCACCTTGTAGGGCCACTTGATGCGCCAAAGGGCGAGCCTGTAGAATAAGAGCAGTAGAGTGCTGTTGCATAGCGTTAGCTTGTAAAAGAAATTTTTCCAAGTGGAAATATGAGTGTATGTATGTCGAGGTGGGGGTAGCCCCCGAGTTAGTAAATTGTATCTTGTAGACGTCTGTAAACCTGTATGGCGCAGCCCCCGAGCGGATCGAGTGCGGCCTAGGATTTTGAATTAAACCTGTGCGGCGCAGCCCCCGAGTGCTTCGAGTGCGGCCTAGGATTTTGAATTAAACCTGTGCGGTGCAGCCCCGAGTGCTTCGAGTGCGGCCGAGGTGTATCGAGTCAGACTTGTGCGGCGCAGCCCCCGAGTGCGTCGGGTGCGGCCTAGTACTTTGACTTGGACCTGTGCGGCGCAGCCCCCGGGTGCTTCGGGTGACGGCCAAAGGTTTTGCGAGTGACCTGTATGGCGCAGCCCCCGAGTGCTTCTGGTGGAGACCTAGGTTTTCGAGTTGGACCTGTATGGCGCAGCCCCCGAGTGCTTCGGGTGACGGCCAAGGATTTTGCGAGTGACCTGTATGGCGCAACCCCCGAGTGCGTCGGGCGCGGCCTAGGCTAGACTTAGACCTGTGCGGCGCAGCCCCGGGTGCTTCGGGTGACGGCCAAGGATTTTGCGAGTGACCTGTATGGCGCAGCCCCCGAGTGCTTCGGGTGGCGACCTAGGTTTTCGAGTTGGACCTGTATGGCACAGCCCCCGAGTGCGTCGGGTGCGGCCTAGGTTTGACTTAGACCTGTGCGGCGCAGCCCCCGAGTGCTTCGGGTGACGGCCAAGGATTTTGCGAGTGACCTGTATGGCGCAGCCCCCGAGTGCGTCGGGTGACGGCCTAGGCTTGACTTAGACCTGTGCGGCGCAGCCCCCGAGTGCTTCGGGTGGCGGCCTAGGTTTTTGAGTTGAACCTGTATGGCGCAGCCCCCGAGTGCGTCGGTGACGGCCTAGGTTTATGTTGCTTTTTGACTAAAAAAGTAAAGGGGAGAGCTTGTTCCACAAATCACTTCATTGATTTTTGCGAGCAGGCCGCCTCATTAAAACCCTTCCAGTCCCCTCAGGTACCCTGGTAAGGGAAAGAGTGCGTCTGGAACCTGCCGCTTCTTGAGATAGCACACTTTGTTACAAGGGGGAGTCGATTAGGCGTAGAAGCGGCGCAGTTGCGCCACGTTCCACGGGTTGCTGCAGACTGTCCCTGTCTTCGAGTCCTTCAGGCGGTAAGCTCCGCCGCCAATTGCCTCTGTCACGATGTATGGACCTTCCCACGGGGAGGCTAGTTTGTGCACCTTCTTCTGTTTGAGGCGGAGGACAAGGTCTCCGGGGACGAACGCTCTGGGCCGCAGTCGCCGTCCGTGATAGTTGCGTAAGTCTTGCTGATACACGGCTGTGCGGGTAAGGGCGATGTCGCGTGCTTCGTCCAGGGTATCCATGTCATCCTCGAGTGCTTCTTCTGCCTCGGACTCGTCGTAGGCCACCACTCGGGGTGCATCGAACTTGATGTCGCATGGCATGACTGCTTCTGCGCCGTAGACCATGAAGAATGGCGTGTACTGAGTGGATCTGTTTGGCGTAGTGCGCAGGCTCCACAGCACAGACGGCAGCTCCTCAACCCAGGCGCCTGCGGCGCGCTTCAATGGTACTCGAAGGCGCTTCTTGATGCCCTTGCAGACTAAACCATTGGACTTTTCGACTTGCCCGTTGGACTGCGGGTGCGAGACAGATGCGTAGTTGAGTTTGATGCCTTGCTCGGAGCAGAAGTCCTTGAACTCTTCGGCTGTGAAGTTCGTGCCGTTGTCGGTGATGATGCTGTGTGGCACTCCAAACCTGAAGATGATCGACCTGATGAAGTTAACTGCCGAGGAGGCAGTCGAACTTGTGATAGGCACGGCTTCGATCCACTTCGTGAACTTATCGACTGCCACCAGGAGATGCGTGTGTCCTCCTGGCGAGGACTTCTTGAGTGGACCCACCATGTCGAGCCCCATTGAGCGAAGGGCCAGGCAAGTGGGATGGTCTTTAGTGCTGAAGCTGGTGCGTGCGGCTTGTTGGCGAACTCCTGGCAGCCGAGACATTTCCTCACGAGTTCTTCTGCGTCTTGCATTGCGGTGGGCCAGTAGAATCCGGCTCGTAAAGCTTTGGCCACTAAGGCTCGACTGCTGGCGTGGTGCCCGCAGATGCCAGCGTGGATCTCGAGTAAGATGGCTTGACCGTCGACTGGGTCGACGCACCGTTGTAGTACTCCAGAGATGCTTCGCTTGTATAGCTCCCCCTTGATGATGGTGAAGCCTTTCGAACGGCGAATAATGCGCTTGGCTTCGACTGAGTTGACTGGCAGTCTCTGGTGCAGCATGTACGCCAGATATGGGCTCGTCCAGGTGGGCTCGATGAGCAGAACCTCCATTGGCTCCTTCTCTTTGCCTGGCGGGTCGGCGGGGCTCGTTGGTGGTCATCGATGCCTTCTCTGAGCTTTCAGTGAGTAATTTCCACATTCTTAACTCGGCAAACATTGCCCTCCTGCCAAAGAAAGAGGGACCGGACTCCATCTCTGACTTCAGGCCCATCAGTCTCATCCATATGATCCCGAAGATCATTGCCAAAACTATGGCACTCAGATTGCGGCCGCGGATGAATGACCTGATTTCGACAAGCCAAAGTGCCTTCATAAAATCCAGGAGCATTCACGACAAGTTTCTTTACGTCAGAGATGCGGCTCGCCGTCTGCACCAAAATCGCACACCGCCCTGCTGTTCAAGCTTGACATTGCCAAGGCCTTCGATTCCGTGCATTGGGACTACATACTCGATGTTCTTCAGCGACGGGGCTTCCCGCCACGCTTTCGCGCCTGGGCCGCCTTACTTTTCACGACTTCCACGTCGCGCATTATCCTGAATGGCATCCCTGGTCTGGACATCCTTCACGGAAGGGGGCTCAGGTAGGGGAACCCGCTATGCCCGCTGCTCTTCGACTTTGCCATTGACCCTCTGCAACGGATCTTCGAGCTTGCCACGGAAAATGGACTGCTTCAACCACTGCCGGGCAGATTCATCAAAGCCCGCATCTAACTGTATGCTGATGACACAGTAATTTTTGTCGCCCCCTCTGCTCTCGACGTCTCCAAACTCGCAACTCTGCTACGAAACTTTGGCGACGTGTCTGGGCTAATCACGAATGCCACGAAAAGTTCGGTGGCCGCCATAAGATGTGAAGGCGTTGACCTTACCACCATCCTCGCTGAGTTCCCAGCGGGCATGGTCAAGTTCCCAATTTAGTATCTGGGCCTTCCACTTTCCCTGGGGCGGCTTCGATGTGCTGATCTGTAGCCCTACATTGACAAGACGGCCTCGCGCCTGAACCCGTGGAAGAGCAAATTTCTCAACTGTGCTGGTTGCAATTCCCTCATCAAGTCTGTGCTAACCTCCATGCCAATTTTCCTGCTAACGGCCATCAAGGTTGACAAAGCAACGCTTAAAGCCCTTGACAAGATCAAAAGGGAATGCTATGGGACTGCAGTGCTAGCATTAGTGGGGGCAAATGCAAGGTGGCGTGGCAAAAAGTGTGCCGCCCAAAGAGCACGGCTGAGCTTGGGATCCTAGACTTGGAAAAGTTCGCCAGGGCTTTGCGGCTGCGCTGGCTTTGGTTTGAATGGACTGCGCCTGATAAGCCTTGGGTCGGGCTTGAAACTCTGAATGATCAACTAGACCGGGATCTCTTCAACGCCGCAACCAAGGTCACTCTGGGTGATGGCAATCGTGCGGTCTTCTGGACTTCTTCATGGTTGAATGGCACCACGCCGAAGTCCGTCGCCCCTCTCATCTTCAAAGCAGCCAAGCGGAAGAACAGATGCGTGCGGGATGCGTTGGCTGATAATAAGTGGGTGGCAGACATTGACGTTGCCGCTTTCACGGTGGATCACTTTGTCCAATTCATCGCACTTTTTGAGCTCCTCGAGGAGGTGGCTCTTACTGCGAACATGCCTGATACAATCACCTGGACCCTCACGGAGAGCGGAATCTACACTGCTGGGTCTGCCTACAAAGCTCAGTTTGCGGGTGCCATTCCTTGTTCCTTCTCTCCCATTGTGTGGATGCCCTGGGCCCCACCAAAATGTCGGTTCTTCGCCTGGCTGGCGGTGCAAAATCGGTTGTGGACCTCTGATCGCCTTGCAATAAGGGGATGGCCTCACCAGCCCGTTTGCAAGCTATGCAATTGTCAACCTGAGACTGCACGGCACATCATCTTCGAGTGTCGTTTCTCCAAGCGGATCTGGCAAGCCGCGGCATCATGGCTGTCTTGCCCGTCTCTCCCAACTTGCGTGGGATCCGGACGCGGCACGATACTTCAATATTGGCAGGCGGCCTCCCGGGCGCCCACTGCTTTCCCCATGGGGCTCAATACCGCCATCACCCTGATCGCTTGGGAGTTATGGAAGGAGAGAAATGAGCGTGTTTTCAATAACAAATCGACCATGCCATTCGCCCTAATGCAGAAGATAAAGGACGAAAGTAAGAACTGGATCCTCGCTGGGGCCAAACAATTGGCACAGGTGACTGCTTCTTGAAGATATGACGATCTACCTTTCTGAGAGAGTGGACGGGGTTGGCTGATCTTTACCCCGGCGGGGGTGCTTTTCTTGTATTAGTAGGCCCCTCTATGTTCGTGTTTTTACTTTGGCCTAGGCCAGTGTCATGTTTGCTTCTTCTATATCAATATAAAGGCAAAGTTTTTGTCTCGTTTCAAAAGAGATTTTGGGTTGTCCTAGGCTGACTAGAGCGATTGTACGATCCTAGTGCATCCAAACAATACAATTAGGGACAGGGGTACATAAAAGCCATGGTTTAAAAGTTCAAGGTCCAAAGATCAAGGATTTGGAGGTCCGGGTTCATCTTACAATGAGCCTTCAGGGTTTAGAATAGAATTTTATTTATTTTGAACCCTTAGCTTCAGTGCTAGGTCTTAGACGAACATCAAAGTTTCAATCGAAGAAATTGAAACATTGAACTTTCTAATCTCTGTCGATCTTCATCTTACGCTTGTTTTTGTGTCGCCGTGCAAACAGTGACCCCACCTCGATCATACTTTGAGCTCGTTTGCACATATGTAGGGACTCATGAACCTGTAAAATTAGAAAACTAATTAAACAATAATCCTCCTACATCCGATGGCAAGCCTGCTCGTTTGGTAGCCTCAACGCCCAATACAACACTAGATGTAGAGAACAAACTAAAACAAACATATGCCACAAAGGGCACAAGCACACAAGTTGAAATAGTCACCACGCCTATGCGTTTGGCTTGGGTTGTCCTATATTTGCTCGCAAACAAGCAAACCAGAGATAAGGGATTGAATGGTCGGAATTTATAAAGTTAAAGGGTCCTAAATATTGGGCGTCGAAGTTCATGGTTCATTTTAGACAAGGCACAAAATTTGAGGGTTCGAAGTAGTTTCTCTTTTTTTTCCTTTTTAAGTAGTAAAAAAGTATAACTGGTTGTTGTAAAGATCTTTGCACCCGGCCGATCGACGCTTCTGGACCGATAAAGCTAAGCTCGATCATTGTTTGACCGTCGCACTCATCGATCGATCGTGTGCCATTTCTGATAGGGTATGCAGCTATCACATATAGCCATATCTCTGGATGAGGTATTCTTGGTGCTAATGGCATCCTGCTCTCTAGCCGAGCAATTATTCAGTAATTTCCATCGTGCGGGCTTACTTAATAAAAGAATAAAAACAGTGAAGTGAAAGCATCGATCGTGCAAGTTGGCTGGGATCGGAAGTGGCCCGTCCACGCTCGGACAGGGGACAGCAACTCAATCGGCATTTGGCGCGTGCAACAAGGAAAGCTAGCTCTCTGCTACGCGCACATACATGATATTCATATACACACCAACAAATCGAAAAAAGCGCGCGCAACGGCGCAAACACAACACATGAAACACGATCGACTACGCGCCAAATCGCGGCCGATTTACATCGATCCGTATGCGCTGCCGGCGCTATCCTGAATCAAGTGGCCAAGTTTCACCCGTCCGGCCGCGAGGTGATGAAAAAAATCTAGCTTAGCTAGCTAGCTAGCTAGCTCACGGGAACAGACAGGTTGTCGTTGCTGTCAGTTTCAGATACGGATTGATTCAGAAAAGATCATCTCTCAGGTGTTATTCTTGTGTACTGTAGCTCATGTAACATCGTCTTCATGACTTGGTCAGCAGGCAACCGACAAGCAACAACCAAATCGTTGCGCAGCCTCATACAGTGTCTGAATTAATTACTGACCCCTGCAGGAGGAGTGATCCGTGATCATTGAGCTCGGGAAACTATTTTTTATCTGTACTTGTAAGCTCTTGCTTGCATGGTCGTAGTCACAAGGTCACATTATCATTTGCGGCCAACAAAATGATGGACATTAATAACCGCTCCATAATAAATTACCCTATACTTTATCTGCCTATTATATACCAAAAATATAATACGGTAGGAAAAACAAAACATTGGTACTTCATAATTTTACCAATACATATCGCATTCATTAGATCTTCGTAATTGTATCAAAGATCGTAACCGGTAGATCTTTGTAACCATGGCTAGGAGTATGAATCGATAGGTTTTCGTAAGTGTAGCCAATACGGGGGTGGTTAGAGCGTCTCCTGTCGCGACCCCAATAGTTATCCCAGCATGTCTATTGGGCATGCCGGACGAAAAACCGTCAACATTGCGGTTATCTCATACCATTACTTTTTTTGTCTATTTCGTTCTTGTTGTAACTTGTGATCTTGTCACTTAGATTGTTCACTTAGTTGAACATATAGAAAACCTTATGTTGCATTGTAAGACTAACATTGTGAAGAAAGATAAAATTGTTAGTTGTCTATCCTCACCCCCAGGTTTTTAGATTGTCTCTAGTTAACACTATTACTAACCACTAACCAACAAAAACTTTGATTCTCAAATGAATCTTCAAAGCCCAAAGGAACTTATCGAAAATCCACTCGGGTTGCCATTAAAATACAAATACAATGATTTGATAGGAAAAAATCCCACTAGTAGGAAAACCCTCTTTAGTGGCGCACCTATTTAGAATTCTGTGGCGCACGGTGAGTGCGCCACAGAATTCACGCCACTATTTTTTTTTTCAAGTTTTCTTTATTTTTTGAATTTTTTTGGATTTTTGGATTTTTTTGAAGTTTTCTTATTTTTTTGGATTTTTTGATTTTTTTGTAGTTTTCTGGATTTTTTGAATTTTTTGGATTTGTTTGGAATTTTTTTTGTGTTTTTGAATTTCTTTTGAAGTTTTTTGGATTTTTTGAATTTTTTGAATTTTTTTGTGGCGCATGCTATATATGCGCCACAGAAAGCCATATTTCTTTGGGGCATTTGGTTTTTGTGCGCCACAGAATTTCAAATTTCTGTGGCGTACGCAAAACAATGCGCCACAGAAATTATTTATGTGGCGCATGGCTATTTCGTGCGCCACAAAAAGTGATCCACAGAAAGGCAGTTTCCTACTAATGTCCAGATTCAGTCAACAACCATTTAACTCTATCAGGGAATCATTTAAAGTAACACTAGCACAAAAGGTTGTAAGATCCCCCCACGTTGATAAAAATTCACGAAGGAAGCGTCTAAATTTAAGAAAGACCTACCTTTAGCAAAAACAGATTTAAGCAATATTTTTTGATGGAAAGTTAAATTCAAAATTCTAGTCAACAACAAGTATAAAGGCTTATGATCTATACAAAGATCTTCCCAAAACCCTTACCATCTCCTATACAACAGTTGTAGAACAAAATTTTAACCTCTATAATACCATACCGGAAGTGATAGTGAGAAGGAGACGGTTTACATTGAGTTAAAAGTCCCTTTCTCTAGGCAGCTAGCTCTTATCATCTTCTGTCACTGACCATACTTTTTTCAATATTTTGGTTACACAACAATCTAGTGTTCTTAACTTGAATATTAGTAACACCCAAACCCCCTGATCCTGGTCGACAGACATCTTGCCAGTGCACTAATTGGTATTGCCACAGAAGGCTTGATCTAGAAAAATATATCACTTATTACTAACCCCCTTAGGCACCCTAAACAAGGACATAATATACCTTGGAACTTTACTAAGAAAGTTTCAAAAGAATTAATATGCATCATAGATATTGATACTAAATTTCCTTACCAAGAGACCACATTATTCTCAACCTTGTTATGAGACTCAACTCACTATTTGCCCAGTCTTTTAAAATGCATTGGAAACCCTAGATGTCTAAACGGAAAATTGCCAATTTCACGACTGAAAATGTGAGCATACTCATCCTGTTTATCAACACTTGCTCCAAAACCATTCAACTCGCCTTACGAAAGTTAATTTTCAACCCAGCTAACTGTTCAAAAATACATATACTAAGCAGACTACGAACCACTTCTAAATCATCATCGTCTAACAGATAAATAGCATCATACACGTACTGAATGATGTCTACCCCATCATCCAGCAGAACATAAGCCATGCGAGATTGCATTATGATACTTTTTTTATTACATAAACCTCTAAGCAACAAAGGGAAATCACAAGAGAAGTGACAGTAGTTCATAACTACCTAATTATACATATATAGTAGCATCGATCTAGCTAGTAGCGAAAGTGACACTACACGTACTGGGAACAGACCTATTACAGTAGCAGGCACATCTCCAAACCGGGATACTAAAATCTCACATCTCAATACACACTCACTACAAGCACTAGTAGAAAAGTACTACTCCTGGGTACACGTGGATCAGACAGACACGTCATCACAGAGCACGCCTCGGCCTGAGCCTCGCCTCCAGTGGAGCTGCCATCTCACACGATAACCTAAGCACCTCTGACAGATCGACGGCACGGCCATCGGACGGCGGCATCCACTCGAACTCGTGCAACAGCGTGGCGACCCAGAACCCGACGGTGGAGATGGCGAGCGACTTGCCGGGGCAGCTCCGCCTGCCGGACCCGAACGGCGCTAGCCTGAGATCAGAGCCGTTATAGAGAACTCGCCGGCGGCGTGATCTCGAGATGGCCCGGCGACGAACCGGTCTGGCTTGAACTCCGCCGCCTCGGTCCAGACGGTCGGGTCATGTGTTATGGCCCACATGTTAACCATGGCGGTGGTCCCAGCGGGAACGAGGAAGCCGCCTACGTGGACGTCCGCCGTGGCAAGGCGAGCCCAGGAGAGCAGTGGGCCCGGCGGGTGAAGGCGCAGCACTTCCTTGATGACGGCCTGGAGGTACACGAGCGAGGCGGCGTCCGACTCCGTCACGGCCTTGTCCGGCCCGACCACTCGGTCCAGCTCCTCGTGGACCCTGGCCTGCACGTCTGGTGCATCACCAGCCGGGCCAGCACCCACTCGATCACCACCGCCACGGTGTCCGTGCCACGGAAGATCATCTCCTGCGACAACACATCCAGCAAAATTAGCTACTTCTCCATGAGCAAGCTAGTTCTGCGTGTAAGCGTAGTAATAACATACCCAGAGAACGGCGATCATGTCGTCGTCGGAGAGTTTGTCGCTGCCTTGGAGCGAGAGCAGGACGTGGGTGAAGTCCATGACGGTGTCGGCGTCGCGTGTGGCGGCGCGGTGCTCGTCAATGATCCGGCGGACGAAGCGATTGACTCGTGGGACGAGGGGAGCACCTGGAGCGGGTCTTTTGCAGGTCGAAGCGCGCGAGCCAAGGGAGGTGGTCGGACCAGTTGAGCTGGCCGAGGAGGTCATAGCCTTCGTCGACCAGGCTCCTCAGCTCCGCAGCCTCCTCGCTCTCGGCCTCCAGCTCGTACCTGCGCCCGAACACCGACCACATCACGTTGTGCAGCGAGCCTCGCTTCACAAACCGCCGGGCCTCGACGACCCCACCGGCGACTGACTTCATGGCGTCCACCATCTGTCCCGCGATGGCGGCGCGCTGCGCAGCGGAGGAGGCCACCTGGCGCGGCGAGAAGAGGTGCGACGACGCGACGCGTCGGAGCGTGCGCCAGTAGGCGCCGTAGGGGGCGAACCCGATGGCGCGGTGGAACATGAGCCCGTACGCGGACTCCTTGACCGGCCGGTCGGCGAACGCCGGGCTGGCCAGCAGGTCCTTTGCCACGTCCGGGTCGGCAGTCACCACCACCCGGGTCTCCCGAGGGAGAAGGCCATCATCCGGCGGCGCCTGGCGTCTCCGGACGCCGCCAGCGCGAGCTTGCGGTGCGCGAGGCCCGTCATGAGGCCCATGCTGCCGATCACGGGGAAGCCCCTCGGCCCCGGGATACTGCTGGCCTCGCCAGCAATGCGCAGATGAGCGGTCCTCGTCCACCGGTACCTCCCCCACGCCGCGCCGCCCGGACAAGCCCAGTGCAGGAGCGCCGTGACGACGCAGGCGGCAAGCAGGACCGCGATGAAGCCGGCCACACGGTAGGGCTCGCCGCCGCATTTGGCCGCCAGGGAGATGTATAGCAGCCAGCCACAGTCCTCGGATGGAGCCATGCCAACGTACTGACGTACCTTTTTTTCTTATTCGTTCGTTCTTGTGTTGAGAGTGGGAAGTGGGAAGAAGAAGACCAGACCCTGATTGTTGTGAGAGTCAAGTCCAGTTTGAGTTTTGGAGGACGAGACCGCGGGGTGCGGCTTTTATAGCGGTGGCTCTGGCTCGTCACTCATCACCGCACTGCCACTTCTGGACGGAGAGAAGGAGTATTTTAGTGCAATAATGGATTTACCGTTGGTACCGTTGATAGCCTCTGCTGGTTTACTTTACCTCCGCCGCCGCCGTCGTGCGTTGGCGGGCCCGGCTGCGCAGGCACGCTTAACGGAACGCCACGCGTGGGTTCTGCGTGGCGCGGCACTCTGTGGCGGGGTCCAGAGGGGCGTCCATAGCACGTGAGCGCGTGATGTGGCGGCCCACCGTGGGGGCACACACCGTCGGGCATGGGCCGGCGGTCACGTCCGCCTCCGCATCGATCGTGATCTCACGGCGACCAGCGGCGATGTGCACGCACAGTTCGACGTACAGGTGCGATGTACGGCACTGAGTCAGATCGCTATGTGTAGTTACGAGACGGGCCATTGCTGCCGGCGAGCGACGCAGGACTCGACGCCTGAGCATCGATAGCAGGATTGATTAACCTGATCAAATGAACCATTACAGGGGCCGGCCAGATTCAATTCTGGGTTCGTGGCAGCGTGAGGTGTCCATGCTTCTGTTGGATCAGTGTACGGCGCACGATCAAGGCCATACGGAGCAATAGCAATAGCAATAGTTTGATGTAATGCAATCCATTCAATTATAAGAAATGCATGGTTCGAAATCCCTGTTCCAGCTTTTAGGTATAGTAAAAATTGATACATGTGACGATCATGTATTTCGATCAGATTCTGATATGTGTTTTTTCTGACGAAACCTAGTTAGAGAGCGGGGAAGCTCCCGCGTTGTATTATTAAAAAAAAAGAGTTGATCCACTTAATAAGAGAAACAGGCCCAAAAATCATACATCGCGCTGTTAATTTACAGAAACCGGTAAAAAACACACGTTACAAATCATGGAACCTCGTCTATATCCGAAACAATGACACCTAGACCCAAGATCACAAACCACACCTCATATCTAACAAATACAATCTCCCCAAACACATACAAACTCTGGCCACTAAAGAGGCACAACTGTGCAATCTCCCAACAAAAAAAAAAAGATCAAACAATGATCTCCATTAAAGCGTGAATTGCCACGATCACATGCAGCGTGTGCTGCTTGTTATACATATGTCAAAACGGTTGTTGTGTAGCGTAATGTGAGAGGGAGCACCCTCCACCACCCGCATGTCTGGTATTTTTTGCCAAATTTGGCCCTTCGACGGAACTAATGCCACATATGGCTCCTCTGAGAAACTATTCTCAGATCTGGCCCCCGAGGTCGGCGCCAATGGACATGGCGCCGAAGTTGTACAGGTCGGCGCCAGGGAAAAAATTGGCCGAGCTAGGTCAGCGCCAAGTGTGATGGCGCCGAACCCATGGATTTTCAAAATGATGCAAATTGTTGGGGCCGACCTGTACAACTTCGGCGCCATGTCCATTCGCGCCGACCTCGGGGCCAGATCTGAGAATAGTTTCTCAGAGGGGCCATATGTGGCATTAGTTTCGTCGAAGGGCCAAATTGATAAAAAAATACGCACGTCTGTGGGCGAGCCCGAGGCAATGCAATCAAGTGCTTTGAAAAACTCCCCCACCAATGAAAGTGAGTCCTTCTGCAGCATCGATCTGGACTATCTCCTTCCTGGTCTTCTCCTCAGTGCTACTGTGCTAGGTGCACTAAAGGCTTTGGCCTCCTCCAATGTCAAAGGCACAACATGCTCCACAACAAACTTCTGTTGTTTTTTAAGTCCATGATATAACTAAATTGGGTGACGGTAGCAAGTAGTTGAGTTCAATACTTCCTCATGGAAAATTATCGACTCCAGAGATATGATAATATGGAGAAGATAAAATTGTTTTAAATACGCACAGAACCAGGAGAGCCACTTGTTTCAAAGAAAGGAGGACTGGTACCAAGATTTTATATTTTGTGCATGTTCTCTTAGTCGGTTCAGAGATAAGGAGGTTTTTTTTGAACAAAACGGGCAACATTGCCTCATTTTATTAAAAAACTAGGAGTTACCAGATGAAAACCTTTACAAGTGCACCAATGTAGTCAAGAAACCCCACCACATTGGGCATACCCGGCCGACCTGGCTACTCACATGAAACACACACACCGCCGAGGAGAAACATCGCCGAGGTTGTCATCGAGCGTCATCGTTGTCACTCCTCCCTGAGCTAGCTATACCGTCTTCACCTTCGACGACCACCGACGAAGCCCTCACCGCAACCGACGCCGAAACCCATGTCGGCCTATGCCAAACAGTCGACCCAAAACGTCGAGGAAGGCGCAGCTCCGATTTCGACGAAGAGCTTCACCAGAGAAAGTTGCAGACCTTGCACCGACGTAATCCGCGTGGCCACTTGAGAAGAAGTGGCATCGTTGCCGGCCCTACCGCCCCGCGACACGCCGCTCCGACTTCACAGCTTCACGGCGGGGCGCAGAATGGAATGCCGGTGACGAAGGACATGCCGCGACTCGGCTCCGCTCACGACAGTCATTGTTGCCACACAACATGCAACACCACGAAAGCACCCACCAGCCATCCACTGGTCCCTCTACTAGTGCGCACCTCCAAGAATGATGCCCCCAAGGGGGAGACGACGCCGAAGCACTGATACCATCCGATCCACGGATCAAGGGTTTCCCCCGGAGATAGCGGAGGTAGTGCATGCTTCACCTCGGTGATGCCTTCAGGAAGGGGGTGACGCGCAAGGAGTCGCCATTACCGGCTTCAACCACCGAACGGAGACAAGTTTTCACCGGATCAGCCAAGCACCTCAAACACGAGATCAGCCACCTGCAGCATCTTGTCCTTGATCTGCCGGCCGGGAAGGCAGCCGGCAAGATGAAGACGCCGCCGCCCTCCATGACGCCCGGAGGCTCGCCAACCCACGAGTCCAGGCCGCACCCCGGGCCGCCCCACGTGTCGCCGCCGCAAACCGCATCCTGCCCGGCCGCGCCGCCGCAATTCTGGCTCCCTCATGGCCAAGCCCAGGCCCGCCCCCACATGATCCGGGCGCAGAGCCTCGGATCCGCCGCCCCGCCGCAGACCCGTGGTCCTGGAGCCGCCGCCCCAGCCTGCCAGCGCCGACGGTGCGCCATCACTGTCCCAGCCGGTCGGTGCCCGTCGCGCCACCTGAGAAGAGGGCCACACCCCCGCAGCCAGTTGTTTGGCAGCGGGGAGGGCCGCCACTGCCGTGGCGCGGAGGCAGCAGCAGCGAGGAGGGGCTTGCTGTGGCGCGTATTTCACCCCGGTGTCGACATGGGGGGGGGGGGCAGATACAGTAGTGTTGCCTATGTTGTCACAACGAGGCTTTGTGACTAGTGAGTCATAGTGTCGACACACGCCACAAGCATCGTCGTACGGTGAATTTCACTATGAGCTTGCATGTTGGATGACGCACCATTGTGAGCAATTAATTTGACCGATCGAGACTGTGTTTGTTGTTTTGATCAACATCAAGATTACTCGGACCGATCGATCGATGAACCGATTGGATGCCAGTTAATCGACTATCTTTGAGACGAAGATGTGGACATCGTGGGCCTTCAAGAGACGATTCGTCAGGACTTCTCGATCTTCGAGTTGGAGAGGCTAAGTTGCCACAAGTTCTCGTGGCACTATCTCTCGACGACGGGACACTCAGGGGGTATCCTCCTTGGTGCCAAGGAGGATACTTTCGAGGTAGAAGATATGGATCGCGGTGAATTCTTAGTGAGCATGTCACTCACCCATAGACGGTCTAACCTCCATTGGGAGGTTATTATCGTCTATGGCCCCGTGGACCACCGGAGGTCTGCAGAGTTTTTAGCTGAGCTCTAGTCTAAGGTGGAGCGATGGCCTACCCCTTTGGTGGTGGCGGGGGATTTTAATATAATTCGCTCCCCTGATGACAGGAGCTTGAATAATGCGGACCTCCCTAGGATGCGCATGTTTAATGACTGGATTGTTGACCTGGCACTACGAGAGATCACTCGTGTTGGGGCGCGGTATACTTGGTCCAACAACCAGGCTGAACCGATCCGGAGTGTGCTTCACCGGGTCTTAGTGTCGGTGGAATGGGAAATTACCTTTCCTTTGTGCTCGCACTCGGATTGGCTCAGACCATTACCCCCTCCTCCTGTCCTCTGGAAGAGGGCCCCCCCTAGGTCGAACCGCTTCCACTTTGAGGAGTTTTGGCTTGGTCAGCCGGGCTTTGTGGAAGCAGTTAGACTTAAGTGGGAATCGGCGGTCGCGTCCCCGCCCCGTGCATAGAACGTGGTTGATATTTGGCACCAATGTGCTAAAGTCGCTCCCCAATTTATGTGAGGGTGGGGCGCGAATGTAGGCGCGGAGCCGCGTAAGAATAAGACAGATATCCTCAGCCAGATTCAGACGCTTGACGTGGCGTCGGATACGGTGGGCCTTACTGCTGATGGCTGGCTTCAGCGGTATGCCTTGGAGACCTCCCTTATGGAGATCTACAAAGGCGAGGAGATCTTTTGGCGACAACGCAGTCGCCAAAATTGGATTCTACATGGTGAAGCTAATATGGCGTAATTCCATGGCATTGCTAATGGACGACGACGAAGGTGTTCTATACCGTGCTTGTGGGCGGATGGCCTCCTACTAGAGGAGGCCAAAGACCTATCCGCTCACATATACTCCTTCTATAAGGAGTTATTTGCGGAGGGGCCCCGCACGGGGTAGCGTTAGCCGCTAACTTCTGGCCCTTAGGGGCCTTAGTCTCAGATGAAGAGAATGTGGAGCTTACTCTCCCATTCATCCCAGAGGAGGTTCGTCGGGCTATTATGGGGATGAAGGCCAACTCGGCCCCGGGCCCGGATGGCCTTCCTGTATCCTTCTTCCAGAAGTTCTGGGAGAGTATTGAGGTGGTGATTATGCCGATGTTCCAGGAGTTCTATACTGGAACATTGGTTATATCTCACCTCAATTTTGGTGTAATCACTCTTATCCCTAAAGTTGTAGGGGGCACCGATATACGCCAATTTAGACCGCTCACGGCGATCAACATCATACATAGACTGTTTGCCAAAGTATGTGCTTCACGCTTGGCACCAGTTGTGGAGAGACTCGCACACCCTTATCAGTTCGCCTTTCTTAAGGGATGATTTATCCATGATAGAATTCTAGCGCTTCATGAGATTGTCCATGAAGTGAAGGCTAGCCATCTTAAGCGTGTCTTCCTTAAGCTAGATTTCCAAAAGGCTTATGATCGTTTGGACTGGGCGTTTCTTCGCCAGGCCCTCGAGCGCCGGGGGTTCGGTGATCGCTTCATATGCTAGATTATGTAGATCGCGATGAGTGGCAACACGGCGATAAATATTAATGGGGATGTTGGTCCCTATTTTAGGTCCTCGTGCACGGCGAGACAAGGGGATCCAATCTCTCCCCTTCTCTTTGACCTGGCCGTTGACGTTCTTGCGGCTGTCTTGGATAAAGCCAAGACGGCTGGCAACATCTCAGGTGTGGTCAGACACCTTATTCCTGGAGGTGGGGCACCCACCTCTAGTATGCGGATGACACCATGATCATGGTGGAGGGTTCGGAACTTGACATTATTAATCTCAAGTTCCTTCTCCTCTGCTTTGAGGCCATGTCGGGCCTCAAGATTAACTTCGACAAGAGCAAAGTCATGATCATGGGGTACTCCCTAGAGGAGCAACAACGGATAGTGGACAATCTTAACTGCAAGTTGTCCGCCTTCCCTGTTACTTATCTAGGGATGCCTCTTAGTGACTCTAGGATTCTAATTAAGGACCTAGAGCCGCTTCTTGGGCGTGTCAAAGCCAAGGCCGAACCTTGGCAGGGACCATTTACCTCCAAGGGGAACAAATCAGTCCTTATTGATTCCTGCCTGTCTAGCCTGCCTATGTACACGTGATGCATTTAAAATGCATACATGAACTTTACATTTTATTACATGTTATTCCATGTTATTTGCATCATATAAGGGTTATATTCATGATTTATATTGAGTTTTGGGGATAATTAACAACTTCCCCATTTTTCTGGAATTAACCCTGCGCTGTCAGAAAACCCCTTTTTTCTATATTTTGATGTTTCAGGGACCCAAACGACGTCCAAATGACCTGAAACTTTACGGGGATCTTTTTTTTGGAAGGAACGAAACGTAGGCGCAAAGGAATCGAAGAAACGGAGACCAGAAGGCCGAAAGGGGTGGGCCCACGCTGCCAGATTCCCTGACCGCGTGGGGTCCCCCATCCTGGCCCTCGGGCCTCCGCTGCCATCGATCTTTCTTCCCGGAGCTTCGTCTTGACCTAAAAACGACTATATATTGACCCCCCGGGCTTTCGCGAAAGGGAGCGCCTACGAAACAGAGAAACCACGAAACAGAGATCAGGAGCTGAAGATTGGAGGGGGAAAACTCCGGCGGGGCGCTGCGGTGTGGTCTCCTTCCCCTCCAACAACATCTCCACCGACACCATGATGAAGAGGGAGTAGTCCACCCCTGGACTATGGGTTTGTGGAAGTAACTTATGTATCTCTCCTCTCTATTAGCTTCACTAATTAGTACCGTATGAGCTGCTGAACATGATTACGGTCATCTATGTAATTCCTTTGTGGTGGATCTTTATTATGAGTTAATACATATTTGAGATTGCAATGGTTTTGTTTCAGTTATGAAAGTAGATGCATATTATGTACCCCGTTCTTATTCACTTGTCATGATCAAGCTTGTTTATGAGAGCATGTGAGGGGGAACGTGTGCATTAGTTGGAGTAACGGGGGGTGTCTAGTGCAGTGAACGTGAGAGAAAGTTCTGCGATCCAGTTGGGTTTTCTACCTTACTTTGTTGCCTCACTAGGGATAAACAAAAATACCATGCTACCGGAGAGTGGATGTGACCTTTGCCACTATCTCCATGACTAGATCTAGCATGTTCTTATTTTAACTTCATGTCATTGAACTTATTGCTATGCTCTGATTTATCTTAATTACTAAGGTGTTATGATTTAGTTCGCATCTTGGTGGGGCATAAGAGAGAGAACAACTTATACTTGAGATCTCTATGTTAGGACGTGATGCCCATATTATTAATAACTTGTCAAACCATGTCTTGCCATCTTTCATGTTAATTTTAGTGTTCCAATGTCTACCACGTTATCAAGAGAGAGTGCATTTGTGAAACCATGAACCCCGGTCCATTTTTAATCATAAGAAACACCTTTCCAACACTTTTATCATCACTTTTGCTTGCTGCCATTATTAAATCCGAAAATACAAAAACACTTTTATATCTTGCATTCATCATAAAAAAACCCCAAAATATCATTTATCATTACTACCATCATCCTTGCATATTTATTTTACCATCATTGCATATTTACTTATTGTTTGCATTGCATTTTATTTTATTATCATTCTCACACCTTGTGCTTGACAACCACTTGGTGAGGTTGAGGGCACAAAACAATTTATTTTGTTGCAGGTTCTCAAGAGAAGGATAAGGAGATAACACCTGAAATACTGGTTCCCCGAGAGTTCGATATTAAACCCTCGAGTCACCCCTCGTGGGCAAAACTGTCTTCCACTACTACATACACTCTGCACTTGGAGTCTCAACCTAACCCATTCACTTTTCACGCAGGTACCACGCGAAGGGGCTAGCAACAGTTTTCTGGCGCCGTTGTGGGGTAGCATCATTGGGTATCAACATGATGGAAATTTACGAACTCCCGGAAGGTATGCATGACGCATTTGACAAGGAACTCTCGCGCTTCTTCTGGCAGGCGGCCAATGGGCGCCAGAAGTACCACATGGTCAAATGGGTGGATGTGTGCGTCCCCAAGGACATTGGTGGCATAGGCATTTTAGCGTCTCGGAAGATGAATACCGCACTTTTGTTGCGGTGGGTTTGGCAGATACTTAGGGAGGAGGGGGGTTGTGGCTGTAGCTTATTAAAGCGAAATACCTGCAGGGACGCCCCCTCCTTGCTTGTGACCATCGCGATGGATCCCAATTCTGGTGGTCCATCAAGACCATCAAACATGAGATTAGAAAGGGTGCCCGCTTCTCCATTTGTAATGGAGAGGGCACCCTATTTTGGTTGGACTCGTGGCTTGATGATAGGCCGCTACAGCATATGTTCACGTCCCTCTTTGCTATCTGTTCGGACCCGATACAGTTGGTGGCCTCGGCTGTGCAGAATGGGAATTGGAACATCTCGTTCCGACGAACATTTGGACATGCCGAGGCTACAACTTGGACAGAATTACGAAGTTCGCTCCCGGAGGCGCTGCCAGGAGGCCAAGACCTTGTGTCAGGCAACTGGCGCCTTCTGGGACCTTCTCCGTAAAGTTGTCCTATCGGAGTCTCTTCAGTGGCCCGGTTAGAGCTTGGGCTTCTCCTTTGTGGAAGGCCCCCCTTCCCCTAAAAATCAAAATCTTTGTGTGGCAACTCCTTAGGGACCGCCTACCCTTAGGGGTGGCGGTCCGAAAGCGACGTGGACCAGGGAATGGGATTTTTCCCATGCGTGGGATCCCCGAGAGGGGAACCCACATCCTGTTCACATGTCCTGCTGCCAGGTTTCTATGGAACTTTGTCCACGAGGCTCCTGGGCCTGCTTGGCAGGACTCAGACCTTGGCGAGTTCCTTGAGACCCAGGCGAACCGTACCGGGGGGAGGCGACGCCTCTTCTGGTTCGTGTTCGCCGCGATGTCATGGAATCTTTGGACGATTCGTAATAAGATGGTGATCGAGCGGGTATTTTTTTGGCGTGCTTCTGACTCCTTGTATAAATTTCTGACTTTCTTGCAGCAGTGGCACTCGCTTTCTAAGCAGCGCGACAGGGGGCTGCTAGATGACATGCTTGATAGACTCTTGGGGACCGCGCGTCGCATCTCATCTACCTCTAGCAGCTAGCGCCGGTTGGCCTAGGCATTTGTTCCTCCTACTGTACCCTACCCCATGTTCCCCTCCACCCTGCGCCTCTTGCTTTTTCTTGTTGTTGGGCTTACTTGTGCTGCTACCCCAGCTTTCTGTTCTACCTTCGTCTTCGTTCTTGTGACTTTGTATGAACTTGCTTGGCATGTTGCTTTATTTATAAAGCGATGCGAAAGCCTGTTTCGAGATGGCTTGAACAGATTGTCGCTTGTATGGCCATTCATGCGATGCAAGCCTATGCATGCCAAGCATTTTCTACACTGTAATAACAGGTTCCTGAAATCAATGTCTATTTCTGATCATGTAATAAATGATTAATTGATCACATGCATGTATTCTCTCCGTTTTTAAATATAAAATGTTTTAGGTGTGTCACCATTTTATCTAGATTCATACTAAAAATGAATGAATGTACATACTAAAACTTGTCTAGAATTTTATATATATTTATGAATATGTGAATGTAGGCAGCAGAGGGTAAAACATCTTATATTTAAAAACATAGGTGTACTGTATTAGGTCAGTTCAACTGGGGATGATGCACGGTCTTAATTTAAATCAACTTGCACGCATGCGTGCATCGATGTCGGCCTGAAACTTATCATCGGCTGTATGCACGTACGTGATCGTAAACTATCATTAGATGTCACTGTTAAGTCGATCCTGAAGATCGCTCATCGTATGTGCGGCGGCGGTGCCAACTTTTTGCCTGCCTTCCTGATGATTCGAGAGGTCACGCTGTATACTCTAAGTAACAATTGACGACAGCACAATGTGTTCTCCTTTGCAGGCTCTGAAGCGTTCTTTTTGTCGATCGAAAGTGACATGAGCAGGGATCAATGTTCTATTGACGAGCGATGCATGCATATGCGAAAATGATCTTCTTCAACTTATATGGCGCGCAATTTAAATCTGGACAATTAAAACATTGTCACCGTCGAGCATATTGTCACCCTCGAGCTAGAGGTGCTTTGTGTTATTTTGGTATATGTCGATCGTCGCTATATATCACGGCAATTGCCACTAGCGATTCGCTGGTGTGTAGATTTGCTAACTCGTATCCACTTGCAAGATATATGGATTAGGTTTAATATAATTGACCCATTCGTGGTCTCTTGCTCATATATATACTCGATCGATATAGTTTGTTTCGTTATGTCTTACAGTAGTTATTTTGAATCAAAGCATGACGTACGTGCATGACACCCACCACACACCCAAACACACGCACAAGAGCTAGGTACATGTACATGAATATATAGTTGTATACACATACACAGAACTTGCAACCACTGGTCTCGTACGTGGATGTTTTTTCCCCTGCTCTATTATGCATATTGTTTTGGTTAAAGTTACCAGGGTTTTTGGATGCTGTGAAGGAGGCATGGATCTGTGACCCCTGGATTGATGACCCATTCAAAAGGCTGGATCACTTGTTTAGGGTCACGGCTGCGAAACTTCAGTCCTGGGTCAGAAAACTGTGGGCAATGTCAAACTTAAACTTGCAATGGCGAATTCAATCATTCTTAGGTTCGACACTGCGGAGGAGAGTCGTCAGTTATCTGATGAAGAAAGATGGCTTAGAAGTTCTCTGAAGCTGACAGTGCTGGGGCTATCTTCTCTTGAGCGCACCATTGCTCGACAACGCTCAAGAGTGCGCTGGCTCAAGGAGGGAGATGCGAATACTAAACATTTTCATGCGGTTGCTAATGGCAGGAGATCAAAGAACTTTATTGCATCTCTTCAGGTTGGGGATCAGCTGATCACAGCTCAAAAGGAGAAGGAGGATGCCTTTTACCAAGCTTACAAGGTTTTGCTAGGGCAGATCAGTAATCGTGAGCATACTCTTGATCTTCAGGCCCTTGGAATTCAGCAATTGGATCTGCATGAGTTGGAGGATCTTTTCTCTGAACAAGAAGTTTGGCAGGTAATTTCGGAAATGCCAGCTGATCGAGCACCGGGCGTGGATGGATTCATTGGCGCCTTCTATCAGAAAGCTTGGAGCATTATTAAAGGCGATATTATGGCTGCTATCCTGAAACTGGCTGTGGGAGATGGTAGAGGTTTTGGGAAGCTAAACAAGTCGCTGATTACTTTGATTCCCAAGAAACCGGACGCCTCTCAGGTGGGCGACTATCGGCCAATTAGTCTGGTACACAGCTTTGCCAAGCTGTTCTCCAAACTCCTGGCAACTAGACTGCGCAGAAGGCTTGGTGAGTTGGTTCGTACCAACCAATCTGCTTTCATCTTAGGGAGAAGCCTTCACGATAATTTTATTCTGGTGAGGCAGGTGGCAAGAACTATTAAAGCCAAGAAGAAGAGAGGTGTGTTCCTCAAGTTAGCCATCTCGAGAGCTTTTGATTCTCTCTCTTGGGCTTTTCTTTTTGAGGTTCTCAGGGCCTTTGGCTTTGGAACCCTTTGGCTCAAATGGATATCGATCTTACTCTCCTCGGCAAGTATGAAAATTTTGGTGAATGGAATTCCAAGTAAAAGCATCAGCTATGCAAAGGGTCTGAGGCAAGGCGATTCAACATTACCCCAACTGTTTGTACTGGTTTTGGAGGTGCTCACCTTGCTTGTCCTGCGTGCAGAGGAGGCTGGACTATTGTCAGTGATTGCAGGGTGCACGGGCATGCAGAGGATCTCTGTTTACGCAGATGATGTAGCGCTGTTCATCACGCCGGATACACTGGATATTGTAGTGACTAAAGAAATTCTGGAAGTTTTTGGGACTGCCTCGGGCTTGAATGTTAATTATGCTAAGTCCTCGGCCACGTTGGTTTATGGCAGTACTGCGGATAGTATGCGTGTCAAGCACATCCTTGGCTGCGAGCTTGGCTGCTTCCCCTACAAATACGTAGGGCTGCAGTTAGCTACTAAACAGCTTACCAAGGTAGAGTGGCAGCCACTGCTGGATCAGGTTTTCAAACTCCTACCAGCTTGGCAGCGTGAGTTGCTGCAACGCTCGGGTCGGCTCACGTTGATCAAATCGGTGGTAATGGCGAGGCCTATGCATCATCTCCTGGTGGCTGAGGCTCCTAAATGGTTATTGGAAGAAGTCAATTCTTTCCTTCGTGCTTGGTTCTGGGCAGGGGAGGAAGAGGTTCATGGTGGACAGTGTCTGGTCGCTTGGCAACAAGTTTGCAAACCTCTTGTTTTTGGTGGCCTTGGGGTTAAAGATTTACATCTTCAGGGGCTGTCCCTTAGAGTCAGATGGGAGTGGCTTCACAGAACTGACGCTACAAGACCATGGCAAGGCATCCCAATGCTGCTGGACAGAGAAGCTTTTCAAATTTTCACAAGATTTGTGCAAATTGAGGTGGGTGATGGAGCGTGCACCCTCTTCTGGAAGGATAAGTGGTTTGGTGGGCGTTCGGTCATGGATATGGCGCCGCTGGTGGTTCTGGCTGTCAGCCAAGCGTGTGCTGCCAAGAGAACTGTGCAGGAGGCTCTCCATGATCATACTTGGATCAAGGATGTGAGAGGCAACTTGTCCGAGGAAGGGATTGTGCAATGCATGTTCTTGCTGGTTTCTGTGTGTGATGTGGTCCGCGACACGGCTGCCCTAGATAAGTTCACCTAGACATGTTCGCCTTCAGGAAAATACAACGCAAATGACACTTACAAAGCTCTGTGCAGAGACTTTGAGCGGATGGAGGGTGCAAGCTGTATTTGGAGAAGCTGGGCACCTCTGAAAATCAAGATCTTTATTTGGCTTGCATTCAAACACAGATTGTGGACCTCGGATCGGCGGGTGAGACATGGTCTACAAGAAGAGACATCGGCGTGTTATACTTGCCTGCAGGAAGAAGACACTGTCACACACATTTTCGCTGGATGTGTTTACGCTAGGCAGGTTTGGTATGAGTGTGCTCAGCTTCTGCAGGTCACAGTTGATCTGCCGCAGCTGACGGATGATCTTCAGACTTGGTGGCTCAGAGAGCGACGCAGGTTTACCAGGAAGGATAGGCGGGGATTCGATTCCTTTTCCTCGCTTGTGTGCTGACAGCTTTGGAAACAAAGGAATGCTAGGGCCTTTCTGAATATCAGAGGGCAATTCTCGGTGCAGGGCTTAGTTGAACAGATTATGGCGGATTGGAAGCTTTGGCTAGACGCTGGCCTTGGTGTAAACAACTCCTTTGCGAGAGTAGTTCACTAGTCGAGTTGTAGTTGGTGTTGGAGTTGTTGTGTGGTGTTAACTGGCTGGGTGTTGCCCCCAGCTAGTGGTTGTACTCCTTGCTCCCCTTCTATACAAATAAGGTACGCAATTTGCGTACTCGTGAAAAAAAATTATGCATATTACAACATTATATATAAGTCATTCGTGTTCATACATGATACATGCACCTCCCATTACCCGCATCCACGTAGGTGCTACGTACCTAGCTAAACCTAATCAACTTTTGGTTCCTGTGGTTATAATTTAATTTCCACTTTGCCATCGCCATAGTCCAGATTGCCGTCGGCATAGGCTATGCCGACGGCAGCTGTCAGCATAGCTCCCTCGGCGTATCAGGGTCTCGGCTTTGCCTTAGGCCAGATTTTTTTTCTCATTTTTTTTTTGAAATTTTTATTTTTTATATTTTTATTTTATTTCGAAATTTCCCACTTAGGCACACACTTAATCTCTGATTACAGACTTAATCTCATTCTCAGGTCAAAGTACTTACCCCGGTCAAACTTCTCATTCGGTCACTCATTCTCAAGAACGTTTAACTTTTGAGTTCCTGAAAGTGCATGAGCCCCCATGTGTGGTTTTGGTAATTAATGACAATCTCTATGGACTAATGGTTGCATTGAGCAATCCTTATAGGGCTTGTCCATTGGCAATGCTTGAACACCATGTGTTGGTATCAAGTTTGAAAGAAGAAGATGAAGTGATGACCAAAACAATATCCAATTCATCATATATATTAAGAGAAGAAATTGAAATGCAAGTTCAAGAGAAGCATCTCGAAGAAATCCTATGCTTGTGAAGCTTATCACTCATTTGGAGATATTGGTCAAGTGAAGATGTGCCTTATAGAGGCTCTCCCATATTGGTGTATGGGGGAGCGATATGTGAGTCTTTACTAAGCAAAGCGCAATCAAGAAATGTGGTCCACTTGAAGAGATCAAGATCGTCATCATCTAGCTCAAGTGGAATGCGTAAGGCAAATGTATGGTTTCTATTTTACCGGTCTTATGTTGTTGATGAGAGACCGGGTTATAGGATAGACAACGTACTTTCAAGAGGGGCTCTCAAGTGAGTAACTTGATTGCATCTTTGTGGAGAGCTCAAACCTTTGCATTCTTGGCAACATCATCTTTCTTGGTTCTTATTTGGTTTTTCTCCTAGTTGGGTTTTAGTGCTTGTCGTGATCTTCATGACAACCCCAAGTTCTTCGAAAACGGTTTTTGTTGGAAAAACTTGTTACGTTTTCATGTTGGAAATATTTTCGGTTTATCCGTGAGGAAAGTTTAACACCTTCTCATGTGTGTCAACTTAACTCTATTTAGTAGGAAAGTTCTTGTCGTTACATTTCCAACAAAATTGGTTTCACCTGATTTGGAGTTCGAACGAGAAAGTTATTGCATTTCAGGTTTTGTTGTTTTGCTGCTGTTTTGCCTAGGCCGAAGTCTCCGGCCTCAGGGGTGCCAAGGGGCCAGAGTCTCTGGCCCATCAAGTTTTGGAGCCAAGAGATCCACAAGTCGATGCTTTCTGCCTTCGGTCCGGAGTTGGTCCGGAGTGACCCCGGAGTCTCCGGTTGGGGCCGGAGTCTCTGCCCCCTCGGGGTCCAAAGTCTCCGCCCAGGCCGGAGTCTCCGGCCCTCCTGGACCGGAGTCTCCGGTGTAAGTTTCCTGCAACGGCTCTTTTTCTAGGGACCAATAAAAAGGCCCCCCCTTCTTCCCCAAAGAGTCAGCTCTTCCAAGCACAAAATTTCCCTCTCTCTCACCTCCATTGTTGACCTTGGAAAGCTTGCCCCTCTCGCAATTCCTCCCATGATTCTTGCATATCTTTTAGAGATTTGAGAGAGATCTAGATCTACAATTTCACCAATCCTTTCCTCCTCTAAGTGAGGGGAACCTAGTAGATCTAGATCTTGGAGTTCCATTTATTGAGTTCTTCTTTGTTCTTCCTCTCTTCTCTCCCCACAAGCATTAGTTGCTTTTGGTGGGATTTGAGAGCGAAGAATTTGAGCACTTGTGCTCTTGCCATTGCTTTGTGCATCGGTTTGTACTCTCCACGAGGATTCGTGGAAGTTGAAAGTTTGTGAGCTTGATACACTTGGGTCTTTGGACCCTAGACGTCTTTGTGGTGGTTGAGACCTTTTGTGGTCACTTGTAGCCATTCGGGGGCCCCCAATCCTTTTGTGGGTTGAGCCCCGGGTTGTTGTTGTAAAGGCTCTAGATTCCGCCTTGAAGGATTCCGATAGTGGAAGGTGAACCAAACCTTTTGTGGTGCGGTTCATCAGAGAAGAAGGTGAATCCTTTGTGGCTGTTGAGCCATTGTGTTGGCTCGCACCTCTCCAACGAGACGTACTCCACTAAAAAGGAGGAATTCGGGAATACATCCTCCTCTCCGCGTGCCTCGGTTATTTCTATACCCTATCTCTTTACTTATGCACTTTACATTGTGATAGCCTTCGTGCTTGAAGTATTCTATATTGCTATCACCTTGTTGGTTGTCTTGCTTAGCATAAGTTGTTGGTGCACATAGGTGAGCCTCGTATATTTAGATTGTTGGCTTGTTAATTTAAACACCTAGTTTTATTCCGAAATTATCAAGACTAAACCGGAAAAGTTTTAATCGCCTATTCACCCCCTCTAGGCGACATCCTTGTCATTTCAGTTCCTTCCAAATTAAAAGTTAGGACTTACTGATATTAGTATCCTATCAATCATATTAACCACTTGGTCATGATGTTACACTTTTTTATTGTTTAAATTTTAAATTTTATTTGAATAAATAACAATGATTATGCAATAATATTTTTTGAATAAATAACAATGATTATGTAATAATATTTTTTGAATAAATAACAGTGATTATGTAATAATATTTAATATGGAATAATTCATATCTTTAAATCCGTAAATCGAAATTTGACAAATAAAATGTCTAAATCGATTAGAAAAATGAGAGGAATTCAAATATGCCATCCATTTCATATTTTGCATCACAGAAACATCGATAAACTTGATATGAAAAAAAACTCTAGCATGGAGCCTAATGATTAAGTTATGTAATTCCACGCATAGTTTGTGATAAAGTTGTCGTATTTGATAAATAGGTGTATCTTGGTATAGTAAACAATGGTTCGAAGGGATTTTTCAATTTTTTTATAAATATCATTTTTCTTTTTCTAAGTGGAAAAAATACTTTTTTTAAACCAAGTAAAAAATATGGTGCAAAATGGCACCCATCTAATTATCACAAAGAGTAGTTCACATTTGATGGATAATCCCAAGTATTAGAATTTTCTTGATTTCTATCTAATTTTGCCTAGTTAAATGAGTTTATGCTGATTTTCCGAAAGTAATCCAAATTTGAACTACAAGTGTTTGATAGTTTGGTCTAATTTTTTTTAAAAAATCATTTTAAGGTACACAACTAGTGGTTATATCACAGAAATATCGATAGTTTTAGAAAATTTGACCTCTTTCGATGAATAGTCATGATGACCATTTTGACCTTTTTTGAATAAAAAATCAAATAATGTGAAAATCACCTCAAAAAAGATATCCTCTGGCATGGAGTCCTTTTATGTGTACGTTGCTACAAAAAATGATAAACTTAATTTTTAAATTGTTCAAAAAAAATCTTCACAAAAAGGTATATCATTTGTATAAACATTATAAGTTTCAAGTCAAATGACCAAGTTATGACCATTCCCACGGCATAGTTTGTGATAAAGTTCTCATATTCGACAAATAGGTGTATCTTGGTATAGGAAACAATGGTTCCGAATCGATTTTTAAATTATTTTATAAATATCCTTTTCCTTTTTCTGAGTGACAAAAATGACTTTTTTTTGTGAACCAAATACTAAAAATATGGTGTAAAATGGCACCCATCTAATTCTCACCAAGAGTAGTCCATATTTGATGGATAATCCCAAGTATTATGAATTTTGTTGATTTCTATCTAATTTCGTCTAGTTAAATGAGTTTATGCTGATTTTTTAGCGTAGGCTATGCCGAGGGCTAAAGAATATCAAAATCCGAGTTCGAATGCAAAAGTTATAATCAAAATGGTCAAAAAAATTTAGCCTAGGCGATGCCGAGGGCATTGCCGTCGGCATAGATCAAAAGAGAGCTATGCCGAGGGCAATGCCGTCGGCGTAGCTCCCTGGAGATCTACGCCGAAGGTTTTTTGTGGGCTGGCCTGTTCGGGGTCTATGCCGACGGCCCGACAAAAAACCGTCGGCGTAGACCCTAGCCGTCGTGTAGCTCCGCTTTCCTGTAGTGTTCAATATGAGCCGCACCAAAGGATCTTATGAGATCTCTGCGGCATGACGCATCGGGTCTCGGTGGCAGACTCATGACGATGGACTCGCGCAAGGACGGAGCTATAAGTACAATTAATAGGGTCAAATGACCCCAGTGACCTAATGGAAGCCTTTTGTAAATTAGTGGCAATTAATATGCTTCATTAGTACCCCAATCCAATGGAAATGACCCCAATCCAATGGAAATGTGCCCAATACTCTTCTAGGTTGGCGTCCCGGGACGCCCGTAGGGTGGTGGCGTCACCCGTCTGATGTCGTCGACGATAGGCATGTCGAGAGTTATGCAAATCTTTACCCAAAAGACAAGTCGACGGTACACCGGCAGTGGCAAATTCTGAAGTGTGTACATGTGATTCACGCTGAGAGCTTGCTGGACCAGATTTGTGTGCTCCCGTCTCGACTCGATGAAGCTCCCAGATCTAGCTGGTTAGACGTTGATCCAGCCGGGATACGCCAAATTCAGGGCAGCCGTGTACTGGACATGGATATCGATCGCGTGCCAGCTTCTTCCTGATCGACGTGCCGTTACACTTGTCTCGCCGCCGGGTGGTGGAGGGGCAACGCATGCATGTGTTGCCCTCGCGTTTCATCGTGCGTGCATGCATGCCACCGCCACGACCTATGCCATATAGCTAGTGGTTCGTCTATAGCTCGCCCACACCACACACCTCAGGTCACTACCGACGACAGATCTCCGATCAATGAAGCAATCGAATCGCGATTCAATCACTTCAGGTAGAGTACGAAGCAGCTCGCGATCATCGATCGATCCATCACCAGTAGGTTTTGGAGCCATTGATAGCTGCTAGCAGCTAGGTATACAAGCTGTATGCATATGCAGCTAGCGTTTGTCCGTTGTCCGTGCGGAAATTCCTGTTGCTGGCTAAAGTTCAAGGAGCTAGCTGAGGAAATATCAAGCTAGAGTTATGTTGTCGACATAGACATCAGTCCAAACTACTTCGTCACCAACATGGAACACATATTAGCATTATACCTGGACTGGAGAAGAAGAGAAAAGCATGTTCTCAACTGTAAACTAAATTTCACTGTAAATTCATGTGTATTATTGGCAGCAGAATTTCATTTCTTTTCGGTTCACTCTACGGGTCGAGTCATGGGTTTGAAATTATATGGTGTAGTAGATACATGCATGATGCCGTTCAAATGTTTTCGGTGCTTTGAAGTTTTTCTTTTTTGATTTTTCGAATGCTCAATCCTGATTATATCAGTTCCGCCGAAAGAGGATGAGGATGCACCCAAGACGTACGTCCCCCACTTGTATCACTTCGTTTTCCTTTTCCTTTTCCTTTTTGGCTAGCTATAGGCCTGTCAGTACAATCTGATTTCCAGGTGTTGGCGAAATAATGGTTAATCGCTTTTAATGCGTCTTGTTTACTAGACAGCCAGCTAGTGCACTTTTGTCAGTACATAGTGAATACCAGGTGTTGGCTAAATGGTTATGCATCTATTGCTTCCAAGATAGCCAGTGTACTTTCAGTGCAAATTTCTATCCAAGACTGACAAAGCATCTGAACCCCCAGTGCGGCTTGTTATATATCTGATATTGTTTCCTTTTCAGTAATCTGATGCTGATTATTGGATTGATAGATATCATGTCATGCTGATGCGCACTGGCAGTTGCAGCACATACAGCTCGTGTTTGATATTTTCCTCTCCCTCGGCCAATATATTCGATCGGGTTTTTTTTCTTATATACACGCGCAGCAGGCATTGCAACAAAGGTCAAGGATGTCTTTTTTGTTTGCATTTTTTCCCTTTATGTGTTTCTATGTTTTATTTTCGTCTTCCTTTTGTTTTTGTTTTTTTAATTTTTTGTTCCGTTTGCTTAACTTAATTTCCTTAATTCTCTCAAAAATGAATTACCATAATAGTTTATTTATCTACTTTTTTGCCATCTTTACTTCCATTGTGTTTTGTTTTCCGGTTCACTCATCGCTATTTTTTTGATGTACTTTCTGTCAAAAATTCACTAGTAATGATTTGTTCTAGTACAAAAGTACAATGTTCACACATCAAATAATGTTATAATGAATTACATGGACTTTTAAAAATAAGAGATGAATTGTTCCACTTACGGTAAGACGTATTTTCCCATAAAAGATCCCAACATGTTTATTGTATAACAACTTTTAGTACTATTCCCTCCATTTTTAAATATAATATGTTTTGGGTGATACACATGTTGTCTAGATGCGGACTAAAATGAATGTACATATACACTAAAATGTGTCTAGATATTTGTATATATGTGAATGTGGACAAAATCTAAAATATCTTATATTCAAAAATGGAGGGAGTAGCATATATGCTATATTTGCTGAAGATAAACATTTTCTTATGAATATTCCACAATAGTCATGTGAATACATCACTTTTAATACATGAAAATTATTTCCATTTGAAACATTTCGAAGTTTCCTCAACAATTTATTGATAAACATGAAAGAAATTCAGGGAGACATTCTTAGGTGGCTGTGAGCACTTAATTTGATATAATGAGCATTTTCTATTGCGACACTCTTAGGTACTTGTGGTAAAACTTAATTTTCGACTATATGTATATAATGTATGTATAGTAGCATATGTTTTAAAGATGTGTTCGTCATACAAATCATAATTTCTATTTAAAAATATGAGTTGTCATGTTATGCGTGATTTGAATCTATATATTTCTCTTTTTGTTAAGTAAAAAAACAAAAAACCATCCAAATACTAGGTTTCTCTTAGAGACGGAACAAAAAGACAAGTAGTCAAAGTCTTGGCATGGTATCTAACTCACGGTGGGCATAAAACACGAAACCCGGATCCGAACCCGTACACCCGAACCCGAAAAACCCGAGCACTTGATCGGGTGGCAGTTCTGAAAACCCAAAATTAGTTCAGGTAATTCGGGTTTTAACTTACAGTACCCGATTTGCCCGAATAACCCGAAGCTTATAGAATTCTAAGTGTCGTATCGTGTCTGCACAACAGCCCAATAGATGAATCTCCACTTTTGGCCCAAGTCCAACATCGTTAGGCATTTAGATCGCAGCCTGCCAGGTCCAATAACCAACTCACATACACAGGCATGCTCGTATCGATCCTGTATTCCAGATCGGCAGTCAGATCTCGCTAGCTTCTTCTTCTCCTCTATCGTCTTATCTCTCACGCACGCGCAAAAGGCAGCAGCGCAAGTTCTTGTCCGGCCGGCCGGCCGCAACGCTCCTTCTACTCTGCCGGCCGCCGCATCCACGCTCTCCGACGTACCCGCCGCCGGTGACCCTTCCTCAGCTTCCCCTCGCAACCTGCCATGCTGGCCGCCGCCCACCAACCACCCTGTCCCTCCCGTGACTTTGCTCTTCCTCCTCCCGTGGCTTTACTCTCCCTCTCTCTCTCCACCTTACCTCTCCCCACCAGCACTAGCTCCGGATCCATGCTCCCCCGCCACCATGGATGAATGGAAGCACTCGTCTCCATTGGATCCAGCCCTTACTTCCTCCTAATGCCCGCTGGATTTGGAGCAGCAGTCCGAGGAGGAAGATCAATGGAGGGCTCGATCAATGGAAAAAAGGCATGGCGTGGCTACACCCATATGGGGAATTTTTCTTGCTTTTTTTTGTTAGATCTGTGTGTTGGTTCGTGTTTTTTCTATTTCCTCCACATCCAGAATTCTCGGGTATTCCAGGATTACCCGGACCCGGACCCGAAAATACGGGTACCCGAATTGTCGGGTAGCAGGTTTTTGGGACACATCTCGGGTTTGATGTTTGGAAACCCGAATAAGTTTTTACCCGAAAAACCCGACCCGACATTTATGGTTTAGGGTTCAAGGAAACGTTCAAAACATATTCGAATTTGTACAAGAAGTGCCCCCAGTTATTTGGATTTTTTCCGTGTCACCCCGCCTTTCGCGCTCGCGACTCATAAAGTTTCAAGCGGCATCCCGCCAATAACCCCCCTAGTTCATTTTGAGATTTCTAGCTCAAATTTTGGTCCTAAACACTAGTAGAAAAACGAGTATTACAGTCGGTGACTAGCGGTGGTTATAGCAATTTTTAAAAAGACTACCATACGCTACACCTCAGCCGGTTATCTCAGATTAACCGCCTCGAAAGAAAAAACCGGTTGGAGATCGTGGGCAGGGCGGACGCAGGGGTAGAAGGCCCGGGCAGCAAGGCCTTGCAGCTCTGGAGCCCGGTGAAACAACCGTTTGTCGCCCCAAAAGGGTAACAATTGATGTATTTCTTTCTTCAATTTCTTGTAGGATTCGAGTTAGTAATTGTGAATTGTGATGATATATATGCGTTGCTTACTGTAGGACGTCAGGCACATCTGGATTTCTACTGAAGATTCGGCACGGTTGTCGAACAGACATTCTGCCCGACGGTAGAATTACAGTTAGCGTCGGTTTTGATTATCAAATCACAGTAGATGCAGCAGAACTAACTTAAAGGACATGCACATGGAATTTGAGAAGTTTCCCTGTGCGCCGAACGAGGAATTCGTGGCTAGATATTATGACAGCAATTTGGACAATTACGTAGATGTTCAGACAGATGAAGCTTTAGCCCTGATGTGGGGTAAACACTTGGCTAGTAGGACTGTGTTGATGTCGGTCCATATTGTTAACAAAGAATCCGGGCAAGAGACTATTGTCAAAGACTACGGACAATTATGGACGGACAGAGCTAACCTGAGTGGCACTGATCAGGAGCTTCTTGATCTTGAGTATGATGCAGAGGTAATAAACGAGCAGGAGGACATAGAATTGGGGGAAGACGATGATTTTGCTTTAGGAGATGATGATGTTGATGAGAACGAATATCCAGATCTGGCTGCCGATCCTGGTAGGATGGCAAGAAGGGAGTATTTGGTGGATCCCAACTTTCAGCCTGACTATGGGACTGATTCGGATGAGGAGGCTGAAGATGAGGAAATGGGTTCCAAATATGACGATGAAGATGAGGACAGGCCAATCATACACTTTGACAAGGACAACCCTACAATAGATGAGGGGACTGTTTTTTAGAGTGTGGAGGACTGCAGATATGCAGTTGCTACTTATGCAATAAAAGTTGGATTTGAGTACATCACTGAAAAAGTGACCAAAAAAGACTGAGGGTGCATTGTAGAACACTAAAGTGTATAAATGGAGATTACATGCATCTCCAATGAGGGGTGGATACCCATTTCAGGTTGTAATTTCTTATTTCAGTTTCTTTTCGTACTTAATATTTCCCAAATGATGTTCCTTTACTAATAGTTACAATGCAGACCAAGGTGAACACCCAGAAACACAACTGTCCGAACACTGCTTTAAGTGAGAAAATTAGACCTGCTTCAACCAAGTGGATTGCTGCTACCGTACTTGATTGGGTGAGGGAAGATCAAACAATTGGAGCATCCGAACTAAAAGAAGCTGCAGGAGAAGTTCAATGTGCTAATTCCCTATCACAGAGTGTTTGATGGGAAGGAGATGGCTTTGGACCTGATTCAAGGCAAATGGAATAACAATTTCCATATGTTGTATAGTTTCAAAGAAGAGGTGGAGAAGACATCACCTGGGAGTGTTGGTGACATAGATTATGAGGTGGTGAGAGGAAGAATGAAGGTTTCGAGAGGGAAGAAGTATAAGATGGCAGATAAGAGATGTTTCTGGAGATGTTTTGTCTGCTTGAAGGCGTGCTGGAAAGGATTTTTGGAGGGCTGCAGGCCATACTTGGCAATAGACTCAACTTCTTTGACAGGGAAGTTCAGAGGACAGATTGCTACAGCATGTGCTGTAGATGCACATAATTGGTTGTTTCCTGTAGCTTATGCTATCCTGGAGGGTGAATCTAATGAAAGCTAGACATGGTTCATGCAAAGGCTTCGTGGAGTGATAGGCCACCCTCAAGGATTGGTGATACACACTGATGTATGCAATGGGCTAGAGATGTTGTTGATGCTGTCTTTCCTGGGGTCGAGCATAGACAATGCATGAAGCACCTCTCGAATATCTTTTTGAAGAAATTCAAAGGAAATTTTAACCGTAGGGATTTTCCCTACGGTAATGGTGTTTTAAAAAAATTCAAAGGTTTTTTTTTGGATAACTTGTGGTCAGCGTCGTACACATACACCCCAAGCAAACATTCATTTTTCTTGAAGAACATGTATAGTACAGAGCCAAAGGTGAAACAGTACCTTCGAAAACATCACACACGACCATGGGCTAGAAGCAAGTTTGGTGAGTTAAGCAAGGTTGATTTTGTTTGTAACAATTTAGCAGAGAGTTTTAAGTCCAAGATTAGGGACCTTAGATCACTAGCAATTGTTCTCTTGTTAGATGCAATAAGACAGGCCATAACGGTGAAGATAGATTTTCGGCAAAGAATTTGTGCAAGGAAATTTATAGGACACACAATACTGCCAAAGGTTGTTTTTTTACTGAATCAAAGGACCATAGCAATGAGAGGAATAAAAATGAGGATGATTAGGAGTTCTAATACCCTAGCTGAGGTTTATGCAACAAACAAGCATGAAAATGAGAGGAGGTATCCTGTAGACATTGCAAACAGACTTGTGCATGCAGAAAGTGGCAGGTTACTAGCCTGCCATGTCACCATGTTCTATTCTTCATCTTAAGTCTGAGAGGTGAAGGTGCTGAAATTGAAAATTTTGTCGATGACTATTTTTCTGTGGCGAAGTTCTCTGCTACATATTCAGAAAATATACCACCTATGCTGGATGCAAATGATTGGCAGGTTGTTAGTCCAGGTTCAAACTTGAAGCACCAATTCTTTGGAGGGCACCTGGAAGGCCTAGGAAGCTTATGATCAAGGCCAGCTCCCATGATAAAGGTTCTAGATTAGGAGTAAGGAAAAACAAATGCAAATTGTGTGGTGGATTTGGCCATGTCAAGAGGTTATGCGAGAACCCTGATCAACATGAAGTGCTACGAATGCACGATTATGATCAAGTTCATGATCATCGACTATACGAAATACAGGATGATCATGAAGTGCGGGAAATGCCGCAATATCATCAAGCGCTGGAAATGTAGGATGGTCATGAAGTCCAGAAATTGCAGACATCAACTGAACCCTCTTCATCGGAGAGAGTGAATACAAAGAAAAAGAAGCAGAGGGCGAAGAAGATGAAATGTATGCCCGTTGCATCTTTCTATTAATACACGTACTGCTTTAAACAATTGATGTACCTTATGTATGTGGACCGTATTGGGTCTAGCAGTGTAAATCATACTTTTAAATAATGTGTACCTTATGTATGTAGACTGATGGTCCAACAATTTAATTTAATTTATTGTGATTCATTCTCTTGTCTGCCTTTTCGAATATCTGCGGGCCACCCGGACCTGAATTGTAGGTAGTGGCAAACACTTATTTGAATTAAATAATTCTTTTAATTCGCATTGTTCAACCTTAATGACAAACGAAGGCATGTAGACAATATGATCTCAAAACAGTGTATTATTATTTTCTATTTTGGGTTTGGTTCTTCAAAGTGGAAGTTTCCGCCCTAATTTGAGATCGATCGATCGGCACTACGATTTTGCATAATATATATTTTAACAAGAAAGGTATTTTGAATTCACATTATTTAATCTTAATGATATCTCAAGGTAAGTTCACAGTATGAGCTCAAGAATGTGAAATTATATTACTAAAAACAATTGTTTCTCGAAAGTGGAGGTTAATTTCCACGCTAAATCGGGACTGTTTGAATTGAACAATGTAATTAAATCTCATACTTTTAAACAATTTGCATACCTTATGTACGTGGACCGATGGTCCAATAATTTACGCTAATTTATTGTGATTTATTCTCTTCTATAGACGGTCCGAACATATACGGACAGCCTGGACCTTAATTGTAGGGAGTGGCAAACACTTACTACTTAAATTAAATTGTTCTTTTAATTCACATTATTAAGTATTTCTGACAAACCAAGTCATTTAGACAATATGATATGAAAACAGTGGATTGTTATTGCTATTTTGGGTTTGGTTCCTCAAAGTGGAAGGTTTCTGTCATATTCGAGATCGATCGACACATTGTTCAATCTTAATGATATAACAATGTATGTGCACAATATCAGATCAAGAATGTGGAATTATATTACTAAAACAATTGTTTCTCGTAAGTGCAAGGATGTTTCCGCACTAAGTCGAGAGACTTCATCCCGGGATAGTCCAATCTCTGAAAGACCTACCGTTTTAAATTTGAATATTAGCTTCTAAAATGTATCCTATGATTATTAACACATAATATGTTACCATGCCAAAAGAAATTGAATTTTGACAAGTTTTACATTTCTTTCAAGTTTTCCTGTATTATCCGGACAAACTGAATAAAGCCACACCTTCCGGGATGGACCAGACTAGCCCGCAGAAACCCGGACTGTACATGACCAGGCTGAGTCCTTGTAGAGCGAAGGCGACCTATACGTGATACGGACATCTCGATGACATGCGGACCCAGTGACCGCATGGCCCCGCATGTCATTGCTTGGTCGGGGTTTTTTTGACGAATGGTCATTTCTTGGCTCGTTGTGGAGCGTTCGTAGATGACCGTTTTGGTATGATTTATTTGGCTTTTCTTGTATGGAAAATTTAAGAACCCCACAATTCCTAAATTTCTCAGTCTCAAATTCTTAACCAGGTCCGCCCAAAACCGCTAATGCGTTGCGGCATTCCTTCTCATGTAAGCTTCTCCGCCCACAGTGTTCTTGGATTCCTCTGGACGAGTAGCACGGGGCGCTTGCAGCCTACTCTCGAAATTGGGGTTGTGCCATCAATTTATCGCAGGCCCTCGTCCCGTCGCGTGGAAAATTTGTGACTGTGCCATTGACTGCTCACCGCTGTTCAGTGCCCCGTCTCGTCGATTCCAGTGCCTCCATTGATTCCTCTCTATCTCCCAAACTTATCCCCTTCGCTATTTATCCCCCCCCCCACCCCAACCCAACCCACCTCACCCCACAACCATCTCGTCCAAGCATAGCACCACCATCTCCTTCAAGCAACGACCACCTTCGTCCTTCCGCCCAGCGAAGAGGAGCCGCTCTACCCGCCGGGCGTGGACGACGACGACATGCTCCGTGTCTGGGCCGTGTCCGGGCGGAGGTCTTCCTTTGCCCTGGCCACCGCGTTCCTGAATGCGGGCTACGGCTATCGCCACAACCCCGACCACCCCATGTATCAGCTCGAGATGATAGCGCACGGGGCCATCACCGTGCGCTTCGTCAACCAGCTGGACGCCCACCTGCTCGACGGCCGCGGGTACTACTCCGGCTGCGAGCTGATCTGCTTCACGCGCTGCAACCTCTTCGCCAACTACGTCGACTAATTCCCCCGGGACGCTACATCCACATGCTGTGCTTCCACGACCCGGCACCACCGCCAGTGCCCCACCATGGGATGCGCCCGGGCCGGCGGATGCCTAGGTGCAACAGGCGACGGTGGCCCGGAGAGACGGCAGAGGGCAGGAGGAGCTGCAGATGGCGCGCTATCAAGAGCGCAACATTTCCCAGTAGTGTGTGTCTCTGTGTGTGTGTCAGTGTGTGTGTGTGTTTAATTACTTAGTCTAGCTACTTAGTGAACTGAAAGTGTACTTTCAGTTATTTGCTTAGTCTAGTCAGTGAACTGAAATTGTCTTTTAAGTTATTTTGTGTAATATGTAAGCTCCTACGCAAAATCAATGAAAAACCGCACCGCCTCCCGGGATAATCTTGTGTTTTTGTTTATCTTTGTCAAGCGCATGGGTGAAACATTGTTTTTTAACTTAACTTCGTCTGTTTTTTCATCAATGACCGTCAGTCCTAAGCTCAAACTCATGTGAGATTCAGAGTTTTCTTAACTGAAAATAGCTAGCAGACTGTCCGTCAGGAAACACGAACGCTCCTGGTGCACACAACTCGTCAAACAGAGCCGTTGAGCTAGCCGGTTGAGTTCACGGCAGTGCCCATTTCTTCCCCATCCCCTTCTTATTTCCACACCATATCTTGCTCAGTGATCCAACCAAATCATTTCCACAAGAGAGGCCATGGCAGCAGAGTACAAACGCTCGGTCCAAGCGGTCAATATCCGTGTGTATGTTCCAGCTGAGTGATCGTTAAGTTGATGCGCTTTTCATTAATTACTTAGTCTACTAGTTCATGAGTTCAAAGGAGCTTTCAGTTAGTTCGGATCCAACACATATATCTGGAGGGTACGGGAATTTCGTTTTGGCGGGGGAGTTTTCGTCCCGGCACAGTTCCCCCACCCCCCACTCCACTTACTCACTCGAATTTGGCATTCTCTCGCTCCCATTTGGAGCTCTCGCTCACATTTAAGTTTTTGGCCCACTCCCTCTTCACCATAGCGTCGCCCTCACTCTCCCTGTCACTACGCCGCCCCTTCCCTTCTGCCGGACCACCGCCGACCATGGTAGGTGATTGTCCCGGATCTATGAACTACATTTGGGTGGATCTCACCAGATCTGTACTTATTTCTTTAGGCTCCTTGCCATGTGTGCCTCAACAATGATGGCCCGTGCACACTGAAGAAAAGACGAAGCTCATTCTTCATACTAACTATGCATTGGCAGTACCGAGATTCCATGGCATGTACTGTTCTTTGTTATTACTTATTAGATCATACATAAGTCATTCCTTTTGGCTCTCTTTTAGTGCATTTTGTTTAAAAAAAATCCAGATGAAATTAGGTGTGTAAGAAATAATGTTCCTTTAGGATGACATTAGTGTCACCATTTGAGATAATATTGGCTCAACATGTATGCTTCATCTTCACAACAGACATTGCCAAGAATATTGGTAAGATGAATCATTGATTAGCAACAACAGACATGGATTACGGATCTTTTAATATGAAAGCAAAAACATGAATAATGACTTCTCTGTTTTTTTGTAGTATGTTCCTTTCTATGTCAGGAAAAGTTAAATGAAATGACTGGTGGCAACATGAAAATTGTGACCCAACAAGGCTTTCTCTATGAACTTGATCTTCACAAACAAGACAGACGCACACTGGTAACGAGTATAGAGTGGAACAAGATTATCGAGCACTATGGATTATACTATTACGATCATATAACAGTGAATTTGGATGGTGACCATAAATTCTTCAGCTCTACTTGGCGACAACCAAAAAGAGAAGATACTGATCAATAATCCAGGTTATGTTTATATATATATTCTCTGTCTACAAAGTTAATTATCTGCTGACATATATATGTTGATATCATACTAACTTTCTTAATGTACGATGCAGAGCAACAAGTCAATGTGATTTAGTATCCGCTTGCCAAAGAAGGTAAAAAAATAAACAACCATACATTTATCACTATTGTGTTGATGTTTCCTGCCATTACTTTTTCCAGAATTAGAACCAAAAGCAACAATGCTATTAATTGGAAACGTGGTTGTTTCGTGCTGAATTTGCAGGACGGGACGACATCCTTAGAGCTTTGGAGAAACCTCCTTCATTGTCACTCTCTCGTACACAAGCTGCCAAGATTGTTACTTTTGCCAGAAAGCAATATCATGATATCGGCTCTCTTATTGTCCATCAGCTGACGGAGAAAAACATTGGTCGTAGTACACTTGTAAGTAATAACCTAAAACAATTTGTAATTCACATATTTTAAATGTATATGCGACGCCACTAATAGTTATCTTCAAATTTACAGAAGATTAGAAGAGGTTTTCAAAAAATTCAACATCCCCTCCTCAGGTCGACTCTCTTTGTTGATGGAACCAAGCAACCTTGGCTTTGCAAAATGGTTCGAAGATGAAAGAGGACGATTTTCCCTGGAGAAGGATAGCTGGAATAGATTTGCTCGCAGAACTGGCATTCAAGTAGGATCAGTCATCATTCTCTGCATCACAAGGTTGAATGGTGACATGAATATGTATTTCCAACGATTGGAAAACTAGTACTCTGTTAGAAGGTGGCTGAAAAAAAATTAGAGCTAGCTATCTAGCTTTCGCAGGATTTAGAAGTCCTAGTAGTATATATTAGGTTATATATCTTATTAATTAGTAGTCCTTTATTTCTGATTAGTCATGATGTACTGCAATTAATGAAAGTAATTTGCTGTTTTATTGTAAACATTTGGTGTCAAATAGCAGGCATGGTTGCCGGTGAATTGGACCCTCCGGATATTCGTTTGAATCCCCAAATAATTCTGGTCCTTCCGGAGCACCCTAGAAATCAAAATATTTCCGGCCCACCCGGCCCGGCCCTGCGACGGACGTCAAAAGCTCCCATCCATACATGCGCGGACCTTCCGAAAAATATACAGGCGGCTTTGAAATAAAACCGACGCTGGCGCCCGGAGGCTGTTTTTATTTTTAGCCGACTCTACATTATCTCGGATAGCCCGAACAAACCCAGAAGTTCCACCTTACTGGAGCCGGCCGATGAACCAACCCGTCTCGAGAGCCTGTGGCGACCATTTGCTATAACCGTCTCCGGGTTCAGAGGCGAGTCATTTTAAAAACTGTCTGAGGGGCTAGTTTCCTAGTGGGGCCTCAGAACCGGCTCCCCACGGCTGGATTATCCTCAACTGTTGCTCCGAGTCGGATGGGAAAATCGGCTGAGGCCCATGGACGGGATCCGGCTGTAATACTCGGTTCTATAGTAGTGAAAATTTGACATAGAAATCTCTAAATGAACTAGAAGCGGGATATTGGTGAGATCATGCTTGCTTCCCTAGAAACCCACCACGACACCACACAACCATGATCCACTAGCTTCAACAACCATCACACATGACTGGTTCCGCTGCGAGCAAGTACCCCAATGATACTAGCAAGGAAGTCGGAGCCCCCTGTTTTGTTTTATTCCATGCATCTATTCCATTCTGCCCGTCGGCACCTCCGGTCTGCAGGGGCGGAGCTACGTACAAGTCAGTGGGGGCGCCGCCCCCCCCCCCCCCCAGCCCAAGAAGAAATTGCAAAACATTAGTGCATTTTGGCCCATTTTCGTCCAAAAAACTGTGATATTTGGCCCATTTACCCCCTCCCCCCCCCCAATTCTGGCCATGTATGCTTTTGTAGCCCATTTGCCCCCCCCCCCCCCCCCCCCCCCACCAGTTTGGGTCAAGCTCCGCCACTGCCGGTCTGCGTGTATTCTCAAAGTCCTCCAGGGTATGGTTATAATCATTAATTAGCATAATTTTTTATCAACCAGGCTCGTGTAGCGAGGCCCCACAAACCAGGTTGGGGCGGTGCAGATACGCTCTTGTGATCCTATCTAAAATTCAAAGTGCATGTGTGTATATCCACTAGTGGAGATACGTTCAGATCAGCGAGCGTCGCCTCCCGCTCCCTAGCCCATTGGAATTGTCTGAAGAACGCCCTCTAAACTGGCTCATTAGTCCCCAGTTTGGCCCAAACCCTTGTATATTTCTCCTCTTACCACGCCCCCCCAAGCCCCAAGTAGCTGGCCCAAGCTCCAACCGTTGCGTATAGTGTTTGGTTGCCTGCACTCATATGGGCCAAGCTCTAGAGAGATTATGTTTGGTTTTTTGCTTGGAGCCTTGTATGGTTACCTTGTGCACGATTGGTGACATCACTTCCTATACATCACACATTCACACTTGTAAATAACTCATAGCCACACAGTGGATGTTACTTGAAACATATAGGTAAAAGATGAAAGTTGTGTGTGCACAAGGAGGATGTTACTTCTCAATGCAATTTGGGAAAGATCCAATGTGGGTGATGAATATTAACCCTATTTTATGCTTGACTTCCATTTTCTTCCGAAACAATGATGACTAATAATAAATGGCATAAAAAAGTCATAGGAGAACTGTTACTGAGGATACTTGAGTTCCCACTCCTTTGAGCCCTATCAATCGTTGTCATGATACTGTTGTCAAGCTTTCTCGGTTCTAGATCTGCAATGGTTGTTATAAATCATCCCATCATTCATGTTGATGCCATTACTTCTCTGTTCACAGCCTCTTCTCATTAAGTTGAAATCCCTAGCACCAACCAATTATCTTGCACATGTGGCTTAATATCTCTCGGCTCCCTATGAAACTGTACTTTGGCTTGACCCTTCTCAGGCCCATAAACTCTGGTGATATCCTAGCTCGAATCATCATATCTATCAGCAGAGAGTAGGACCCTGATGTTGTTACAAAGTGTTCAGTTCAAAAATCCTGAGAAGTGGTAATGAGAATTCCCCCTCTTGTGAAATCAACGCCTTTAAACATAATATAATCGTAGAATTTGTTCCCCAATGATTTTGCCATGAGCCCTTTGTCAAACACCTTAATCTTGATTCCTTGAAGGCAAATGATATTGCAAGGTTTATCATCTAGAAAATTATATATCGCGCTTCGCTTCGTTGCTTATTTATGCCCCTCACATTCCAATCCATAAGGGTAGATCCACAAGACATGAACAGACTATTAGAGCATACTGACGGCGGAAGCACAAAGCAAAGAACTAACCAAGAAACAAACCAATTCTTACTGTCATACTGCGAACACGACGGGCATAGAAAACTCGGCAACAAAGGCACGCCTCCACACAGCCACAAACCAAGCAACTAACAAAGAAATATACTCCTGCAAAGAACGCATAGCCAATTTTCTTATTATGATGTTCGAAACAAAGAACTTACTGCATAGAAGTTATGTGGAATGAATAGATGAAGCTACTACTCAATTTTTGTTTGGAAAATATCGATCATGGGGTCTGAATTTCAAGAAATTCATCTCAATAAACTCCAAAGGAAAACGTGACATTGGAGATCTACATTTAACGAAACCTGAAATTGAATGTCTGAATGCCAGAACGTAACCCCTTTGTAAATCATCAAACATTCAAGAAAAGACCTTTTTTGCATCACACCGCCACATAAACCGAGAAGACTGCATCCAACGAGTCTAGTCAGGCCTAATGCAGCCAACCAAACAGCTCCCTATTGCTGATAAAAAACCTCCAATTTGATGATGCTCGGGCCACGTGGCAGGCTCAACCAACGGGGGACGCACTTGATGCAACAATTTCAAAGCTGGGTAATCGAGGAGTTGCTACGGGCATTTCAGGAATATTTTGGCAGTTTTCTTGAGACGGAGGGAAGGGCGCAAGTGAGGGAAAGACTACCCCCAACGTTTAGCTCGCCCTTGTAGCGATATCTCTTAAAACAATTTGCCGATCCTGGCTAGTTTGGCCCCCTGTCCGCGTGAAGCAGCCATAAGGGCATTTCCAACACCCCCCCGCTCCCCAAAAAGACAAGCGTTCATGGACATGTCTGTTTCACCCCATTTCGAGCCCAAGTTTGGTCGGGGTTTGGGGGTGGAGCCGACAGCGTTCTCGTCCGGCCTTTTTCTCCCTGGGCCCAGTCGACAGCGGCATAATCCCCTCCTCTCCCAGTCCCCAAACCCTCTCGTGGCACAAAATGGGAAAAGCAAGAGAACGGACTCATACATGGAGAAGGAGGACCAAGTCCTTTTCGCGGCTTGGATGACCATTGTACAAGACGCAATTTGTGGTGCCGAGAAAAAGGAAATGCATATTGGAGGAGGGTAAGGAAGCATTTCCATGAGCAAAGTAATTTGTTATTATTATTATTTTATTTGCTATTTTATCTAGTCATTTATTTGCAAGTTAGAGTCAAATTGGAAAAGGTTAAAAAAAAATTGGCCAACCCCGGAGCAAATGAGGGAGGCCGTTGGGTGCACGCTCAACTCCAATGAGGCTCTTCATGTCCGCATATCACCCCAAACTCGTATCCGGTTGCGGGTGGGGCCGTTGGAGATGCCCTAAATCCCTAATTGTAAAACCCATTTAGTAGCCCACGTACAAGACATCCAGCAGCCAAGCCCAACAACTAGAACTAGCCTATTTAGGAGACGGGTAGGACTTTGGGATCAGCACGAACGCACGCACGATCAGTATTCGGCTGCTTGCCGGCCGCCATCGATCGCTCATCGCTCCAATCTGGTTTCCGGAAGATCACAATTCCAGATCGACTGAGCACTGAGGAAGTGAGGATTGATAACTGAGAAGGGCTGCACGGCAATCCACTGCCGTCTGTCGGGCTGCACGGCCGCAGGAGTACACGGCCTGACGACCTGCCGGCCGCACTGTCAACAATCAACATGAGCGACAACGGGAGGAAAAAAAGGTTATTCACTCCTTCTCTCCCTGTATTCTTTCAATGAATGCTAAATTAGTTAGTTAGTTAGTTTGTGCCTTAAAAATTAATTTGGAAATTTGAATCGTTTGTGTGTGTTTGCGCAGACATCCTATTATCCAATGGTTCAGAGATTGTTAGGGCATCTCCAGCCGTCCCCCCAGCGCCCCCCCCCCCCCCCCCCCCCCCCCCCCCGGGCCGATTTTAGCGCCGTTTTGGCCTGGGAGCGCCGTTTTTTTCGCTCAGTCGGCCCCCCAGGAGCCCAAATAGCGCCGGATCGGCGGAAATTAGCACCAGCGCTCCCAGGTCAAACCCAGCCCACCGGGTTCGGCCTGGGGGGGGGGGGGGTAAAAGCGCGCGTGGGCCAGCGATGTCGGCGTGATAGCACATATCCCACCCCCGCGCCGCTTTCTTTTCCCCATCTCTCGCGTCGCCGCGATGTCGCCGCCGGCACCACACCTCCCCTCCGCCGCATACAACTAGCTAGGAAGTCGCCGCCTTCTCGCCCAATTCTCCGCCGCCGGCCGCCCCTCCTCCCTCCGCCGTCATCTCGCCGCAAAGAAGACTCTCGGGAAGGTTCGCCCCCACCTTGCCTACTAGGTGTTCGACGATTTGTCCGCCCAGCCATGGACTCCGACGACGAGGATCTGCTCGCCGAACTGCTCGACGAGGAAGCCCAGGCCGACATCGACGATGAAGAGCACCTGCTCGTCCTCGCCTGCCTTTCCGGCCTGCTCGACAAGGCGAAGCCGCGGCGTGGTGGCTCAAAGCCCGGTCGCCGCAAGAGCAAGCCGAGGCAGCGCTACGAAGGCTACTGCATCCTCTACTCCGACTACTTCGCCGAGCACCCCACGCAGGACGAGGCTGTGTTCCGGCGCCGCTTCAGGATGAAACGGCAACTCTTCCTCGACATCATGCATACCATCCGAGAGTTCGACACCTACTTCAAGCTGAAGACGGATGGCACCGGCACGGTAGGCTTTACCTCAATTCAGAAGTGCACGGTGGCGATGAGATTGCTTGCATACGGTGCTCCCGCTGACGCTCAGGATGACTATCTGCACATGTCCGAGTCTTGCGCCATTGAATGCTTGAACAGGTACTGCAGGGCAGTGGTGGCAGTGTTTGGGCCAAAATACTTGCGATCACCCAATGCGGATGACACTGCCCGGATCCTGGCCACCAATGAAGCAAGAGGCTTCCCAGGGATGCTTGGAAGCATCGACTGCATGCATTGGCAATGGAAAAACTGTCCATTTGAATGGCAGGGCATGTACAAGGGGCACAAAGGAGCTTGCAGTGTCATTCTTGAGGTTGTGGCTACACAAGATCTGTGGATTTGGCATGCCTTCTTTGGAATGCCAGGAACACACAACGATATCAATGTTCTGCAGTGCTCAAATGTGTTTAGCAGCCTTGTTGAGGGTCATGCTCCCCCGGTGAATTATGAGATTAATGGGCACCAGTACACCAAGGGCTACTATCTTGCAGATGACATCTACCCAAAGTGGTCAATATTTGTGAAGAGCATCTCCAACCCTGTGCCAGGAAGTGCGAAAACTTGGTTTTCCAAGTGCCAGGAGGCTTGCAGGAAGGATGTTGAGTGGGCATTTGGTGCGCTGCAGTCTAGATTCGCTGTTGTCCGGTACCCAGCTCTGATTTGGTCCAATGCCAACATGTCTGAGGTGATGAACTGTTGTGTGATCTTGCACAACATGATCATTGAGAGCGAGCGGGATGATCCGGTGGCTGACACTGAGTACTACAGGCAGGGTCCTCTTGCAGATGTTGATCACCAGGTGCCGGCAACATGGGCAAACTTCATGACTATGCGCCAGGACATTCGAGACTCCATGGTGCATACACAGCTGCAGAATGATCTGGTGGAGCACCTGTGGAGGCGCAAAGGCAATGGCCATGCCGATGCCGAGTTTGTTCTATTTGCTTGCATTGTTGAACTATTTGTCTATGGATTTGTATGTTGAACTATTTGTGTGTGGATTTGTATGTTGAACTATTTGTGTGTTGATTTGTATGCCGAAAGTTTGGCCGAAACTTGGCCGAAAGTTAATGTGTCGGTTGATTTGTATGTTGAAAATTTGGCCGAAAATTGGCCGGCTGGGTTCGGCCTGGGTTCGGCGACTGGGAAAACACCGAACCCAGGACGTCAATTTGCGCCGGCGTTCCCCCAGGCTGTCCAAAAAGGCGCCGTTTTTCGGCCTGGGGGGCCGAACGGCTAGAGATACCCTTACGTTTAGCGATAACTTTTCCGATGTCAACTGCAACAGCAGAGAGAGCTTTTTCTGCTATGAAACTAGTCAAGACACGTCCTTGGACTAAATTGGGACATGATTTTCTTCACCAATGTGTCATAGTCTACATAGAGAGGGAACTAGCAAACAAGATCACTGTTGAAGATGTAATTTAGACCTTTGATCTCCGTGCTCGTAAAGCCGAGTTCAAATTGATCGAAGTGTAACTTCATTCGTATTCATCATCTAGACCATATAATATTTCTTGTGTTGTTTGAAAAAAAATCTATGTTTTCAATGCCCCCTGTTTTTGAGGGCATCATTTGTAGTGCAGGAAGGTATTACTGACCCAACATGCGTGGAGGCGTTGGCCTGCCGTGAAGCCCTCTATGTTGCACTTGACTTACAGATAACTGATATGGTGATTGCCTCGGATTGTTCGGCTGTTATCCAGAGTATCGGAGAAGGCAATGAAGGAAGTTAGGGCGCGGTCATCACTGAAATAAATAGGAGAGGAGACGCTCGAGAGCTGGTGTTGCTTCATGGAGGGAGGCATTCAAATGTAGATGCACACAATATTGTTAGGAGTTCAATTGATTTACACCCTGGAACTGGAAGATACGTGTGGTTTTGTAGCCACTCGGGCCATGAAACCTTTTATGCAATTTATTTGCAATAAAGTCCGGGTGTTTACTAAAAAAACATGTGCGCGGCGACTGAACCGACGATGATACGGAGGCAACGTTTCCGACTTTGCGGGGCTCACTGCACTTGCACTTAACACCGGGCAATTTGGTTGTACCGGAAAGCATCCAGGCAAGCGCCCACACACACACCGACGAACAACACGCAGACAGTCAGAACTGTATTGATTCGGCTCTGTAAGACTACACAAAACACAACAGAAAATCAACCGCACTCTCACAACTCACGAACAGAAACCACGTTCAGAAACATCAGCGGAATCAATCAATGCTGTGGATTGCTGGGGAACGAGTCATCTCTCTCCGATCAAGTCAGACCTCCTGTATTACTGTAAAATCTTTTTTCTACCTCGCCGTCAATGTATCAATCACCCAGGAAGCTGAAAGACCTGCGTTCGGTTCGCAAAGCGAGCGTGAAGTTCAGCCCGAACATCTCCTTGAGCGCCAGCCCCGGCTCCACGAGGTCGATCAGCCTCGCGACGAGCGACGCGCTCTCCCTGACATGCTCCATGTCAGCCCGAGTCCACACCAGGCGGGATAGCTGGAGCCGTCGCTGCTTGGAGCTCACGTCGACCCCCCACTTTCTGTAGACGCTCTCCTTGTCGTCCCCATTGGCGAGCTTCTTCAGCATCTGCCGGTAGAGCATGTCCCTCTCGCGTTTCAGACTCTTCAGACTGCCCACAAAAACGAGCGTCAGTATCACATTGGTTTCAGTTCACGGACAGTGAAAACATCTCCGTTGATTTGGGTATCGTGAAACACAACTTTACCTGGTTGCAATGGTGGAATTAGCCTCGCCTTCTGCTGCGGGACGGCGCTGAACGAGCTCAGGATGAAGGACAGTCTCCTGTGCTCCACTTCCATGTAGACGCTGTCTGCTGCATCTCCCTTGAAGAGGAGGAAGAAGTAGGTTCTATGTACCAGAGACACATTGCATTCGTGCCACAACTCGATAATCTCTTGCTGCCTTTTCGCGAAATCGATAGGCCAACGAGAAGGCGACTCCATAGTACTCGGAACTGCATCTATGCCAACATCTTTGACACTTTTCACTGCTGTACCGTCATCTCTAACGGTCTGCTGCTGAGGTCACATACAGAACGATATTAAAATTCAGCTTGATATATAAAGATGAACAGACTGGTGAATTAGGCGCTAACAGCTAGAGTCTTTGAACAGCATACTAGTCAATTCCATTTTGTTTTACTTTCCTGTTAACGATGCAGTAAAAACCACAACATTATTAGAAGAAAATGAGTATTGTCAGGATGCAGATACCTTAAACTTGCTACACCACAAGAAAAGTACTACTCCCTCCATTCTGAATGTAGGGTGTATAGTTTTCTGCACGAATATTAAGACATGGGTATTTTGCATATAGTGGACTCATTTTTTTTCTGAAAAAAATCGCGAGAGATGAGTTTTTAATAGGCACAAAATGAATACAATCCGTTAAATCTCTCTTTTGAGACTAGGTCTCATTTTTTGATGGGTCAAATTATCCATAAATAGCATATACACCTTATATTTTAGGTTTTTGTTTAAAAAACTATACACCTTACAGCAAGGAACGGAGGGAGTATTGGATACTGAGGCAACAAGTCAAGGTAAAATCCATGAAGATTGTGTTGCTAACACGATTACCTGTGCCTGACGCTCCTCAGGTTGGTCCTCATGGTGTTTTTCTGTCTTCTCTTCCAGCTCTGTGACACAACTGATGTCGTTGAAACAAACTTCTTCTTCTGCATCATTGTCACTCAAATCCTTGTCTACTTCATCACTGGTGCTCATGTCCTTGACTACTGCATCGCTGGTGCTCATGTCCTTGACTACTTCATCGCTGGTGCTCATGTCCTTGACTACTTCTTCACTGGTGCTCGTCACCATGAGTACTTCATCACTGGTGCTCATGTCCTTAACTACTTCATCACTGGTGCTCGTTCCCATGACTACTTCATCACAAACTACTTGACCAGAAACAGCGTAGTGGTCTACTAAAGTGTCATTGTTTTGGCAATCCTTATTTTCTTGATACAGACTTCTCCTAATGTTGTCAGGCCTTCTGGGAGGATACCTGAAGATTTCATCAGGTGGTGTTCCTCTGGCGTTCTCGTTCTCGGAATCATCAAACCAACTATTCGGAATGATCTTGAAGCTAGCCCTGCAGCTTTGACTTCTAGCCAATGCACTATCCTTGGAGCTCGTTATACACCTCTTTACGGTCAGGCATTCAGGAGGATACGGTTTGCCAATGTTCAATGAAATGTTAGAATCACGTGTGTACAGCTTGACAAGGTTGTCTGCGAAGCCATCAGATTCACATTGATGCACTTCGACGGGACCTTCTACTGCATTGGATATGATCTCGGCCTGCTGCTCCTCTTTTATAGGGTAAATCTTGATATGATCTTCCATTTTCTTTGTTAAGCTCCCAACTTCTTGCACTTCATCAGGCTGTGGAACAGCGTCCCTAGAGATCTCCTCTACATCAGATATCTGGAGTTTGGTGCTCTCAGGGAGTAATATGTCAAGTTCCTGGCTTGAGCTTCTTCTATGCTCATGTATCTCTATGCACTGTACTTCCCTGCAATGTTCTTCAGATACTTCAGATGCAGTTCTAAAAGCTCCTTCATTCATGTTATATGACTCTGTGCCATCAGAGCTATAGTTGCTAGGAGGGTGCCAAGGTGAAATTGGCTTCCGATCCCTTGTTTGTTGAGGAAGACCCATTGTTTGATTAGGGAATGAAGAGTCCTCATGATCAGCATCGAAGACATATGAGCCATCAAACACTTCATGACCTTGATCTTGATAAGAACCTCCATAAGTGTCAGAAACCGAAAGTGTTTCCTCAAATGGATTTCGTGCAAGAGACTCTGAAGACCGACTATGGACATCCTATCAGAGGAAGGACAGTTTATCAAATGTCACAGAGAACAGTAATGCAAAAGGCAAGTCAGTGTAAATGAGAGAAAGAATACCCATCGCTTTGCAGTACGATCATCGCCATGATCGTCAACATCACTTTTCAGTAAACAGTTAAGCTGAGACTGAACAGTATCTTTTTCTTCCATCAATTCCCTCAGCTGCTTCTCCAGCTGAAAAAGAATATACAGGTACATAGTGCATTAAATGGTGCAGTTCAGAAATTAACACTGTTAAATGAGAATTTCAGGTGAGGAAAAGTACCATTTTAATCTGTTCATCCTTCTCTCTCAAAGCTTCAGCATGACTAGTGCAGGAAGCTGACTCTGGCACTTTCCGTTCATTTTCTAATCTTGCAAGCTCTCTTTGTAGATGTTTCAGAAGTGCCTTGTCAGACATCACAACATTGACCTGTGCATTTGTAACTACCTCCTTTGCGCAAGTAGCAAATAGAAGTGTGTTCCTGGATTGCTCAATATGAGTGTGTGCAGGGCTCATTGTGCAGACAATGGCTGTTCTTGCATTGCCTCCCAAAGAGGACTGTAATATGCGTGTCAGCTTTGAATCTCTGTAAGGGATATGGCCATTTCTCCCCTTGCTGTAGCAGGAACATTATAGTTCAGACTACGGTATATGGTAATACTATGGTCATTGGTCAAAGAGCATGCAAACTTGGCAGAAAGGAGAAATGTCAAACTGTATACCAAATGGGATTCAGAATTACTTGACCAAGTGAATGCGAAAGAAAGAGGAAATATATGTGCAACGGGACCAGAATTTCATTACAAAAAAGTAAAACACTGAGATTACATGTTCTTGCTAGAAGACAAACCTGAGTTGGCGAACAACCTTCCCCAGAGTTAGCAGACTTCGGTTAATATGACTACCTTCTTTTAACCTCATACCAGCTGAAGCAGTCTGAGATGCACGCTCACTTCCTGCTAGGTCAACAAAGTTCTGCCCAGAAGAAGAATCTCAGAGATCATGAAATGTATACCAAACAGTCATGAATACAGAAAGACAGTCCATACCACACAAGACACAAGGGTGCTTGATTTGCCTCTTCCTAAATACTGTCTAGCAGAACTTTCGATTGTCTGAAATTGACATAAGCTTGTCAACAAAATAATATATAAGTAGTCTAAACCAGATAGTATAAGAGGGGCACCAACCAGCCTAAGTATTTGATGGACCTAGAACTCGCTTCGTTCAAAGCCGTTTCCCCAGTCTCCCTTTGAGCTGTAGCAGAAACAAAATAAAGTAAATAACAACAAGAAAGAATATGGTGCATGTTCCTTTGTTTTAGTAATTCAGCCAATACCTGCACACATTGCCAGAAGATCCTTAAGATGGTCCTTGTCCCTCAGTGTTTCCTCAGTGAGTTTTTCAACAGTAGTGCCTCTCTGTTTAAATTCAGATAGCATGAGAGATCAGTATGCAGAGGGTGGCAAAAAGAAAGGAGAACGGCGTACCTCTGGATCATCAAGAAGTCTAAGAGGCGTGGTATCATGGCTCAGAAGGTCCCTCACGGCTTCATTGTATATCTCTATTGCCGAAAATTTCAGCATGAATTCTCTTTCAGGGTGCTGTAGCAATGACAAACAGTGAGAAAGTATCGTCTCACAAAGGTGAACTAAAACAGCATTGGTGACATGCACACACCTTCTCGATGTAGTCATAGATGTCCATCACACTATACTCAGTATTCCGGTCATCGTGTAAGTCTTTCCGCTGCTTGTTTGACCATAGCGAATATGCTTGCTGTCAACAAGAAGAAATTCATGAGCATATGTTAGTCGGTTGGCACCTGTTGATCCAAAAGCAGGTTAGCATTTCTCCGTACATACAGTTGATTCCACTGACAACTGATAGAGCAACTTCTTTTGCACCTTCCTCGTAGACCTGCCTTGTAGAGCAATTGGGCCAAACACCCGGTCTGAAAAGTACATGAAAGAAGAGCAATTTGAGAACTGACTGCTAAATGAAACCCCTACAAGGTTTCAACATCAGCACCAGTAATTGTCGCCAACATCGACATACATTTATTTGCAAAATTGAGCTCTGCCTCTGCTGCTGCTTACCATAGGTGTAGGCGGTGGGGAACATGGCGCGGTCAGGGAGGGTGCTGCGGAACATGACGGTGGTGGGGCTGATGCACTCCCAGTCGGAGCTGTCGCCGGACTCCCTGCCGTTGAGCGGCCGCACCCGAACGGACACCATGATCCTCTCCTCCTTGGCCTCCACCTTCTCCCATGCTGCCGTCGCCGCCCCTTCCTCCTCCCCCGCCCCCATCACCCCTCCTCCCTCCCTGCACCCTCCACCCGAGAACACTATCAGTCAAAACCTCCTCTTTCCTCTGCAGCAGTCACCGCCGACCAACACCACCCTCCCTCCCCTCGAATCGAACGGCATTGCAAGAAAGCAGAGCGCACCCCTTTCTCACAGGCGGAGAAGGAAAGGTAATTCGGGAGGCGGGCCGGTGGCAGGTCCCTGCAAGCCGAAAGCGCCGCGTCTGTTGCCGGGCGCCGGACGAGGACGGCGATCTGGCGAGACCACCCTGCCCAGACCCAGGCAACAACAGCAAGTAGTTCTACGCACTGCCCGACGCGCTCTTACTCGCACATGTACTAACTGAACTGCTACCTGCACGGCTACGGATTATCTTTGGCCGCCGCCGCGTGCTGCGTTGGAGTTTTCCGGTGCTGTCGCGAGGAGACGGACGGACTGTGGTCCCCGCCACGCTCCCGGCCACTCCCTTCAATTTTATTTATGCGCCTCACATGGGGGAGGAGAGAGACTGGGAGAGGGAGATGTTGGAGGGACAGAGATCCAGTGACTTCACTACATGAAGTCACGTTGCAACTTTACCCCCTTCATCTCCATCCAAATTTGATCCAACGGCTCAGATTTGAGCTCAAAATTAAAACTTTTTAAAAAAATTCGAAAAAATTCCAGAACATAGTATACGTTTTGTTATATATTCTGAGAAAGTTTCGTCTCTTTTGGATTAATGGTTCATGAATAAATAGCTTTTTAAGTTTAAAACATGAAAACTGATTTAGTCATAAACCGTTTATCCAAATGAATCCAAACTTTCTCAGAATATACAGTGAGACATATACCATGTTCTGGAATTTTTTTGAATTTTTCTAAAAAGTTTTAATTTTGAGCTCAAATCTGAGCCGTTGGATCAAAATTGGATGGAGATGGAGGGGGTAAAGTTGCAACGTGACTTCATGTAGTGAAGTCACTGGATCTCTGTCCATGTTGGAGGCCCAAAACTTTGTTATTTTCTATGCGTATCCTAGCACATAGTAGCCATTACCTCACAGAACCAACCGCCGAGCACATTCCGCCCGAGAAGATGAACAACAGATCAAGAAGGGGATGCGAAGCAACCGTACCTGCGCACGGTCGTGGGGGGTGGAAGACAAACAATGTGGGGGAGAAGGAATGCGGTCTTGTCGTCTCCTCTCCAGTCCTCTTTGTTGCAGCGGAGAAGAAGGGGGGACGAGGAGAATTGGTAATGGTGGGAGGGGCGGAGAGGGAGAGGACGGTGGTTTTCAATGGGGAAAAAATACGAGGGAAAAAGTAAAGGGGGAAGGTGTAAAGAAACAGGTGTTGTTGCGGGTACAGGGATACTTTTCTACCCATAGCAGATCCGACGGCCCATCGGCCAATCACGGTCAAGTGTGGGGCCCACGGAGAGTTCCGCTGGGCCCACTTGTCTGACATAGTGTCATGTCATGTGATGTGTCCCGTTGAACATGGAACAGTATACTCAAATACATTTTCCGTTAATTAGAATATTATAACTTTTTGTTTGTTTATGAAACTGAAACCTGATTCAAAGTTGACCGCCTCTCTCATATTTGATTCCAAGAAATTAGCGGATAGTTCGCTCTCTATGAGAAAGAAAAGTTACTGCTAATCAAAGAGGTCATAAACCACGCGAGCAGAGTAGACTGATGGGATTATGGATTGATTCTGGAAAAGCTGTGTTAAGATGGTAATGGTGAGAAACGGATTTAGTGTCTTTTTTTTCTCTTTTGCCAGAGATTTAATGTCTAGTTACTGCAGTACCATTTGCTACTGCTAATCACAACGCACCGTTGCACCCGACAAGGTCACCATTCACGTTGCCAGAGTGCACAAGAAACTTGGGCGTTAGCGTATATGATATGTTTGCCAGCTGATTATAGAGGAATTGTTTGTTGTAGTTTGCTCCCTCGTCGAAGAATTGGCATGATTGGGATTTGGGAAGCTTCCTCGCGTGGAACATAGATTATACATCCTATTGTTAAACATTTTCAGATGTTCGGCAACTAAGATATACTAGAATGATTCTCTCCCTCAGTGTCACTTTTCCGGTCGTTAAAAGGAAACATTATCATCACTGTCAATTGCCAAATCATCCAGAGATATCTCAATCCGACTCCCACGATGGCGGTCAGAACAAAACCAACAGAAAACATCAAACATCAACGCATGGTTTGATTCATATAACACTCCGGACAGAAATACGATATATACATAGATTTTCCGAAGGCGCCTTGCCGGTTGGAGCATGTGCGAGATCAGTGTATAATTTTTTAATAAAGGACGAATATATTAATATCAAGAAGATGAAAAGTAGTCTCTCCAACAACACAATGTTCAGAGCAAATCTAAACATCATGGATGCGCACAACCAAATTAAAAAAAAACTAAAAAAACAAAGAGACATGACATCGAATCATATTTTTGGGTCATCGACGAGGCAAACATGCCCTAGATTCGGTGGGATGGTCTATGCTACGTGTATATGTCAGTTGAGTAGGCTTTCACCATTTCTGTCGATCATATCATTGCAGTGAAATTCTTTTCCTGAAAAGTTTTAGCAAATACACTAGTGGACTTCATTTTGGTGGAGCCCTTTGAGTAATGGGTTTTAAGTTACAGGATGAAAACTCTAGATTTAACCTCCATATGATGTTCCTAGCAATGGCCAGTGGCTCCCTTGTTGAATGCATTGTTTGGAAGTTTATCGTAATCTATTTCTTGGGGCAAATTGCGATTTGGCCTTAGTGATTGGATCATGCGACAACGATGCTCGTGCACCGTTCTCTTCTTGAAGATCTCATTGTTGGGAAACCATTCTCACAAGGTGGTGGATGTTGCCAGGTGTGGCTCCAAATAAAGAATTTGAGAGAGGACAATTTATGTCTGGGACGTCCTCTATTTCTTGTCTAGCACTTAATATAAATTTATTGTAGATATCGGCTGTACTTTATATGAGCTTAATGTTACTCCCTTCGTTTCAAAATATAAGGTGCCCTTAAATTTCGTTGGCCAACGACGTACAACTTTGACCTTCATTTATACTTTTAATATGTCTAAAAATTTCGTATAATAATATATGAAAAGAAAGCATTTTGCAAGACGAATCCAATGGTACAATTTATACATTCTCAATCCATATAATTTAGTATATATTAGTGGTTAAAGTTGTGCATCAAAGACTGGCATAAAAATAGCGTGCCCTATAATTTGGGACGGAGGGAGTATTATATTATGCGTTATAAAAAACGTGCATTGCAGAGAGCAACTTGTTCTAGTGCAGACATCTTGCAAAGTCTCTTCCCATCTCTCCAAATTTCTACGGATGTGATAATGGCGCTACAAGCAAAGATGTGACGAACAAGCACGCTACTGTAGCTTTTAATGTTTGCTTAGTGCTTAATCAACATCAGTTCTTTCAGCTGCCAAAGCTTCAGATGTGCGTAAAGCAGCTCAAAAAGCAAAGCGCGATGCGCGTGCATCACGTTCGCCAGCATTTTGTTTACGTGATCTGATCCGCCTGATCCTGATTGTATGTTGCGAGTTCAAGAGATAGATCTCCTTGCTAGCTCAATAAGCATTTCTGTTTGAACCACTGTCCAGCAGTTAAATCGTTTAAATGACTGAAGGATCGTCGGTCTAATTCGCCTTTGACGAATGCGGAGCTCTTTTCACTGCCTGACAGAAAGCGTGATATGATGTTGGTCTTGTCTAGTGGAGACTGGAGTTCAGATCACGGCATAATCAATTTTGTATAAGTAGCGTTTGCAATGCCGTTCGGTCAGAGCATCAGGTACGCCGTCATTAGCAACCACTGGGAGGTAGCCCAGGGTACTTGATAGCATTGCCCCTGTTGCGGCTGTTATGGCTCTCGGACCAGATGGTAGCTAGTACTCCCACTGATTTATGGTTTGGCTTGTGTGGTACATCAACTGCAACTGCATCGGCCATTCATAATTCCTATCATGTTGTTGTAGCCGTGGGGTTTGAAACTTGGAGTCCGCAACCAGCTTCTCCAAGGACAATAATAAGCGCTCCACATTCTGTGCCCTCAGCATGTGCATAGTTGCATGCACCATTGCCAAATCATAGTCATCGTCCATCTGATGATACAGAATTCGGAGTAGTGCACTAGTGCAGCAACTGATTAGTAAGCAACATATTCAGAACGTGATGTTACAGTGTGTCTTGTACAATGATCATTTGAGTGGGTATATACTAAGGCTTTCGACGGAAACAGAACAAGAAACAGAAATGTTTGGTGGATGGTGTGTCTGGATCATGAGAGCCTGGCGGAGGAAGAAGTGTCGGCGGCGTATCTGTTTCTTTGCAGGCTTTTTCGATGGAAATCGTCGCCGCAAGGAGACAGAAGAACTGCCCGGCACGTCAGGGAAGAAGCGGTCGAGGAGCATGATTTGCTGGCCCTGTCTGTTTGACCTCCGGTTTTTATCTAATCCGTTGCTTGCTCCGCTTCCTTCTAAATTCTAATCATATCCGTGGCACACCGGCACTAGCAAGGAATCGACGTTTCCTCTTGTTTTACTCCCTGTCATTTTCCCGAAGTTTTCGCAGCTGATCAGGTTCGCAGCTGCATGGGACAAAGAAAAGTTCAGAAACATTAGGCCAGGGAAACGAGGTTAGGTTCGTCTCTGGGTGAGGTGTGAAGAAACATTACATAATGAGCAGTAAACATGTGGATACTTTCCAAGAGCGTGCACTCGTTGGTGGGATAACAAGCTGGTGGTCGGTCGCGCTCTCGATACAGTCTGTTCCAAATTCTAGCTGTATGAAAGCAACAGCATCCACAATTTTGTTCGTCACCGCGGAATGTGAGTCCGATCTCGAAGAGTAACAAAGAAGGATACAACACATGCATATTACCAATTTTGTCAGAAACACAGAAGTAGTGTTTGTCCAATCTTTGTATTTGGGAACATGTTCATTTGTTTTCGCAGAAAATAGAAATTTTAGCTTCGAGGTTGGATGCTTTGGTAGTTGATACTGCCATCAGTCATGTGCTTTGCACCTCCCCTTCTGCCAACCTCGGACGTTGAGCAGTCGATCTGCGGCAGACATCTGCAGGTCGGCGTGGCGTCAGATTCGTACTAGGTTTTGTTTAACCTTTTCCCCTTTTGTGACAGCCAGCTGATCAAAGCTTGGCGATAGCTCACTCCCACTAGCCTGTTCGACAAAGATCGTAACAGTCAAATTCGTGTCCTCAATTGTGCCCTTTCATCACAATGGGGTGTTGCCCCAGCGGCGCCCCCCAAACAAAATTTGTAAGATACTACGAACACACGATTTTGATTCAAATTCGAACGAACACATGATAAACATTCACAAACTTGCTACAAATACTATGGAATTGAAACTAAAACATAATCTAAACGGATGGAGGCTAGAACTAAACTAAACTAAACTAACTGGACGCCGTTACGGCCAGCCTCGTCATCGTTCGCCTTCACTAAGCGCGAGGGCACACGCCTCTCTTGGCTGTGCGTGCTCCCGATCTGCGAAGTGCACCCCGCTGTGTCGCTAGCCTCGCCGCTCTCGCCACGTTCAGCTACTCGTGAGCCGCATGCTCGGCGGCCATTTGGGGGGCCGGCCGCATGCTCCTCCACCTGGGCGATAAACCATTGCTGCTCGGCCGACGCCGCCTGGGCGTTAAGCTGCTCGTAGACCGCCCACTCGGCGACCATGATTGAATGTGCGCGCGCCTCCGCCTCCACGCTCTCTAGGGATGCCTCGATGGCGGCTGCCTCCACGGCAGCATTCGCCTCCTCAAAGCCCGCAGTGACCCGTCGGTATGCCTCCTCGTTGCGCCATCTGGTGTCGTCATATCGGCATTGGAGATAGGAGACGGGTGTCCTCTAACCGAAGGGAGAACGTGGGGTGAAGGGTGATGTCGTCGAGGTCGGGATTGAACAAGGCAGTTTACTCAGCTTCGGATCTCACGTCGGAGGCGAGACCCAACGTGCTGCTATAACTCACTATAATGGCAATAGCCTTGGTCAGGTTACAATGAGCTTATTGAGTATGCCGTAAAGGCTTCCCTGGTCTGACTTATGTAGGCGGTCGGACATAGGGTTACAAGGAAACTACGTGTCCAGCAAGAATACAGAGTCCTAAACCTAGCTGGCAAATTACCGCCTTCTATCTTGGACTCGGTGGCGTCGTGGGCTTCAGTCTTGGGGCTCCTTGTCGTCCTTCGTCCACCTTGTTTGTCGGCTATATGGGCTGTCCGGCAGGCAAAACCTTCACCACCACTTTGAGCCACCCTGAACCAACCGGATTGATCCATGTTGGAGATACCCCTAACATTAGCCCCCGGAAAGGTTTAAGTTCTACAGTCGCCGTCTTCTTTCTTGAGCAGCATTCATATTGATTCTTGACTTTAGGCGGCTGAAGAGCTTGAATCATTCCGAAGCAAAGGTAGGCGACAGTCCAACTAAATAAAGCCGGAGAGGTGCCGCCTTTGACCAAAACATGGGAAAGACGGTCTGACCTCCTGTCAGGAATCTTCTATGCAAGGTCTTGTCAACTTGACTGGTCAAGTCACAAGTTGACGGATAGCGTCACTTGGTCCACGACAGTTTGACCCCAAGTGTGCATCATGATTATGTCTCCACTTCACGCGAGAATCGAGGCGCCGGCTCCGCGTGTCGTTGCCACGACGCGCAGATGGCGGATGCGTGGCGGAGATCGTGGCTCCGGCCGCTTCGCGCACGAATCACGGAGCAAAGGGGATAAATTCCCTTCTCCACCACAGGGTAAATCACTTCGCCATTTCATTCTCACCGAGCCTTGATACGTCTCAAACGTATATATAATTTTTGATGTTCCATGTTGATATTATACCAATTGTTACATGTTTTGCATCCACTTCATGTCACTTTTATAATTTTTTGGGACTAACCTATTAACAAGATGCCACAGTGCCAGTTCCTGTTTTCTGCTGTTTTTGTATTCCAGAAAATCTATTCTAGAAATATTCTCGGAATTGGACGAAAATCGACGGAGGTCCCTATTTCATCGAAACACACACGGAGTCCAAAGGGGAGACGGAGCCGAGCCACGAGGAGGCCACACAAGGGCTCGGCGCGACCCCACCTCCTGCCGCGCCGAGGGGTTGTGTGGGCCCCTCGGGTGCCCTCAGCCGCCGCCCTTTCGCCTACTTATTCCCCCCGATGCAAAAACCCTAGATACCCGAGTCATATTCCACGAAAAGTTCCAGAGGCGCCGCCGTCGTCAACCCTAGCTCGGGAGGGTCCAGAACCTCTTCCCGGCACTCTGCCGGAGAGGGGAATCATCACCGGAGGGCTCTACATCGCCATGCATGCCTCCGGAGTGATGCGTGAGTAGTTCATCCTTGGACTACGGGTCCATAGCAGTAGCTAGATGGTTGTCTCTCCACTTTATGCCATCATGTTTAGATCTTGTGAGCTGCCTAACATGATCAAGATCATCTTATTGTAATGCTACATGTTGTGTTTGCTGGGATCCGATCAATATTGAATACTATGATCAAGTTGATTATTAATCTATGATACATGTTATTTATGATCTTGCATGCTTTCCGTTACTAGTAGATGGTTTGGCCAAGTAGATGAGGGAGTATTTATGCTAGATAGTGGGTTCAGTCTCCATGTAATCTGGGCGAGTGACAGCAACGCCTAAGGTTGTGGATGTGCTGTTGCTACTAGGAGTAACATAACAATGTTATGTCCACGGTCATATGTACTTGTTTACTTTACGCACATTGCTTAATGCGATTATCCGTTGCTTGCAACTTAATACCAACGGGGAACACGGAAGTCAACCTGAAGGCGGATTATTAGTCATAGATGCGGTTGGATAACGGTCTACGTATTTTGTCGTAATGCCCAATTAAATATCATGGTAGTCATCTTGTCATATATATGCATTGTCATGCGCTCACTATTTTATCAATTGTCAAGCTGTAATTTGTTTACCCAACATGTCATTTATCTTTATGGAGAGACACCACTAGTGAACTGTGGACCCCGGTCCATTCTTTTACATTGATAAAACCACCAACTGCAATCATTGTTCTCTTTTACTTTCTGCAATTAAACACTGTTTTCCACACCATACATTTAACCCTTTGTTTTCAGCAAGCCGGGGAGATTGACAACCTTCCTGTTTCGTTGGGGCAAAGTAGTTTGATTGTGTTGTGTGCAGGTTCCACGTCGGTTGCCGGATTCCATGGTGTTGCGCCGAGTCATATTCCGCCACTGACAACCTTCTGAAGTGCTACTACTCCTCCTGGATATGATAACCTTGGTTTCATACTGAGGGAAACTTGCTGCTGCACTTCTTCATACCTTCCTCTTGGGGTGTCCCAACGAACGTGTGTTTCACGTCATCAAGCCTCCACCACGCGTTTCTCCCTCTCCAGAGCTCTCCTCCCACGCACCACACCGGCGGCGAGATAGCACATCTCCAGATATTGTGCGCAGGCGAGCAGGAGCCTACAACGGCGACGGTGGCGGCGGCGATAGATCTTGGATCTGCTTCGGCGGCGGCATCGAGCTTCGTCGCTTCGTCTTCGTCTTCCCCAGTCGCGGCGATGGGGAGGTCCCTTCCTCCTCTTCAGCTCCGGCTATGACTACGGTCGCCGCAGCCTATTCCCCTTCCATGGCTCCAATGGCGACGGTGGCTAGCGCATCGACTGCAGCGACGGTGAACCCTGACGGCGTAGAAGCCATGGCCACAGAGGAGGAAGCGGCAGATGTGGGATCCCGCTATTGGCTTCCGTCTTGTATCACAGCGGAGTACCTTGCGGAGCTGGAGAAAGGCGGCTACTTGCCGCCAAAGAAGGATTGCCACTGGCGGCCAGCGGAGAACGATCCCATCCCCAACCCTAAGGATGGAGAACGGGTAATCTTGGCTTCCCACCTTCTTCGTGGCATGACTTTGCCGCCTTCCGCCTTTTTTACCGTTGTACTAGACTACTATGGGCTGCAGCCACACAGTATAGCGCCCAATAGCATATTAGTTCTAGCCGGCTTTCAGGCTTTATTTGAAGGCTATCTAGGCGTTAGGCCTAGTTTAGAGTTTTTCAAGTATTGCTTTCTTTGCCGACGCCAAACTGTGGCAGGCGGCCGTTTAGCAACTTGCGGCAATGTTACTTTCAACTGCCAGCAAGGTAGGAGCTGGTATTCGAAGATACCCTATATTGAGTCAGTGAAGAATTGGACCAGCTCCTTCTTTTACTGCAAGGACATCCCGGCACCCAAGAAGGAGGTGGGGATTCCGCCTTTTGTGAACGCTCCGCCTACCCACAAGGCCTGCTGGACCGAGAAGGCGGTGGCAGTACTGCCAGAGGATCTCCGCCTAATTGCTAGGCGGATAGAATTCCTGACGACGACGATGGAGCCTCCGCTTCTTGATGGAGTCGACACCGTCCTTTGCTACTATCGAGGCAGATCATGCCTCTTCGCTACTACCCACTGAAGATGTCCGAGTTCTCCAGCGACAAGGCGGAGACGTTCAGCGCACGCAGCACTGCCGTTGAGGAGTGATGCGGCTACAACCGCCCGTTGGAAACCCCAAGAGGAAGGTATGAAGCATCACAATAGTAATTTTCCCTTGATTGCAAAACCAAGGTTATCAAACCAGTAGGAGTTGGAAGAGCTGCAACACGGTGTCAACAACAGCGTCGTTGAAATGCTATTGAGGTGGACCTGCGCACACACAATCCAAATACTTTGTCCCAACGTAACAGGAAGGTTGTCAATCTCCCTGGCTTGCTGAATACAAAGGGTTAAACGTATGGTGTGGAGAATAAAAGTAAATGCAACAGTGGACAGCGAGCAAATGAGTGTAGAACGTAGTGGAAACGTTGTTTGTATCAGTGTAAAATAAGGATCGGGGTCCACAGTTCACTAGAATAGATAAACTAACATGCTGGGTAAACAAATTACAGCGGGGCAACTGACAAAGTGCAATGGCATGACAATGCATATTATGACAAGAAATGTTCCCTGTGAAATATATGGGGCATTACAACAAGATACATAGACCGCTTGCTAGCAGCATCTATAACTAATAATCCACCGTGAGATAACTTCATGTCTCCCACAAGTATTAAGTTGCAAGCAACATATAGCTGCAATAAGCAAAGTGTGTAACGCAAACAACGCAAATGACACGTAGACAAAGCATTGTTGTTTTCTCCCTAGTGGCAACAACACATCCCCGTTCTTAGACGTTTCTGTCGATCGTGCCCAGACTCACGGAGGCATGAATCCACTATCTAGCATAAATACCCCCTCTTGGAGTTACTAGCATCTACTTGGCCAAAGTATCTACTAACAACACAGAGCATGCAGGAACATAGATAACACATGTAGATAGATAGATGAACAAACTTGATCATAACTTCACAATTCATCGGATCCCAGCAAACACAACATGTAGCATTACATAAAGATGATCTTGATCATGTTAGGCAGCTCACAAGATCTAAACATGATAGCACAAAGTGGAGAGACTACCATCTAGCTACTGCTACGGACCCGTAGTTCCGTGGAGAACTACTCACGCATCACTGCGGAGGCAGGCATGATGGTGTAGAGCCCTCCGGTGATGATCTCCCCTCCGGCAGGGTGCCAGGAAGACCTTCAGAACCCTCCCGACCTAGGGTTGACGACGACGGCGGCGACGAAACTTTTCGTGGATTTCTGATCGGCTGTCTAGGTTTTCGGGGATGAAGTAATTTATAGGTAAAGGGCGGCGTCGGTGGAGCACAGGTGGGCCAGGCGCCCCTATGGTGCGGCCCACCCCAGGCCGCGCCATGGGGTCGCCTCCCCGCCTGGTGGGTCCCCCGGACCTCTCCTTCGGGCGGTGGCTTCATTCTCGTGCAAAAATAAATCACGTAAATTATGGTCCAATTTCGAGAACTTTCCCCGACTAGCGTTTCTGAAACAAAAATATAGCAGAAAACAGGAACTGGCACTGTGGCATCTTGTTAATAGGTTAGTCCCAGAAAATGCATAAAATGATATAAAGTGTAAATAAAACATGTAGCATTTGATATAAAACAAGCATGGAACATCAAAAATTATAGATACATTTGAGACATATCAAGGAGGCCGTGTTGCTGATTTGTTTGAGAAGGCTCACCCAGACCCAGTATTTGAAGGCGGTCGAAGGTGTCGCCATGTATACGCACGACAACCCAGCCCCTAAGGTAAGCCGGAGCTTTAACCATTTTCATTTTGTCGGATTTTACCTTTATCTTTACTATGCTGATGGTGTTTTGTTTGTAGCTGAAGAGCTTGACGGACGCGGACTTGGCTCCCGACTATACGAGCCTGATACCGGCAAAAGCAAGAAGTGCAAAGCTGTCAGGACCACTTCTTCAACTGTTGCCGCACAAGAAGAAGAAGAAGGCCGTCGTCAAGGTCGACGAGGAGGACCAGACCATGGGGTCCGACATCCCCCAGAAGAAGTAAGCTTTTGCATTACTTTGCTTGTTGCTTGAACTTCCATCAATAGTTGATTTGAGCTGACAAGTTATTCCCTTTGCCTATAAAGAGCGAAGACGGGCATGCACAAGTTGCACTCCAATGTGAAGGCGGCTACTGGCAGAGTTAAGCCACCACGGCCTTCGCCCGTTACTGCGCCAGCAACGCCTGCCGCCAATGTACCCGTGGTGTTATGCCCGGAGACATTGATGGCGACAATCTTCACGTCCAGGCGTCTGAACGCCAAGCCGGCGCTGCGGAGGCATCAACGGAGAAGGCGGCGGGCAAAAAGGCTGCCGCCAGCGTTTCTTCCCATAAGGCGGCTGAAGCTTTGGCTAGTGATGCCGCCCGCTTTAGGGCCATGAAACAAGAAGTGGCCGATGAAATGGGAGAGATTTAGGCGGCTCCTCCTCCAACATGGGTCCTTCCTCCACAGTGGAAGTGAAGGACATCATGGCACCATGAAGACCATGCGCGAGGGTACCAAGAATTGGTACTCGCACATGGATAACCTGTATGCAAATGTGCAGGATGAGCTTACGGTAAATTTTCCGTCTTTTTCCATAGTCACAGCCCCCAAGCTCTTAGGCGGCTAAAAGATATTTGCTTTTAGTCGGCTGAAAGGTCTTTTTGACTTGATAGCTAATCCTTGATTTTTTGCATATTTTTTCAGATTGTTTTCAATCAGAACGTTGAGCTGCATCGGGCCTTGTCTGACAAGGTTAAAGAATGCCGCCGTCTGACGAAAGAGGCTGGCGAGAAGGACGCCAAGATTGTGAGCTTGGAGGAGGCTCGCAAGAAAGATGAAGGTAACTTGCTTGCCTTTCCTCTGTTCGCCTTTGTAGCTTCTGCCGCCTATATTATAGCTGGCTTTTTTGGTACTTTGTAGAACTGCTAGATAATACCCAAGATATTCTCAAGGGCTCAACTGATCTGCAAGCTTTGATCAATGAAGATGCAAACTTGGCGAACGAGGTGATGCAGGTGAAGGCGGCGCACAAGAAAGCGCTGCAGGAGCGAGAGCTAGCCCATGCCACTGAGGTGAGCAAGTTGACGGGTCAACTAGAAGCTCTCGGCAATAACCTCGCCGAAACGGTGAAAAATGCCAAGAAGCAGCAGGATTCCCAGGCCGCCGCCATCAAGCTTGCCGAGCATACGCTGGCCAGCCACATGGATGAGATCACCGCCATCCATGACCATGTCCTTGATAAGATTTGCTATCACCTTCCTCTTTTGCCTTTCGTCTCCTTCGTCATCTGCTTACATGTTTTTTTGTCAACTGCAGTGCCAGCAGGTTATGGTGACATATCGACCGCGACCCAAGGCTTGCCCGCATCTTGAACATTGGTGAGCTGATCACCAAGATCGTCACCTTGGGTCAAAGCTTCGTCTCCACCTTCTTCCCGACAAGAAAGAAATGATCCCGTCAACTTTGACGGGAGTCCTAACTTGCTGGAGCAAGCCACCACTAAGCACGAGAGCATGCTGCGCTCTGCTGCGCGAGGTGGTGCCAAGATGGCTCTTGCGCTGATGATGGCATGGTACCCCGAGGCCAAGATTTGGTGGGTGACCAAGTTCATGCCGACAGAGGATGAAGAAGGCAACACTATTGACCCGGTAAAGTTGCTGGCATCCATCTCCGCTATCCGTCTCGAGTTGCCAACATAGCTGACCTCCAGCTTTTCTACAAGGAGCATCATGTGCCCAAGACGCCGGAAGGCGAATCTTCTCATGTAGATGACGAGGTCGAGGAAGAGGCGGAAGACGATGTCCAGGCTAACGAGCTCAGCCCCCAGGATGACGAAGGCAGCCCCCGGGAATAATGGCGGTAGCCACCAGCCTCCCAAGGCGGCAACGCCTTGACCTTCTCTCGTGTAAATAGATGAACAATTAGATGCATTAACCTGTAACGCGGAAAAAACTTGTCTTATTTTGTGATGTAATTATTGGGCCAGACTTTTATGCTACACTTGTGGGTAGGCTTATTTTAAGTGGCCCGCCTTAATATTTATCTCGTCTATATGGTTGGCTTTTTGTATGTTGGCGGAACCCAACGCAGTTACTTTAGCCGAGCCAACCAGGTGCGATACCAGATAGTTGAGACCCAGAGACCAAATCCGGCATGTTGGTGTGAACGACATACTACTAGGCGACTCGCATATAGGGAGTCGGATAACGATATTTAGGCGGTGCAAAAACTTGTTTTTTGCTTAATGTAGCCCGGAGGCGGCAAGTATCAGGGAGTTGGAACCACTTAGCACAGGGCAAAATTTTGGGTAACTATGATACTAAATATATGATTGCAAGAAAAGACAAAATATGGCATGTTCTCAAGACGGAATGAGCGAACCACAAACTTTTATTTCATGATCATATAGTACTTATTACAATTGGAAATTACTAAGTGTAAAAAGGACGTAGCTGCTCAATGTTCCAAGGATGCTTAGTTTCTTCAAACTGATCGTTGACTCCTCTCTTGCGCTTGCGGTCTCTCTTCTTCTTGTGAGCATCTCGCATGTCCATAAGGTAATATGATCCATTGAGCAGTGCCTTGCTAACCACAAAAGGTCCTTCCCATGGTGGGGATAACATATGCAAGCCTTTTCTGTCTTGGATTAGGTGGAGGACCAGGTCACCTACTCTAAAACTGCGTTGCCTCACCCTGCCACTGTGATATCGATGTAGGTTTTGTTGGTAGATGGCGGATCGCGCAATGGCAACATCTCATTCTTCGTCAAGTAGGTCTAGGACGTCCTGTCTTGCATCTTCTGCATCTTCTTTGACGTAGGCTTGAACTCGTGGAGAATCATGAATCATGTCGGTAGGCAGCACTGCCTCGGCTCCGTAGACTAAAAAGAATGACGTATATTTAGTTGATCTGTTTGGAGTTGTGTGTAAACTCCAAAGGACAGGTTGCAACTCATCTACCCAAGCCCCAGCTGCCCTGTGCAAAGGAACTTCGAGACGGGCTTGAGTCCTTGGAGGACTAAGCCATTTGTATGCTCTACTTGTCCATTTACCTGCGGGTGTGCCACGGAGGCCAAATCAAGCCGGATGCCAAGGTTTTACAATATTTTTCTACATCGCCTTGAGACAGGTTCATGTCGTTATCAGTGATGATTCTCTGAGGAACACCAAACCGAGAGATTATTCCCAGAGGAAATTGGCGGCTGTTTTGCCATCGATCTTTTTGATAGGTTTAGCTTCAACCCATTTGGTAAACTTGTCTACAGCCACAAGTAAATGTGTTTAGCCACCAGGTGCCATCTTAAATGGACCAACCATGTCCAAGCCCTAGACTGCGAAAGGCCAAGTGATGGGTATTGTTTTGAGCTCCTGAGCCGGCATGTGTGGTTGTCTTGGGTATAGTTGACAGCCTTTGCAAGTTCTGACTATGTCTTCTGCGTCTTCTTTGGCGGTCAACCAGTAAAATCCTTGACGAAAGGCTTTGGCAACTAAGGATCGGGATGATGCGTGGTGTCCACACATTCCATTATGTATCTCCTCTAGCAGCCTTTTGCCCCCGTGAGGCTGGATGCACCTTTGATAGACGCCTGTGGTGCTGCGTTTATACAATTTGCCTTTGATGATTGTGAATGCCTTGGCACTTCTAATTATCTGCCTTTTCAGTACCTCATCATCTGGCATCTCCTTGTTGAGCAAGAATTCCAAGTATGGTGTTGTCCAATCCGGCTTTACCAAGTAGATAGCATAGCTGGCTTCATCTACTGGTTCGGCCACCTCTGGATCAAGGAGGTCAGCTCCCTTTATTGACGGCTTGTGGAGGTGTTCCAAGAAAACATCTTTTGAGACCTTCTTTCTTTCTGACCCTAACCTGGCAAGTGTGTCTGCCGCCTCGTTTTGGGCCCGTGGTATGTGCCTTACTTCGCAGCCCATGAAGCACTTGGAAAATTCGTCAACAGTGGCGCGGTATGCCGCCATTGTTGCAGTCTTTGTATCCCATGTGCCTCGTGTTGGCTGGGCCACCAAGTCTGAGTCCCCGTAGCAGAGGATTTTGTGGACGCCTAAATCTTTGGCAATGTGTAAGCTGTGAAGGAGTGCTTCATATTCGGCAACATTATTTGTCGCCTTGAAGTGTATATGCAACACATATCTTAGCTTATCTCCTTTTGGCGTTTTTAACACCACGCTAGCCCCCGAGCCCTTAAGCATTTTTGAGCCGTCAAAGTGCATGATCCAGTACTCTGACTCGGGGAGTGGTGTCTCTTCCATAGCCTCTGTCCAATCTGCTACAAAGTCTGCTAAGGCTTGAGTCTTAATGGCATTCCTGGGCTTGTACGCGATGTCGAAGGCAGTGAGTTCTATGCCCCATTTGGTGACTCGGCCTATAGCATCCGCGTTGTTGATGATGTCACCCAGAGGTGCCTTGCTCACCACAGTTATGGAATGTTCCTGGAAGTAATGCCTTAATTTTGTGGCAGTGAAAAAGACACCATAGACCAGCTTCTGGTAATGTGGATATCGTTTTTTGGAGGCGGAGAGTACTTCACTGACGAAATAGACAGGACGTTGCTCGGAAGCATCGTCTTTTTCCGCCTTGCGTTCCACAGCCAGGACAACGCTGACAACTAAGTTAGTTGCCGCGATGTAAAGCAGAATTGTTTCCTGTACATGAGGTGCTGCGAGGATTGGGGCAGTCGTTAATGCTTCCTTGAGTTGTTTCAAGGCGGCATCTGCTTCATCTGTCCACTCAAACTTGTCAGATTTCTTTAGAAGCCAGTAGAGGGGCATTGCCTTTTCTCCTAGGCGGCTAATCAAACGACTGACGACAGCTGCTGAGCCTGCAAGGCGCTGCACGTCCTTCAGACATGTGGGTCTGGATATGTTGAGAATTGCCTTGATTTTTCTGGGTTGACCTCTATTCCTCATTGGGAAACGATAAAGCAAAGCAATTTGCCGGCAGGAACTCCAAATATGCCTTGTTCGGATTGAGTTTCATCTTATATACCCTGAGGTTGTCGAAGGTTTCTCTCAGATCGCCAAGCAAATCTGTCTTTTTCTTGGACATGACTGCGATGTCGTCTACATAGACGTGAACATTGCGGCCAATTTGCTCATGAAGGCATTTTTGCATGCATCTCTGGTTATTTTTGCATGCATCTCTGGTATGTTGCGCCGGTATTTTTTAGACCGAAAGGCATTATGATGTAGCAGAACGTGTCGTAGGGTGTTGTGAAGGATGTTTTGAGTTGGTCAGACTCCCGCATTTTTATCTGGTGGTACCCGGAGTACGCATCCAAGAAACACAGTGGCTCGAAGCCAGTTGTGGAGTATATGACCTGATCTATACATGGTAAAGCGAAGGGGTCCTTAGGACAGCACCTGTTCAAACCGGTATAATCAATACACATCCTCAGCTCTTTACTATTATGTTTTGGAACCAGTACAGGATTTGCAACCCAATCAGCGTGCACAACTTCCCTAATAAACTTAGCTTCCTGCAACCTAATGATATCCTTTCTTATTGCCTTCCGTCTTTCATCATCGTAGCGTCTTATTCCTTGCTTCACTGGCTTGCTCCTTTTTAGACATTGAGGGAGTGCTCGGCAAGTTCCCTAGGAACACCAGGCATGTCGACGGACGACCATGCAAAGATGTCCCTCTTCTCATGGAGGAACTCGACGAGCACGCCTTCCTATTCATCATCTAAGCCGGACCCGATGGTGACTTGCTTGGAGCTGTCACCTGATACGAGGTCCACATTCTTGGTTTCTTTGGATGCCTTGAAAGCCTTCTTGACGTCTGCCATCTTTGGTTTTGTCGGCGTCCTTGAGGTGTATGTCTCTTGCTTCAGCCTTTCTAGCTCCTCTGCGTTTAGGACTGCTTCCGCAAAGGCGGCGTTGCCACGCTCACACTCTTGCCTTTTTGAAGTTGCCATTGACGATAATTGTACCGTTGGGTCCAGGCATTTTCAGCTTGTTGTAAATGTAGCATGGCCTTTCCATGAACTTGACGAAAGCCGGCCGGCCAAAGATGGCATGGTAAGCGCTTTTAAAGGGGACTACTTAGAACCTGAGGTACTCAAAGCGATAATTTTCCTCAGGTCCAAAAGTAACCTTAAGCTTGATGCTTCCCATGGATAAGGCTTGCTTGCCAGGTACGATGCCATGAAACTTGACCTTGCTGTACTCGAGCTGGTCCTCCGTCAAGTTCATGCGTGTCAGCGTGTCAAAGTACAGGATGTTGAGGCTGCTGCCTCTGTCCATGAGTACATTGGTGAGTCTGAAGTTGTCGACAATTGTATCAACGATGAGGGCATATTTGTCGGGATGTGGCACATGATCTGGGTGATCGTCCCTGTCCCATGTGATTGGTGCCTCAGACCAGTTCAGGTATTGAGGGACGTCTGGCACCGTAGCATTGAGCTCACGGAGTTCCGCCTTTTCTTCCTTCGCCGAAGAAGTTCCCAGGAAGCAGACCAATTGGCCATGTACTTTAGGGTATTTCTTCTCCTTTCGTGGCTTAGGATCCTCATCCTCTGACATGGAGACAACGCCCTCCTCGTCTTCCTTCTTTTCCTTCTCACCTTTCTTGCTCTTTTTTGGCTTCCAGCCAACATCGGGGTCCTTCTTGAAGTCTTCCATCATGCGGCACTCTCCGAGTGTGTGATTGACCTTTCCAAGCGATGCATGGTCTTCCTTCTTTTCCTTCTTAGTTTTCTTGCTCTTTTTTGGCTTCCAGCCAACATCGGGGTCCTTCTTGAAGTCTTCCATCATGTGGCACTCTCCCAGCGTGTGATTGACCATTCCAAGCGAGGTATGGATTGGGCAAGGCAAGGCTTTTGCTTGCTCGTAAGTCATGCACGGTGCTCTGGGTCCGGCATACTTGTTCTTGCTTTTCCACTTGCGTGAACTGCCTTTGCCTTCGAAGGCGGCGGCAACCTCATTGGACATTCCGGCCTTGTCTTCTTGGGCCGCTTTGCGTTTGTTGCCGGCGTGCTTGTTTGGTGCCAAGTCAGGGCTGTCAAAGTCGTGTGCATCATCGTCTGCTGCCGCATAGACGGATGCTATGTGGAGCATGACCCCGAGGTCCTTGACTTGGATGCGTACTAGCTTATGCCTGAGAGGTCCTTTCACCAGACCCGTGACGAAGGCGTGGATAGCTTGATTGTCGTCAATGTTCTCACAGCTTGCTTTCATCTGGATCCATCTAGCTAGGAAATCTCTCATTGGCTCGTCTGGCCTTTGCACGCAACAGACCAAATCTGTGTAGTTATTGGGTCGCTTGTATGTTGCCTGGAAGTGCTGGGTGAAAACCCTCTCCATATCAAGCCAGCTGTGAATTGACCTCTCTGGGAGATTGTCTATCCAGCTTCGGGCAGTGCCTTCCAACATCAGGGGAGGAAACATGTGGCAACTAGCCCATTGCCGCCGACAATGTGGACTGCCAACGCGTAGTCCTACAATGAGTTCAGCTTGTTCGCACTGTTGTACCTTGGGCAACTTTTTGACACTGATGTCATGTCCCTTGGAATCTGTACGTTGCGAATAGCTGGACCACACACGGGGCTGATGTATGTCTGCTCTTTCCCCGCCTTGATGTCAGTGAGGCGATGTCTTGCGTCTTCTGGATCAAGCTGCATGTTGGATCTATCAACATTAGGTTCGTCCAGCGTGGGCCGGCTTCTGCTGCGCTGGGGCTCATTTGCGTTGTGTCCCCGACTTCCGCCTTCGCGCCTGGGCATTAGTGGCGGAGACGGTGTGCGATCTCTGCTTCTTCTTAGCGGTGGGTCGTTGCCACGACTCCCGCCGTTCCTGCGGGGTGGCTGGTTGTTTCCCCAGCTTCCGCCTTCGTCTCTTCTAGGCGGCGGGGGAGGCATGTCTCCATGCTTGTTGCCAGTTCTGGACAATTCATCACGATGCCTCCTGGGAGGTGGTGACTTCTTCGGGTCCTTCTCCGGGTCTTTTCCCTTCACATGGCTGCTAGAGCCAGATGGATCCTCGGGTTGACCACTGGCAGCTTTGCATGCGTCAGATTTTGACTCTAGCCTTCCTCCCCGTGCATTCGCCATGTCGGCGTGGGAATCGGCCCGTGCTTGTTGCTCTAAAGCTTTTTTTTACCAGGACCGAGGTGTAGTAGATCTTCTCGTCTTTGGTGTAATCATCGCCATGGAGGATGTCCAAGGCGGCTGCTGTGTTGAGGACTAGGGTGGCGAAAACTGGATCGCCATTTTTGTCCTTGCGCTGGGGCGCTGTGGCCCACTCGAAGCCAAGTTTCTGTGCAGGAGACTTGTAGTCCACGGGAGGCTGATCCCGGTTCTTCCTACTTCGTTTCTCCAGCACAAGTTCTGCCGGCTTTGCAGCCGGGGTTTGAGTGAAAAGATTTCTCTTTGTCCCAGCTTCGCGTTGTCCGCCCTGACTTCCTTGATTAGGTTGAGGACTTCGCCTTCTTTTTCCTTGAGGTACTTGGTCCTAGTGAGCATGTTGACTCGGAGCTTTTCCAAGTCTTTTAGGGTCGTGCCCTCATGGACTGGTGTGTTGAGGATCTGGTTGACCATTGGCAGGTCGTCTGGATGAATGGCTCCCCGCAATTCGCTGGGTTTGCCTTTCTCATACGTTTTCTTCTTTGGAGCAGGTGGCGGCTGCTGGCCTTTGGCATTGCCCGCGCCGCCAATTTCTTCTTGTAGATCGTCTCCTTTGGCGGCTTCTACGGCTGCCTCTGTTGCCGCTGCCTCATCCGCGCTGGTAAGATCCGCCATGAAAGCTTGCTGGATGGTCGCGGATGAGCCGACCGCCACCTCTGAAGGCGGCGGTTCGGTTGACTAAAAACATCCTTTGACCTTTGCCTCAAACATGCTCGTGAATCTTCCTCGAAGTCAGAGTCTATGTTGACTTGAACATTAGATCTGGATCAGGCAACTGACATCGTATCATCCTGCAATGCATGGAGGATCGATTCAGATTCGCTGCTTTTAGGCGGGGAGTCGGATCCCATGCCAGCAACTCCAATGAAATGTAGATCTGAGTCTGCCGACTCATGGGAGAAGGCAGATTTGGATCCGTCTTGAGCATCGATCTCCAGGGAGATGGGTTGGTGGGTGGGCGAATAAATCCGCTGCATCCCGTACGCCTCAAGAGTGTAGGCGATGAAGATGTTGATGCCGCCAACTGGGACGACGCCGCATCCGACTATGTAGTCGTTTGCCGGCACCCAGGTTTCGTCGCAGCTGATGTGGGTGTCGCCATATCGCATGGCGCGGCCAACGGCGATGCTTTCGCCGACGCCGCCAAGAGTTCCTGCATGGAACGTGACACCTGAAGCCTTAGGCCCCACGGTGGGCGCCAACTATCGTCATATCGGCATTGGAGATAGGAGACGGGGGTCCTCTAGCCAAAGGGAGAACATGGGGGGTGAAAGGTGACATCGTCGAGGTCGGGATTGAACAAGGCAGTTTACCTATCTTCGGATCTCACGTCGGAGGCGAGACCCTGCGTGCGGCTATAACTCACTATAATGGCAATAGCCTTGGTCAGGTTACAATGAGCGTATTGAGTATGCCCTAAAGGCTTCCCTAGTCCGGCTTATATAGGTGGCCGGACCTAGGGTTACAAGGAAACTACGTGTCCGGCAAGAATACAGAGTCCTAAACCTAGTCGACAAGTTACCGCCTTCTATCTTGGACTCGATGGCGTCGTGGGCTTCAGTCTTGGGCCTCCTTCTAGTCGTCCTTCGTCCGCCTTGTTTGTCGGCTATCTGGGCCGCCCAGCAAGCAAAGCCTTCACCACCACTTTGGGCCACCTTGGACTAGCCGGATTGATCCATGTTGGAGATACCCCTAGTTGGTATTCCCCCAACATCTGGCAAACGAATTATATGTTACGACCTGGTCAGGCCACAGCGGCGGCAACAGCTGTTGCGGTTCCTGCTCTGGTAGCTGATGCTATGGTTGTTCCTCACTCACCTCCTCCGAATCAAAGGGGTCGTCACCACTCACCTCGTTGCCAGACGACAAAGGGGGGTTGGGTGAGGGTGACCCATGTGGTGGCGACGCGGCATGGCATAGCGACGGCGTGGGTGGTGTGGGCTACGGCGAGCACGGGTTGTGAAATGGCGGCATGGTGGGTCTTCTTTTATAGCCTGAGCCGGAAAGCGGTAGCGTTGGGTGGGAAGCGCTGGGTGGGTGAGCACGCGTCGCGTCGGAGTTAATGGCAGCGACACGTCTCCACCGTGTTGGCACCGTTTGGGAAGCCGGGAAGGCTAGGCGCTGCGCAGGCGCCGGCTTAAATGTGGCGCGTGCAGCATACGCACCGCCGTCCCGTCCCTTTGTCACCTTGGGAAATGCCCGGCTCGCCATTACGCGGGCGCATCGGCCTCCTACACGGCGCCTTTAATCACGGCCTACCCGCGTTGTTTCTATAACAAGGGGGCCCACCTGTCGGAGGGCATGTTCGGGCAATGTCCGACACCCCCGAAGAGGCAACCAAGTTTGAAGGCCCTCTCGGGGCTGGACCGAAATTGGCTCGGCCCAGACAGATGGGGAGTGCCGCTGTCGGCGGAAATGGGGCAGGATCGGGCAGGATCGTCATCAAGATTGTCCGGTAGCGTCATCGTCATGACTCCACGTAAGTGACTCCGACTTTACCAAATAAACGAGCACCCAACAAACACAATTATAACCACACGGCAACCAGCATCGGCTCTTTGGGGATCGCCGTGCTTGGCCCGATATGCCTGCGCGAACGCGCCCCGTCGTGTGCCGAGAGGGGCATCGCCGCACGGCGGTTATCCTGTGGTCGTGTACGCCGCTGGCAGAGCCGAGCACTTCGTCGGCAACTTCGCCGGCAACTGCTGCGTGCGCCTCCTCTGAACGTGCCTCTGCTCACCGCTAGCCACTCCGCGCCGGTCCTGCGGAGCCGTGTCGAGCTAGCCGTGCTGACCGCACCTCGCCGCCCGGTGCACACCTGATCGCGCCCACGCGTGCCCATGCCTGAATACGCTGCTATCGGCTATGCAGCGCCCTGCTCGCCGCTGAGCTGCCGCTGCCCACGCTTGCGGCCCGCCCGGCCGAGTTGCCAGCCGCCGTCGCCGCGCCTGCCCGCCTCCTCTGGTCTGGTCGCCCAATTGCCAAGCCGATCCTTCGGCGCCGCCAGCACTCCGCAATCTGAAATGCCAAGCCACCACCGTCGTGCACCTCCGTCCGCCATACAAGCATCCCACACTATGATTCACAATGCCGCAAACAAATACTGATACAATCTATCATACCAGCATTGCACTCATCCATCTGCTGCTGGATAAAGCCTACAGCTTCCTATGGATGAGTCGTGGTAGGAGGACTTTTAGCTTTTGGAGCAAGGGATTTGGCAAGCGAGGATTAGAGACAGGGAGCACGAGCTGGAGCAACGGATTTGGCAATGGAGAATTTGGCGCAGGGAAAACGAGCTGGGGATCGGAGAAGGGGGGGGGGGGGGGGGGGGGGGGGGGGGGGGGGGGGTCACAAAAATAAATGGTGCGGTAAGTGATAAGCGGGCGGCTAATTGTAAATGATCGTTAACGTGCGGGGAGAGACGCATGATTAAGATCGCTGGGCTCAAAACGGACGGACACACGGATACACGACTAGCTGGGATTCACAGGATATTTATTTGCATGATACTATGATAGGGTACTAGAAGGATAAGGCGCGCTTTGCCTCGCCCGCATGATTTTTGATACGTCTGTTTTATCTTCATTTCGTACTTACCGATATTTGATGAAGAGTTCAGGTGTCTAAAAATTTGCTAAACGTGTGGCGTCCATCAGATCGCCGTTCAATGTTTTCTTATTTTCTTCAACCTTGTAGTTTTTAGTCTCCGGCGATCCAACGTCATATGCTGGCTAACCGGTAGTCACCCTCTACTTTGACCAGCATCGCTACCTAGTTACACTGTCTGCTCTGACCCAAAGCCCCCACCACATACTGTATGTTCTTGTCTCTATCTGTCTGATGTTGCCAGTGCATTGCGTCCACTTTATATCGCCGCCGTTTTTACATCGGTGCATACGAATTAGCAATAAATTTATGGTTGATAAATCGACTGAGTTTGTGAAATTTAACTTGAAGCCGACGATTTGAGAAATTTAAAACAGTCAAAAATATTTCTCTCTTTGTAGTAGTCAAGATTTGATCTGCCAAAAATATCGCCATGTTGAACATTAATCCATTCATAGCGTACAACAAGAGCGTGTTTGGTTACCTGCATTTTGTTGCCTCCTTACATCCGTGGCTTTTCATAGTGTGCATGAGGAGATGAGGAGATTTGAGTTGAGTCATGTTCTACACTCCATTTGTTTGCTTTCATTGATTTTTTCTCACTCTAGAAAAACGCAGACGCCGTTTGGTCGCAACGTGTGCCTTGTGCAGTTCCACTTACTCTCACCTCTAATCTAAGTGTTAAATTTACCGCACGACTATACCTTTGGAGCAAATTCGTGTATGTGGCATCCTATGAGGCTCGAAACTGTAGCCTTCTTTCGCTAGTTGTATTTTGAACCTTTTAGACTCAGATATGGCCGGGCTTTAAATAAACGCAACTATTTTAAATACATACGTGTACAAGATGTACTTGTATATGTATGATGAAACGGAAAAGGGACAACAAGAAAATTGTGGGAAATAGTGAGATGAATCTGCTCGTCAAGGTTTAATTCAAACGATCGAACGAGTGCGACGAATTTGACAAAATTCAAATAAAATTGGTGCAAACTTCGGTGAAAAATTGAGAAGTTACAGTCGATGACATTCAAAACTGAGCACGGAAATAGAACTACTCTTTGACGCGCATATATTATGTGTACATTTTTCCCAATATAAACATAAATATTATAGACAAATCACTCGCAGATAAGAGAAATGAACCAAAGTGATGTTTATCTTTTTCATCCCAGGTTAGTTGACCAAGTGTTGTTTGTCTTTTTCATACCTGGTTAGCTGACACTGAATAAACAATGTATCGTGTCCCACTAAAAGTGGGTCCATGCAACACTTTTAGGTGGAGCAACCAGAGCACGCCATTCCTCGCTAGATTAGATATTGGAGGGATTTTTCTATGTTAGACTCGAAAAAAATCACGAAAACTTGCCGAGAGCTTCCGTGTCCAGCCTTTCATATATGGGCCGAAGTGCACGCTTCCACCAGGCCAGTTGGCTGCTACGGGTCCAACTCTCCTCGTGCTCGACAGCCCGAGACGAGACCAGGGACGGGAGCTCCTTTGCGGCGCTAGTTAGCGCCGCATAGGAGTCGCGACGCCTGCGTGGTTTCTTTCGTGGGCCGGCCCACTGCACGCGCGAGCAACATTTCCACCGAGCAGCACGTCGCGCGTGCAAAAAATTATCTGTGTGAGGTGGGAATCGAACTAGCAACCTCTTTTACGCACAAGAACTGCACCGACCAACTAGTTGCTTGTGTCAGCCTAGTTCACTAATGTATTAAATACATTTACTTGTTTGACTGATAATTAATATTTCTTTCGTGTTCTATTTTTAATAAACCGACAACTGGGAACCATTTTAAATTTGGAATCATTTTCAGAATGGAACCATTTAAAAATGAATAATTTTCAAATTAGGAACCATTTTAAATTTGGAATCATTTTTAAATTTGGAATCATTTTTAATTTGGAACCATTTTCAAAATAGAACCGTTTTTAAATTTGGAACCATTTTCAAAATGGAACCATTTTCAAAATTGGAACCATTTTTTATTTGGAACCATATTTAAATTCGGAACCATTTTAAAATTTGGAACCGTTTTCAAAATGTAACCGTTTTTTAAAGTTGGAACCATTTTAAAAAATGAACAATTTTAAATTCGGAACCATTTTTAAATTTGGAACCATTTTCAAAATGGAACCATTTTTTAATTTGCAACCATTTTCAAAATGAAACCAATTTAATTCGAAACCATTTTAAATTTGGAACCATTTTCAAAATAGAACCATTTTCAAAATGGAAACATTTTTAAATTTGGAACCATTTTAAATTCAGAACCATTTTTTAATTTCGAAACATATTTAAATTCGGAACCATTTTTAAATTTGGAACCGTTTTCAAAATGGAACCATTTTTTAAAGTTGAAACCATTTTGAAAAATGGATCCATTTTAAAAAATGAACAATTTTGAATTTGGAACAATTTTAAACTTGGAACCATTTTCAAAGTGGAGCCATTTTTAAATTTGGAACCATGGAATCATTTTTTAATTTAGAACCAAATTAAATTCGGAACCATTATTAAATTTGGAACCCTTTTAAAATTTAGAACCAATTTCAAAATGGAACCATTTTTTTATTTGGAACCATTTTAAATTCGGTACCATTTTTAAATTTGGAACTATTTTGAAATTTGGAACCATTTTCAAAATGGAACCATTTTAAAAAATGGAACCTCTAAAAATGAACAATTTTAAATTCGAAATCATTTTTTAATTTGGAACCTTTTAAAAAATAGAGCCATTTTCAAATTTTAAAATAGTTCCAATTTTAAAAGAAACGAAAACAAATTTAAAAATGGAACCGTTTCTAAAAATGAACAATTTTAAATTTGAAACCATTTTTAAATTTGAAACCTTTTAAAAAATAGAACCATTTTCAAGTTTTAAAATAGTTCCAATTTTAAAAGAAATGAAAACAAAACAGAAAAGAAAAAAGGAAACAAAAAAGAAAAAAGAAACGAAAACGAAAACGAAAAAGAAAAACTAAAAAAATAAAAATCAAAAAGAAAGAAGAAAAGAGAAGAAAAAAACGAAAGAAAGAAGGTGCGTGCCCGAACATTTCAGCGTACAACACGTGTGTGCGTGACTTAGTCATCTCAGAGTTATTTGACAAGCTTGCAGGGGGTGGGGTGTCTAGCGTTTTTTTCAGGGAAATTTCCAATCTACTTATCAACTATCAAGATAATAGAAAAACAGAAGTAGAATAAATTACATCCATATCCTTAGATAACCTAGCAACGAGTACAAGCACTCGATCAAGCCAAGGCGTGCCGCTGCCATCGGCCCTCCCACACCGAATTCGGGCAAACCTTCTTATATTAAACAAACGGCAAGTCATCCCGGTAAGACCCCATAGGATGAGCGCATCAGCACATCAACCGTCGCCGATAAAGACAAACATAGTTTGTAATGATCCAGCCTATAAACACACGAATACAGACAAACAAAGACTAGATCTCGTCGGATCCACCGAAGACAAATGCCGACCGAATCCCACGAGATTCACCGGAAACACACCTCAACACGCCCTCCGGCGATGCTAGACGCACAACCGACATGGTGGCTAGGCAGAGAGGATCTTATTCCATCTTCAGGGAGTCGTCGCCTCAGTATCCTAGATAGGACATAAAGCCTAAACCCTACATAAAAAAACTAAAAACAGAACCCTCCGACGGCAATAACCGAGATCTACCACACCTCCATGGCTCTAAGGACACACGAGACGGGACAGATCGGCGACAGCGCCGACAGGAGATCATGGAGGAAGAAGTCTCTAATATATATCTAGGTTGAAAGGTAAGTTCTTGTTGTGAACCTGCATATTTTACATTTTTGTGCCAAACTTTTCTCCGTGACTTCGCTTACTCACTACCTTACGAATGATTATTTTGAATTGTATGTACATATATATCTCACATGAACATTTTTTTATAGTCGCCAACACTTATTTTTGTGGACCTTACAAACAATTATTTTGAATTGCTGGACATATTTTTTGAACATTCTTTTATAGTCGTGAATATTTTTTTTATCTTACGAACAATTTTTCTGAATTGTGTGATGCATGAAAGTTCCGTAATAAAATGGTGCGCCACTCGTTCCATGCGCTACAAGTGGGGAGGAATTTCACGTGAGCGAGACGGCAATTCCTATTCTATGCCCGCTGCACTAGTTAGCAGCGTTTCGCGCACCTCCGATTTGTTCCTCGCGCGCTTCCCCTTACCCCTTAGCTATTTTCCTGGGCCGGCCCACTGCTTCTTCTGTTAGTGCTTCGAATTAGAGAAAAAGTCAGAAAAAAGGAAGCCACTGGTGGGCTCGAACTAGGAACCTGCACCGTGCCTAGCCACTAGGCTGCTCTGGGGTTGGTGTTAGTGTTTCTTTATCTACTCTTCTATTGTTTTCTGTTTGCTGTTTTCATTTCTTTTTCTGTTTTCTTTCCTAAATTTTTCTTTTTGTTTCACTTCTTTCCTTTTTATTTCTTTTTATGTTTTTATTTTCGCTAATTGTGAAAATGGTTCATATTTTTTAATATTCATTTTTTCTTCACTTCTTTTCTTTTTCTTTCGTTTTATTTTCGTTTATTTTGAAAATGGTTCAGTTTTTGGAAAAAAAATGTTTATGAAAATGGTCCCTGTTTTGAAAATGGTTCCGATTTTCTAAAAATTGTTCCATTTTTTAAAAATGATTTTGATTTTATAAAACGATTCGGATTTAAAAAATGTTCATTGAAAAATGGTTTTGATAATTTTGAAATTGGTTTTGATTTTTGAAAATGTTCCATTTTTAAAATGGTTCATATTTAAAAAAATGTTCATTCAAAAAATGGTTCTGATAATAAAAATGGTTCCGATTTTAGAAATTGGTTCCATTTTTGTGAAAATGCTTCCGATTTTTTAAAATGGATGGTTGTTGCAAATGGTTAATTTTACAAATTGATTCAATTTTGAAAAATGTTCATTTTTAAAATGGTTCCAAGGTTCCGTTTTAAAAATATTAATTTTTCAAATTGGTTCGTATATGAAAAGTGTTCTGATTTTTAAAAATGGTTCCGATTTTTTAAATGGTTCCGAATTTTTTCAATGGTTCCGATTTTAAAAAATGTTCCCGGTTTTTTTAGAATGGTTATGATTTTTTTTAAAATAGTCCCGATCTTTTGAAAATGTTCCTTTTTAAAAATGGTTTTGTCTTTTGAAAAAATGGTTTCGATTCTAAAAATGGTTACCGTTTTGTTTAGAAAATTTCGATTTTAAAAAATGGTTCATTTGAAAATGGTTCAGATTTTAAAAATGGAAAATTAATTCTGGTTCACCCGTATTTTCGGTTCACTATTATTTTCGGTTCACCAGCATTTTCGGTTCACTATAATTCCGGTTCACCCGCATTTACGGTTCAATTTTTTTTCGGACCAATGACTTTTTTGATTAATTTACATTTTTGTTTCACTATTATTTTCGGTTCACCAGCATTTTCGGTTCTTCTCCCGTATTTTAAGTTCACTATTATTTTTAGTTCCCAGAATTTTTGGTTCACTAATATTTTGATTCACCATTATAGTCCTGGTTCACTTTGTTACGGTTCATCCCTAATTGTGTATGGTTCAATCATTTTTTTCGTTCATCTCAATTTTCTGTTCACCCGCATACCTGCATTTTCGGTTCATTACTATTTTCGATGCACCATCATACCTGCATTTGCGATTCATTATTATTCCGGTTTATCGGCATTTTCGCATTTTCGGTTCATTATTATTTTGGTTCACCCACATTTATGGTTCAATATTATGTTTGGTTCATCTGCATTTTTTATTCACCTGCATTTTTGGTTAACTATTATTTTTGGGTCAACAACCTTTTTTGGTTCACCTACATTTTTGGTTCTTCACTCGCATTTTGGTTCACTCTTATTTTCAGTTCGCCAGTATTTTCGTTTAATTACATGAAACATTTTCACCACATTTTGGTTCATCACCTTCTAGTTCACTACATTTTGGTTCATCCCCTTTCCAGTTCACCACATTTCCAGTTCAACACATTTTAGTTCATCACCTTCCGGTTCATCACCCTTTTGATGGTTCATCACCCTTTTACGGTTCATCACCCATTTTCCCAGTACATCACCTTTTTTCAGTTCATCACCTCTTCACGGTTCATCATCGTAATATTAGTTTCCTATTTAATTTTTTGGTTCACCATCTTTTCCTGTTCATTGTCATATTACGGTTCATCACCCTTTTTACGGTTTATAACACTTTCCGGTTTATGTGGAAGACTATCCAAAATATTTTCTTAATGGGAAGATTTTTTAATCTCTGCCTTTTTCCCATGACGTATGATTTCCACTAGTTACATCATGAGCTAATTTTTTTTGTTTTCTGATTGTGTTATATGCTGTTTTCTTTAAACTGCTGAGGATATGCAGCGAAAATAGGCTCGCGGTTTATTAGAAGCAGTAAAACACCTAAATCGGTAGGTACAGACTAGCGTATGCCTCGCGAAATAAAAGCTAGATTTGACACGTAGGCTCGCTCACTGGATGCGCGAACCTGTTAAAACATCTAATGGGCCAAGCCTAGGAAGGCTCGCTCCGCGCGGGGCGAATGCGAAATCAGGCTAACCTTTGCTAAGAGCCGGGAATAGAAGCTCCTGAGGGGTGGAGCGCCTGATGGTGGAGCGCCTGATGGTAGCAAAATCCAACTTGTCCACGTCCACCTCCACGCAAAAGAAGCCCTGCGTAGCGCGTTGGATTTTGCCCGTTTATGAGCAGCGTACAAACTACTAGCAAATAGAATAAAAAAACTACAGTGTAAAAGGTACACAACACGGTGTACACAGTACACAAAAAGTATAAATTACATGCAAAAACAATATACAAATCACTCAAAACTAGGAGACACAGGTTGTACAACTACACAAGTATAAGTTATACAACTAACAGGTTGTATAACTAAAGAGACACATGTTGTACAACTACACACAGACACATGTTGTACAACCAGACAGACACATGTTGTACAACTAAACAGACATAGATTGTACAGACACAGGTTGTACAACTATACATGCACATGTTGTATAACTAGATAGACACAGGTTGTACAGATACAGGTTATACAACTATGTAGACACATGTTGTATAACTAGATAGACACATATTATACAGACACAGGTTATAAAACTATGCAGACACAGTTTGTACAGACATAGGTTATACAACTACACATACACATGTTGTACAACTATACATAACTGGAAGTACAAAAAAAAGTTCGTCGAAACCTATCAACATGAGATTTAGTTTTGAAGATCTCGACGCGAGGAGCTCGAAAGTGAAAACGGTTCATAATTTGGATAAACGGTTCTAAAGATATTTCATTTTTTTTTAAAACAAATCTTAAAATAAATGCACATGCAACCCTCCGCACGGAGAAGCAGGCATCCACCAAAACTCTCCCGTGCTGCCACTTGTCACATATTCAAACACCCACGGGGGACCGCGTGAAGGGAGAAACTGACACTTGTCATCACGCCACGGTCCGCTGGTTCCCTTCGCAAAGGAACCCTTTTTCTAATGATTTCCAGCTCCCGAGAGAGACATCGTACAAGATCACTTAAAATCAGTCTCATGCTGTTCTCTCTAGCTACGAAGCCCATATCTGGCCCATAAGTGGCCTGCATGACACCGCGGAGCCCGTCTTGGCCTCTCGTTACCTGTGCACGTCGCTAACATAACACGACAATGCCCTATAAATAGGGCACCACTTTTTGTTATACCCACATCTGGAACAGGATCTCTTATGTCCATGGGCTTTGGACTTGAAATACATTGGACCTAATTGGACTAGACTTGATTGGACTTGGACCTCAACAGGAGATTATGTCCAACAACACAACATGGACGTGGACCTCAGTTGGGTAGTCCAGTGTCCACTCGATCTCGCGTCGTCGGCCTCCGCCGCTACACACAGCGGGCAGTGACTCCAGGACTCGTGATGGTCGCCGCACCCTTCATCCGCTGCATCGCCCGTCGATTGCCGGCTCCCCGTCTTGTGTCCGTCGCCGTGTTGGGCACTTGCTTGGTGGGGCTAACCTCTGACAGGGAAAGACGGAGCTGAGAGGAGCGAGCTGCCGTCGGCCACTGCCGCCATGCGGTAAAAGACGGCCCTTGAAATCGACCGTGCTAGATCCGCTGTTGCTCGCTGCGAAGAACGACAGCGGCCGTGTGCCTTCCGGCGCCACCTCGCATGCCGCCCGTTGACGCCCCCATGAATCCCATGTATCCCATGGATGCTCCTAGGCCTCCCATAGCCTAGGCGCCGCCTAGGAGCATCCATGGGCTACATGGGATTCATGGGGGCGTCAACGGCTGCATGCGAGGTGGCAGCTTCGGTGGTGGTGGCGACATGGGAGGTGGTGTCGGTTTCGGTGGTGGTGGTGCCATCGGAGGTGGTGTTGGCATGGGTGGGTTCGTGCCACCTTCGGCTTCGAACCCAACTCATGGAACCACCAAGGAGGTCAATGGCGATGATGCCAACAAAGGTAATGATGCATGAACTATGTGTGTCGTGGGGTAGATAACACGGCAGATGCTACCTTGGGGTAGCTTGAGATTATGGGCAAGGCGACTCTAGTGTCTGGGAGATTGTTTAGCATTGCAGGGACAAAGAATTTACCCAGGTTCGGCCTCTCCATTGGAGATAAAGACCTACTTCCTGCTATCTTATTATTGATCTCGATCTCAATAACCCGGCTACTACAACAGAGCCGGATCTCGATCTAGGTTACAAGGTGTGTTTCTCTCGATGGTTCTCTCGCCTAAGCTTGGATCGTAAAGTTCTTCTCAGGTAAAACTTGCTTCTCTAACTATGACCTAGGAGCCCGCTTATATAGACGGCCGGGTCTCCTGGCACTTTACAATACGAACACGGGCTCTCCCCAGACTCGGAGTCCTACTCTAGCTCTTCTAGCCTTCGTGTCCTCCAAGTCCTGAACCACCTCTGGTCTTCTAGAAACTTCTCTTCTTGAGCCGGGTTACCGCCAAAGCCTCTGGCCCAGCAGCATAACCCGGCCCATGCTGATGGCTAGCTGGCCTTACCGGGCCTCCTGCCTGGCGGGTCACGCTTCCCTCTTCATGGGTCTACCGGGTTATTATTCCCCCATCAGTGGCCCCCAGATTAACCTGGTTGCCAGGTTGGCATGCTCTGCTTCTATTCTTGAATATTGCTTCTTTGAGCAGAAATGACATCCTGGCCAGCCGGGTTAATCACCTGAAAGATAAAGTAACACATGACAGATTAAACATCAAAACATGTCTCTTTTCTCCTTAGCTTGGCCAATCCTTTTTGGCGGCTTTTAACCTAACCCGGCTCAGGAACCCCGGGTTCACATTTTCCCGGGTTTCACTTCCAACACTTAGCGAAAAATATCATCCATCTGCGAATCCGTCCTCATCCATCTATCTTAATCGCGATCTTATCAATTAATACCCGTGATTATCTCATTCTGTTTGTCGTTGACTTTTGGTCAAAGATCCTTATCCCTTCATTTTTTTACCACAACACCCTAGGGTTTTCACTGCTCCTATAAATAGAAGACCAGGGGTTCACGGCGGTCACTTTCCCCATTCCCTCGTGTTCATCTCCTTCCTCACGCCCGCACTGTAGCAGCTGCAGATTCAATCTCCAATCGAGCCTCCCAATCTCCGCAGGAAAATCTACAGGTACGATTCTCCCTCTCATCCATACTCCGCACTCGATTCCACTCAAAATCTCACCCAGATTTACTTCGCATTTCTTTCTCCACGCATCTGCATCCAGAGCTAGGTTTTCTCATCACCATTGTTGCGCCCAGGGAACCTCAAAGCTCCATAGCCATGGTGAAGGATAAAGTGAAGACTGGAGGTGCCCGTGGCACGAAGAAGCTCGCGAAAAAGCCTCCCAGCTCCCAGGCTGGGGGATCTGGCTCCGCCGCCCCCGCAGCCACTCAGGTCAACTGGAGCAAATCTACAGTAACCAATCTGATGCTGAAAGAGTATGTGAACTGCGGCGAGCTTCCCCCAAAACAGAGATCAGCTGGCGCGCCGCTGGGGAAGAAATCCGCCCCAGCCCAAAAGAAGGTGAAATAGTTGTATTCCTCGACCATGTTCAGCGCGGCCTTCGCCCCCCGGGTTCTTTTTTTCCGCCGGGTCTTGAAGTACTACGGCCTTACGCCTCAAGACATCGCGCCCAACTCTATGCTGAACATCAGCAACTTTGTCGTGTTCTGTGAGGATTATCTGCAAATGGCTCCAAGCCTCGAGCTGTTCCTTGAATTCTTCTACTGCAACCCATCTCGCAAGGACCAAGTACTCCCATATGGTGGAGTTGCGATCTAGCGCCGAAGGGAATGCGATTTACCGGCTCTTCTTCTAGCCAGCCATCCCAAGGGGTGGCAAAACACATACTTTTACTGCAAGGACACCTCACCAGAATCTGACGACGCCCGTTACCCGGCTTTTCGGAACTCGGGCTTAACATATGAAGCCAAGATGAATAGCTATGCTGACGATGCTGACCGGGTCAAGCTCGAGCCCACACTTCGCCGGGCCAGAGCTTTACTCGCCCATGGCCTCAAGGGCACAGATCTGGTTAAGTGCTGGATCGGTTGGTTCATCCAGCCACTCAGCATCAGGACCCGGCTAATTTGCCAATACACTGATGAAACCACAGACAACATGCGTTACTCTGAGATGACGCTAACTGATGATCAGCTCATGAAGAATGCCAAGAGACTGCTTGGCGAAAAGAAGGATGCCATTGCACTGACCGGGCTTGCCCCCTTTAGTGCTACGAACAAACCTCCCACGGTAAAAACCAGTCCTTTGCTTTATAACTTGTTAACCCGGCTTTTATCGCATAACACACTTATATACTCAACTTTCTTCATTCCAGGACTCCAAGTGGTGGAGCGTGGACTACACCCCCATGTCCTCTCCCGATGGGGAGGACACAGAAAGTGAATATAATGAAGAAGAAGAAGGTGAGTTAGACTCTGTAGGCTGGCTCTTCCTCCAACTGATTAACAACGAAGTCCCCAACAAGGACACTTCTACTGATAACCGGCAACTCTTATTCCAGGCCCTACTAACCCGGTTTCTGATGTACCCGGGTCCTCAAACTGCTGAACCTCGTACTCAAAAGAGGACCCGGGCCACTATTGCCAAGGTACCATATTCTTGCTCAATATATAATGAACTCATCTCAAACCCAAGTACAAATGCAGGATAAGGAGGCTGAGAAGGAGGCTGAGGCGAACAAGAGACGCCGAACCCGGTCTTCTACAAGCCAGACCTCCTGAGCCTAGGTATCCCTCAATGCTCTTTATCAAGCTGGGCCAAATCCATCCAGAAGACGCCCAGCAAACAGTTCCCTTTAGCTAGCAAGATCTGGGTTCCTAAACCATCTCGTTTGTCAGATTCTCCTTGGATGGTGTTAGTACACCCGAGGATATCCAGATCAACGCCAGGTTAGAAATACTTGACACATCTTTTCCATACCTCTATACTTTACTGTCCCTTTCTTGTTTAACTAAGACACTATCTTGTTCCAGTGCCAGAGCTTTTATGGATGAAGACCCGGAGTCTCCTCCAACAGCCTCTCCTCCTCCAGCAACAGCAGAGCCTTCTCCTATGGAGGCACAAACTGAAGAACCAGTGGCCAGAGAGGAAACAATGGAGCATGTCACCCCCGTGGCTTCTCCGAAAAATCTAGTTGATCCCGTGCCAGAGTCCTCCCCAGCTACTCCCTCACCCGGGTTAGGTCTGGAACCAAAGAAGATGAAGTACAAGTTACTGGAACCCAGCACGTTCCAGTATAGAGTGCTCCTGAGACTCTTGCCAAGGTTCCAGCTCCGGATGCTGACCCGGCAATTCCTGCCAAGGACAAGAACCCGGCTTCCTCATCAAATTTACCAGCTCTGGACGCCATATCCGTACCAGCACTTTGCGATGAATATTTTTCTCGCCTTGCTCAACAAAAACCTGGAGACAGAACTAGTCACCCTAATTCAAAAACGACATCAGGTACCCATTCTTACTTCTTGCCTTTTTTTTTTCTTGCATACTATACCCTGAGTAGCCCCCAAGCTCTAAGTTCATCACTTGTTGGTGAGCTTGGTGCTTCCAATATAAATTCCTTAGGTAAAAAACTTCAAACCTGTAGCCCCCAAGGCCCGGATTGCTGTTTACATCAACCTGGGACTAAAAAACTTCCACCATTTAAAACTTGCCAATTTTCACATCAAAACTTTGAACACTGTAGCCCCCAAGTGCCGGTTGTGTGCCTGCAGCAACCTGGGACTTCTTTATTGCATTGAACAGTTGAACTTCAAACTGAGTAGCCCCCAAGTGCCGGGTTAGCTGTCCATAGCAACCTGGGACTAACAGTTAGAAAAATTTCAGACTTTTTACGCATGTAGCCCCCAAGTTCGGGTTAACTTGCCTGCGGTAACCTGGGACTAATCATAACTTCTTGCATTTTAACAGGAAGACCACGCCAAGGCCGGGGCAGAAATCAGCCGGCTCAAGGACGCTGCGAAAACTGAATCTGAGACCCGGGCTGATCATGCAGCCCAACTTCAGGCCCTAGAAGAAAAGGTTACTGTGTTGATGCAAGAAAATTCTGATCTGAAGAAGGATATGCTGGAGAATGAGGAGAACTTCCAGGAGCAACAGGAGACACTGCAGAAGCAGCTGGATGACACCACTAATGAGCTGACCCGGCTAAAGAAAATGATCACCTCTATGGTTGAATCCTTAGTGGGTAGGCACTACTCCTTTGAACTTCAACCCAAACTGATCAAGCAGACCCGGTTTTGAAATCTCACTGTTGTGTTTTTCCTTACACAGGCCCTCGTGATGGGAACCTCCGCAAAACTGCTGTAGAGAAAATCAAATGCATGTACACGCTGACTCGCCAGCTATACTTTGGCAGCTGCGAGGTCATCAAAGCCGCAAGGCTCTGGGGAACCCGCCAAGCAAGTACACAGAAGTCCTTGGACATCTATCAACAATGCCAGAATGGATCCATCTGCTCAAGAGATCTGCATGCAGGGCCGGGGTGATGCGAGGTCTTGCCTTGGCAAAGGCCTACCATCCCCAGCTAAACCCGGCTCCCTGAAGAAAGGCTTTCCCCAATTTGACACTGATGGCAAGGAATTCGATAAGAAGTGCTACGCCCGGGTTGTGAAGCAAACCCGGCACGTCGCCACTGTGATTGCCAGCAAAATGAAGCTTACCACTTTGCAGCTTGGATATCCGAAAATGATGAAGAGATCATGGATGATGAGCCACAACGCATCGATCTCCTGCAAAGCTATAAGGATTCCCTTGACCCGGCAAAAACTGCTCCTGGTACCTCCACTGCTCCCAGCTCTTCTACGCCAGTTATTCCTCCTCCATCACGGGCGATAGTTGAAGAGGATGATGAAAACTTCTTCCAGCCACTTCGACAAATCACCCGGCGCAAGACCAAGGCCAAAGAGACCGAAGAGACCAAGGAGCCAGAAGCTAACCCGGCGGCCGCCGAGGAAGATGACCCGGCAAAAACCGTCGAGAAAAACCATCCGGCTCTCCTCCCCGTGACCCGGCTCCTGAAGCCGAGGCTTGAAAACTTACGCAGATGCTTTTATCTCTGCAAGAAAACAATCTTATTCGGCCCTTTGGGCACTTATTGTAATAACTTTAGCACTGTTTACACTATGCCTGTGATGGTGCGCCTATGCACCTGATGAAACTTTTATGCTACTCTCAAACTTTTGCTTTAAAATATGCCTCTTCTGTGGTTTCGATGACCCTTTTGATTTCTTTAACTGTGAGCCGGCTTTCGCATGGATACCCTGTCGCAACTTCTCTGAGAAAAACAGGGTCAAACCAAGTCCCAATGGGCCTCATGGTTGATTGAATTTCCAGGTGAGCAATCAGGCCATAAAATTGCGAGTCACATCAGCTCAACAGCAAGATAACCAAGAATAAACTAGTGGCATAAAGCCGGGTCTTGGGATTGCAGCTACGGACCTTTGCGGTAAGAGCCCCCAAGACCTGGATCAATGTTTATAAAGTAATGGCTTAACTATGCAACATTACCCCATTGATCCATATACTGGTGGGACACGCTCTCTGGGCGTCCTCAAAGATAAAAAAACAACTATAACACTTGCTCTATGATAGAAAACATAAACAACTGATACTCAAACTAACATGCATGCTACTGAATCCAAAATACCAAAGCTAAAAACTGCTCTTACCGGGTCACAAAAACTTCGAGACCCGGATAATCATATGAGCCGGGTCTGGGGAAAAACTTTGTCACCTCATGACCAGCCCCCAAGACCAAGCTGAACATGAAACTATGCAACAGTACTGCAAACATAAAGTAAAAAAAGAAACTGAACAAACACAAATTTCTGTTCAACCTTCACTTTATTGATAGAAAAGGTTAGGTCAGCAAGCCGCCTCATTAAAAACCTTCCAGTCCCCTTAGGTACCCTGGTAAGGAAAAGAGCGCGTCTGAAACCTGCTGCCTGTTACATCGTGTATTACATCTCATATCTCTTTCTCATGCTAAGTATAGTATGGGCGCAGCTGGGCAATGTTCCATGGCCGCTCACGCTCCTCCAATGAAAAGGTAGAGTGCGATGTGTCATTTACAGACTCGGACTTTTCTCTTGCATCCACTAAATAATATGAACCATTGTTCAATTTCTTGCTTATGATGAAGGGCCCTTCCCAAGGAGGAGATAACTTGTGCATCCCTTCCTTGGATTGCGTCCACCGCAGCACTAAATCTCCCTCCTGGAAAGTGCGAGTTTTAACCCGGCGACTATGATACCGCCTCAAATCCTGCTGATACACTGCTGATCTCTCCAGTGCTTGTTCTCTGTTCTCCTCAAGCAGGTCCACAGAATCCTGCCGGGTCTGCTCATTTTCTGTTTCAACGTAAGCCGCCACGCGAGGCGAGTCATGAATTATATCACTTGGCAAAACTGCCTCTGCCCCATACACCATAAAGAAAGGGGTCATCTTGTGGATCTGTTTGGTGTTGTGTTGATTCCCCAAACTACTGATGGCAACTCCTCAACCCACGCTCCGGCGGCTCTGAGACACGGGACCCGGAGACGTGGTTTCAAACCTCGAAGCAACTCCTGATTTGCTCGTTCTACTTGTCCATTGGCCTGTGGATGAGCAACTGAAGCAACATCTAAACGTATACCCTGATTTCCACAAAACTTTGCCATCTCACCAAGGGACATGTTAGTGCCATTGTCTGTGATGATACTATGAGGATACCCAAACCTGTGTATGATCTGCTTCAAAAACTTGACTGCTGTAGCTGCTTCACAATTAGTAACAGGCATCACCTCAACCCACTTTGTAAACTTATCAATGGCAACCAAGAGGTGGGTTTTCTTGCAAGGAGACATGCTAAAAGGACCCACCATATCAAGCCCCCAAACTGCAAAGGGCCAAGTCAAAGGTATTGTGCGTAACTCCTGAGCCGGCACATGAATTTGCCTTGCATATCTCTGGCAACCATCACATCTACTCACCAAGCGCTCTGCATCTGCCTGGGCTGTGAGCCAAAAGAACCGTGTCTGAAAGCTTTTGCTACTAAAGACCTTGTTGAAGCATGATGACCACAATCTCCCTCATGAATCTCTTTCAAAATTTGCCGGCCTTCCTTTCCAGACACACATCTCTGAAATACTCCAGAAACACTTCTCTTATATAACTCGCCATCAATAACTACGTAAGCCTTAGCCCGGCGCACAATTTGCCGGGATATAACTTCCTGCTCTGGCAGCTCTCCACGCAAAAGATACGCCAAATAAGGTTCTGTCCACTCTGGATTTCATGAGTTGCTGCTACCAACTGCGAATCCGGGTCTTCCTGACCCGCCAGTTCCTCCACGCCCTGAGGCTTGACTGATGGAGTCCATAGCTCGTCCAAGAAAACATTAGGTGGAACCGGCTCTCTGCGTGAGCCGAGTCTTGACAAAGCATCTGCAGCATCATTTTTCCTGCGATCAATATGATCCACCTGATAGCCTGAGAAAAACCCGGCTACCCTGTCCACCTCTCTTCTGTAAGCCGCCATTGTTGCATCCTTTCTATCCCATGTTCCTGAAACTTGCTGTGCCACAAGATCTGAATCCCCATAACAATTGATATGCTTGATGCTCATCTCCTTTGCCATACGCAAACCATGCAACAAGGCCTCATATTCTGCCACATTGTTAGAACAATCAAAGTGAATCTGCAAAACGTAGCTCAACTTATCACCCTTGGGAGAAGTTAACACAACTCCAGCTCCTGAACCTTGTGCTTGCTTAGACCCGTCAAAGTGCATGACCCAAGGCTTGAGACCCGGCGCAAGGGGTGGTGCACTCAACTGTGTCCAATCATTAAGAAAATCAGCCAATGCTTGAGATTTGATAGCTGTGCGAGGCACATAGTCAATGTGGTAAGGCCCCATCTCTATTGCCCACTTGGCAATTCTTCCTGTAGCTTCTGAATTCCTGATAATATCTGCTAAGGGTATTGAACTCACCACTGTGATTGGATGCTCCTGAAAATATGGTTTCAACTTTCTACTTGCCATGAAAACACCAAACACTAGTTTCTGCCAGTGCGGATAGCGCTGCTTTGCTTCTGATAACACCTCACTAACATAATAGACCGGCCTCTGAACCGGGTTTTCCTTGCCTTCCTCCTTACGCTCGACCACCACCACAGCACTCACAGCCTGAGGCCCGGCAGCGACGTATAACAACATGGGTTCCTTGGGACCCGGGGCCGCCAGAACTGGCGCTTCTGATAATTGTTTCTTCAGAGCTTCAAATGCCTCATCTGCTTCCTGATTCCACACAAAGTTGTCTGTTTTCTTCAGTAACTTATACAAAGGTATTGCTTTTTCTCCGAGCCGGGATATAAACCGGCTTAGCGCAGCCACACAACCTGTCAACTTCTGAACATCTGCCAATTCCTCTGGTTTTTTCAAACTTTGGATGGCTCTGATTTTTTGGGTTTGCCTCAATTCCACGCTCTGACACAATGAAACCGAGCAATTTCCCGCTGGAACTCCAAACACGCACTTTGTAGGATTGAGCTTCATCTTGTACTTCCTCAAATTTTTGAATGTTTCTGTAAGGTCACAATAAATGACCCGGCTTTTTCTGACTTGATCACCACATCATCTACATAAGCATGCACATTGCGCCCAATCTGATCGTGAAAACAGTTTTGAATGCACCTCTGATAAGTTGCCCTGCGTTCTTCAACCCAAAAGTCATGGTCTTGTAACAAAAAGCACCAAAGGGGTGATGAACGATGTCTTTTCCCAATCCTGCCTATTAAGCTTGATCTGATGATAACCTGAATATGCGTCCAGAAAACACAAGAGCTCGCTGCCTGCAACTGCGTCACAATTTGATCGATGCGCGGCAGTGCAAACGGGTCCTTGGGACAATGCTTGTTGAGACTTGTAAAATCAATGCACATCCTCCACTCATTATTTTTCTTCAGAACCAAAACCGGGTTAGCCAACCACTCTGGGTGGAAAACCTCCATGATAAAGCCGGCTTCCAATAACCGGGCTATCTCCTCTCCTATAGCTTTTCTTCTTTCTGCATTCATTTTCTCAAACCTTGTTTTACCGGCCTTGCCTTTGGATCAACATGTAAACGGTGCTCAGCGAGTTCAGTCGGAATGCCTGGCATGTCACTAGGTGTCCATGCAAAAACATCCCGATTCTCACGGATGAACTCGATGAGCGCGCTTTCCTATTTATCAGTTAGGCTGGTCCCTATGGCGAACTGCTTGGAGGAATCCCCAGGCACAAAATCCACCATCTTAGTATCTTTTGCTGCTTTAAACTTTGCCCTGTCATCTTCTGTTGTTGGTTTTTTGAGTGCCTTGTTGTCCTGCGGGTCAAGATTAGACCTGTAAGCTTTCAACTCCTCTCTAGCACAAGTTTGCTCTGCCAGGGCTGCATCTCCCTCGTCACATTCTGCCGCTATCTCTTTGTTACCATAAACTGTGATGATCCCCTTGGGACCCGGTATCTTCAGCTGCAAATACACATAACACGGCCTTGCCATGAACTTGGCATAAGCCGGCCTTCCAAACAATGCATGATACGGGCTCTGGAACTTTACTACCTCAAACGTGAGCCACTCTGACCTGAAGTTGTCGATGGACTCGCCAAAAGCAACTTCCAGCGAAATTTTTCCCTCTGGTGTGCTGATTTCCCCGGAACTATGCCATGAAAAACTGTTGACGTCTTTTGCAGCTGTGATACCTTGAGACCCATACGCAAAAATGTCTCCCAATATAAGATGTTGATACTACTTCCACCATCCATCAGTACCTTCTTTAACTCAAAGCCATCCACCTGGGGAGCCACAACTAAAGCTAGCAGACCCGGGTGCTCAACAACATCCGGGTGATCTGCTCTACTCCACGTGATCGTGTGCTCTGACCACCTCAAATACCTCGGAACTCCTGCAGCAACTGTATTAACCGCCCTTTTAACTACCTTTCGCTCTCTCTTGGTCGCACCACTGGTATATATGTGATACTGGCCAAGCTGCTTTGGCTGATTCGAGAATCCCCCTGATTACCTGTATTTTGGCCGTGTCCAGTATTACCAGTAGGTACTGTGTTTGCTCCAGTTAAGGGCCCCGAAGCCGGGTTAGCACCCGAGCCGGGTCCTCCACCTCTGTTTGCTCCGTGCAATGCTCTTTGAACCTCGTTGTTTTTCCACCTATTCAGATCGACACACTGAGCCAATGAATGATTGGCGGGTCTGCCATTCTTACTATGACGAGGACACGGCATCCTGAAAGCCTCTTCAGTGCTCATTGGACGTGATCCTTGATAACTATTTCCACCACTGTAGTTTCCATTGTTTCCCTGGTAACCTCTGTTTTCCTGATAACCTCTGTTTTCCTGATACCCTCTATTTCCTGATAATTCCCATCCATCCTTTGCCTCTGAAACCCGGCATTTGCGTTTGCCACTAACTCTGAATTCCCTTCCTGATGCCCATGCTTATGCTGATTCTGATTGTTGTTGTTATTGTTTCCCGAGCCATTGTTGTTCCTTCCTCCATTATTCGCAGTACCTTTCCCTTTTTCTTCCTCACTATCATCCTGGGTCTTGTCCGTGGCTACGTGTCTGTTGCACGCATCCATCAGCTCTGCCATAGTAACAGGCTTAACCCGGTCCCTCTTTCATGCGACCCAGCTTCTGGACCAAGGGAGCGTACTTGCAAGTTTTCTCCATCGATGAAATTGCGTCCTTGGGCTCAATACCAGATGAGGAGTGCAGGATCTGTGACCCGGCCCATCCAATGACACGCTGACTCGCCTTTCCTCTGTACACAACGATCAAGATCTTCAATAGAAAACAATCGCTTGCACGTACCCTGAAAGTGCTTGATAAAAATTGTCTTCAACTCATCCCAAGAATTGATAGACTTCTCTGGCAGGTTCTTGAACCACAACTTCGCCGCTCCATCACTCATCATTAAATACATGTACTTTGCACAAACGTTCTCCGTGGCATTGCGTATACATTGCCATCTCATAGCTACTCAACCAACTTGCCGGGTCCGTGCTCGGCTCGTAATTTGCGATCTTGCTTGGCTCCTTAAACTTTTCAGGGAAAGGCTCCGCTCTAATGGCATCTGAAAGACATTTTGGCCCGGCTAAAGTAGAAGAACTTGCTAAAAAATTATTGTTACCGGCGAGCTTGCAGACGCTGCTGGCGGGACCCGGTACTCCTTGTGGTACTCCAACCACAGGTGCTGCCGGGTTTGCATTGGCTGCACTTCTTCCGCTCGTGATCTATTGACAATCTGCTGAGCCACTGAAATTGCAGGGGCGGGTTGGTGCTGCTGAGGTGGGTTTGCTGCTGGGGCGGGTTTTGCTGCTGTGCCGCGGCAAGCCCGGCCAATGGCGGGTTCTCACCGTGGCGACTCTTACTATGATAAGTTGTGGAATGAAGCGCACTTTTTCTTTTGAATACTGAACTTGCTGAACTACTGCGGTACGCAACATGTCAATGGCCCGCCTAGCTTCAATCTCTGCTGGCGAGTCTCCCAATGGAATACGATCAAGTGCTAAAGTTGTTGCATACACATTATCTGCTGGATTGGAAAAATGACCTGTTGGCGTGTGAAACCTTGGTGCTCTGGGCGGCAGACCCGGATTTCCCCTGGCTCCCCCAGCGAGAAGACCCGGCAATGCTGTAGCCGCAGCACCAGCTCCTCCTGTTCCTCTATTTGGCTCTGCATTTGTTCTGGCTACTGGAGCTACTTGAGTTATATCAATTGGTTGATTTTCTGGGGTTCTAAACAACACTGCGGGATTTATGACATTCTCCACTGGGGCCAGCCGGCTCTGATGCCTCCTCCGGTGAGCCCGGGTCATCTCATTGAGACGATTTTCCTCATCCTCTAGCTGCTTTCGCCTAACTTCCATATCTTGCTTTTCTGCCATCATGTCTCTGCGCATTTGCTCCAAAGCTCGGCGTGACGTGTCCAACTCCATGGCTCTAGCCGCCGCGTTTTCTGGGGTAACTAACCTCGTAAGTGCTGATGGATCTAGGACCAAACCATTGTTAAACAAGGCCTGGGTACCAGTTGTGTTGTTTCTTTCCTCACCCTGAGCTCGGTTATTGAGAAAACCGAAGCTGTTCCTGTAACGCGCCGTGTTTTCACTTTCCTCTGACACCGAAGTCGGGTCTCCATCAACCCTTTGACCCGCCAGCTCCAGTACTGTTGGCAATGGTTGCTGCTGCTGACCCGGGGTAAAAGCTAGTGGCACGACTGTCGTGGGATTGTCACGCAGATGTCATGGAGATGACTTCGTAGAGTTGGGGATTAAGCGATCGAGCGTCTCCGAGCTAAGGATCACAGTCACGAGGAAGACGATGTTTTTTACCCAGGTTCGGCCCCTCAATGTGAGGTAAAGACCTACGTCCTGCCTATCCTAGATTGGTATTGATATGAATATGGTGTTTACAAGGGGTTGGCGATCGAGGTATCGAGTCGCCTCTCTCTCTAGATGTATGAGAGCCTCTTTTGCTTGGGGTTCTAGGTCCTTGGAGTCCACCTTATAAAGACGGTGGCTCGCAAGGTTACAAGGAAACTTCTCTCCCAAGGAAAGTATGAGCCGGAGTCCTACCAAATAAGCCTGCGCCAGTTAAGTCTGCGCCAGTTAAGCCGCGCCAGTTAATTCTCCACCAGCTTATGTCTTGATAAGTTCGTACGTCGGCTCATACTCAATTAGGTATTCCCCCGATATTAGCCCCCAAGCTTCCGGGTGATTCGTAGAGTCAGGCGGAAGATCTTGACTTGATGTTGATGATTTTGCCGACTTGAGTATGTAGAGCTTGGTGACTTACTGATGATGAGGCGCGAGCGTAGCAGCTTATTGAGCTGCTGATGTAGAAGCGATGACTCGCATATGTTTGTTGATGTACTATCACAGGCATTCGAGGCCATGCACAAGTCTTCCTCACTTGCTATTTGAACACTTCTGTTTAGTCGCGTTGAAGCTGCAGAATCGCGATAAGTTCTTCACGAAAATTATATAAGGTGTCGGCGAAGCCTTTGGTGAAAACCACCTTTTCCTGTTGGGTGTAAGACTGAGCTGAAATCATAAGAATAATAACTTATGAGCATCAAGATATATTAGCCAAATATGTATATGGTGCTAAGTCATAGACATCGAAGTAGAAAAGACCATAGGCATAAATAAGCTGGGCAATCATTAGAATAATAATATGTCATGTTATCATGACGAGCCATTTGAGCACATGTTGAATCATAGCGCTCAAGGGTATATAGCCACAGCCTGTATTAAAAGATTTCTGGGTCGCTGATTTGACTCGCAAATGGATATATATATTCTCATGTGCTGCAAAAATGAAATCTGCATATAAACATGCTATATGAGTATAATAAAGACCGCCAGATATGGTGGATGTGTAGCCCCCGAGGGCCGAGTTGCATGCTTGATCATGCTGCTCGGGACTCAAAAATATTTCAATTTAGACAAAATTTTGATTGTCCTAGCCCCCAGGCAGTAAGCAGGCATGCTTTCATTATCCTGCTTGATAGCATATCGTTGCAATTTGATCCTGCAACAGATTGACAAATATTGTTGCCGCGAGATAATAATGATATAAATTCCACTTGATGTGGATGTAGTTAAATAAATAATGGTGGCTTTATCAGCCGATATAAGGAGATAATTATCTCAATCGTGAAAATTCTGGTCATGCCAGTTCAAACTCAATTGGCTGAGTTATATGTTCCTGAAATTCAAAGGGCAAAGCCCCCGAGGAAACAATGATAATAACTTTATAATAATATGTTAGCCTTGGCGGCTGGTAATAATTATGATAAAAAGTTAGTACTCCGCATAATAGCATATGGTACCCTGCATGATAGCATGTTGTAATCTGCATGATAGCAAATGGTTGCATAATAGCAACTTAGTTGCATGATAGCAACTGGTAAGATGCATGATAGCATATTGTACGATGCATGATAGCATATGGTACTTGACTCAGTATTTTCCAAATCTAATGTGTGTTCAGGGTCGAGAATGGCCATGATAGGCAGCCATGATAGGCATCAGACTCGATTGACGCCACACGCGGGTACTTTAGTCCTTCTGAATTATCTCTATTACCGTTAAGTAGGTCTTCGCGCGGCTCAGTATTTCCCAGGTAAAAAATGCGTGTTTAGGGTCACTGGCGGCCATGATAGGCGATCACACTCGATTGACACCGCACCCCAGTACTTTGGCCGCATAGTGCAAAGATACTTCTGACTTAAGGCGAGAATAACCAGGATTATTGCTTTGATCGGCTGCATCTGCCGTGACGAGCTCTAATTAGCTTTGATGATAACCAGCTCTGATTAGCTGTAGATGTGATACTGCGAGTCACCTGTTTTAACTCAAATATTTGATAAGATAATGATTCATTAATGACTCATAAACTGATATAATGATGAGCTGTTTGCGACTCATAAAATGTTATGGGGGTAAATCGCTATGCGACTCATAAATTGATATGACAATAAGTCGATGATGATTAATAAAATGATATGATGATAGATCATGAAATTATAACGATCAGTCATAAATTGATATAATGATAAGTCATAGAATGACAAATAAATCGCCAAATATCAATACTTGAACATGTAGTGGTGATCTTGATATTCAATGCAAGCCGTAAATAGCTAGATTTTGCAATGCGAGTTATAAAGAACTCTAATTTGACAAATGTATTGCGAAGTAGATGTAATTAAATCTACAAAAAGCTGATATGAATTTAAAGTCTTCGACATGATATAATATGAGTCGCAAAGACATTTAATAAAAGGCATAATAACCTAAATATGCAGCCCCTGAGATGAACTCGAAGATGAAATTAATCTTATTGATACAAGTGGAAAGCTATGAAAGTTAAGCATGATAGCGACTTAGCTTTTATTCTCTCGTTGCTGAAGACGCAGTATAAGTCACAAGCAACGGTTGATAGTCATGGACAAAGGCACATAGACGAAGAAGTCGGGGTTGAAGTTTCCGACAATTTGTTGTATCCCAGTCGCTGGTGCCTTTTGTTGCATACATACGTGCGTACTTCTCTCGAAGTATCATGCTTTGTATGGAAGCCTGTACACACAAAGTAGACCAACTGAGGGAAAACTATTTGCAAAATGATTGATATAAGGGGTGAGCTAGTTAGAAGAATAGCACCTGAGGCCTGAAGATAGCTGGGATTTATTTATGTGTTTTCAGTTAAATGAAAACTTTCCTACTTAATGAATGGCTGAGCCGAACTTATACTGCCTCCAGGTCGATGAGTCGCCTGATTAGTACGCAACTTGACACTCTTGGTTTCTTCTCAAATTTATTTGATCAGCCGCATGCTAAGGGCAATATTGTTGTCAAGCCCCCGGGTGTGTGCGTTCTGCAAAATTAGACCAACGGTGTGTGCGTGTACACAATATTAACCACGGCCGCCGATTGATGAAATAATCCAGTCGCACAAATCGCTTGGCGATGATAAGTCGCTGCTGTTGATTTTGATAAGCCGCGCATAATCACGGCGTGAGTCGCGAGTCGCAACCGTCGGCTGCCGGTTTTGCTCCATGTCCGTAAACATGCTCACGCTAACTGCCAAGCAGACCACTTAATTAATCTCTTTTCTTTTTCTCTGGCCAAAGTGTACACGGCCGGTCTGTATCCTGAAGTTTGGAGCGATCACACCTTCCTTTTGTCTTTATTTTTCCTTGACTCGCGTTTTTTTCGCGGCAGGTTAGCAATCGCTTTGCTTTTTTTCCTTAGTCCCTACGTCGCTAGTATTTTCTGGTGCCAATACGGTCATGTGGTAGCCACTTGTTTGATCATAGGGTGCCCTTATTGCTTTCCCAAACTGGATCGGACGTGGCCGGTTTTTATTCACATGAATACTAGCAGAACATGGCCCGCATCTTTTTCCTTTTTGCCCAGATGTCCAAGTGATCTGCATCCTTTGCATGACCTGGATAGTACTTCTTGTCTGACTCGAACTCCTCTCCTCTGGGTTTAGTCCGGCTGTTGGGCTGGTGGTCTTCTCTTTCCATTTTTGATGCAACGTAATTGTGATCAGACTTTTTTGGATGGCATCGGTGTCCTGTATGGAAGGATGTGGCTACAGAGATCGGACTCCGGGTTGAGATTGCCTTGGACATGAACCACACTGACTCCATGTTTTCCTCTGTTCAGATTCGCGAACTTGCTAGATACAAAACTCGCTGCAGTGCGTGAGCCGCTGACGGAGATCTAACCGTTGGACTTGTCTCAAATTTGTTGGAGTGCTGCGAGATTGTATTCCGCAGGTTTCCACTGGAGGGATCTTCGAATTGATGTCTGAGCCGACCTCGATAATTATTTTCCCAAAGTCGCGCGGAGTTCCGTCAGCTTTCGACAGGGCTTCAGTGTTTGAGTCGCCTACGGAGATCTAACCGTCAGAATCCGATGTGCTTTGGACAGCTGCTAGGAAACTCGATTGTGCAGCTTTCCACTGAAGGGATCGTCGAGGTGAGTTTCGAGCCGCCACTGGTGTCGGTCGTAGCATAGACTTTGTCTGCTGCCTTGATGTAGACGTCGATAAAACGGCACGGCAATGAAGTCGCCGAGATTGTTGAAGTCGCCGAGATTTAATCGATGACGAGATCCTCCGTCCCTGGCACGGATCCAGCGCGAAATGTGACGCTCTTGACCACAGGCCCCACGGTGGGCGCCAACTGTCGTGGGATTGTCACACAGATGTCATGGAGATGACTTCGTAGAGTTGGGGATTAAGCGATCGAGCGTCTCCGAGTTAAGGATCACAGGCACGAGGAAGACGATGTTTTTTACCCAGGTTCGGCCCCTCAATGTGAGGTAAAGACCTACGTCCTGCCTATCCTAGATTGGTATTGATATGAATATGGTGTTTACAAGGGGTTGGCGATCGAGGTATCGAGTCGCCTCTCTCTAGATGTATGAGAGCCTTTTTTGCTTGGGGTTCTAGGTCCTTGGAGTCCACCTTATAAAGACGGTGGCTCGCAAGGTTACAAGGAAACTTCTCTCCCAAGGAAAGTATGAGCCGGAGTCCTACTTGGAGACTAAGTAATGTAATTTCATGTCTTTCAAGTTATGTCTTCTCCTGCCAGATAAGCCTACGCCAGTTAAGTCTGCACCAGTTAAGCCGCGCCTGTTAAGCCGCGCCAGTTAAGTCTCCACCAGCTTACGTCTTGATAAGTTCGTACGTCAGCTCATAGTCAATTAGGTATTCCCCGACAACGACCGCTGATCGAAGGAGCGGTGTAAACCGCCACCCTCATAACCGGGCTTTGGATAGACTCTTGCTCCTCTTCATCCTCTTCTTCTGCTCCATACCCGAACCAGCCTTCAAACAACGGCAAGATCGATTCTGAATCTGCGTAGTCCATGACATCACCCGAGATTGGAGCCGGGTTTCCCGATCTTTCCTCGTGTACGTCCAAGGGCAGCTCGTCTTCAGCCGTACCAAATGATTCTTCTCCATCAGATTGAACGATTGTGGCGGCTCCTGACACAGATTCATAGTCTCCGTCACTAGCAGATCTAGTTGCAATCATACCAACAAAAACATGGAACTTGCCAATTGGAATAACATCACCTGATTCAAGTAGATCCGATTCCGGCCCCCAGGCAAAATTGTCAACGATGGGCTCTCCTTGCGAGTTGAGAGTAATCTCGCCGAAAACGAAATTCTCCACTCCTTGCTTTCCTTCTCCATGATGGTGACACCTTTGGACGCGGTTCCCACGGACGGCGCCAACTGTCGTGGGGTAGATAACACGGCAGATGCTACCTTGGGGTAGCTTGAGATTATGAGCAAGGCGACTCTAGTGTCTGGGAGATTGTTTAGCATTGCAGGGACAAAGGATTTACCCAGGTTCGGCCTCTCCATTGGAGATAAAGACCTACTTCCTGCTATCTTATTATTGATCTCGATCTCAATAACCCGGCTACTACAACAGAGCCGGATCTCGATCTAGATTACAAGGTGTGTTTCTCTCGATGGTTCTCTCGCCTAAGCTTGGATCGTAAAGTTCTTCTCAGGTAAAACTTACTTCTCTAACTATGACCTAGGAGCCCGCTTATATAGACGGCCGGGTCTCCTGACACTTTACAATACGAACCCGGGCTCTCCCCAGACTCGGAGTCCTACTCTAGCTCTTCTAGCCTTGATACGTCTCAAACATATCTATAATTTTTGATGTTCCATGCTGTTATTATATCAATTGCTACATGTTTTGGTTACACTTCATATCATTTTTATGCATTTTCTGGGACTAACCTATTAACAAGATGCCACAGTGTCAGTTCCCTGTTTTCTGCTGTTTTTGGTTTCAGAAAATCTATTAAGGAAATATTCTCGGAATTGGACGAAACAAAAGACATCGTCAATAATATCACGAGGAGATCACGGAGTCCAAAGGGGAGTCGGAGCAGACCTACCAGGGGGCCACGCCACACTAGGGCGCGGCCCAGGGTGGGCCCGCGCCCCCCTATGGCGTGGTGGCCCCCCTCGGCCACCGACGCCGCCTCTTTGCATATATATTCTCCGCGACGCGAAAACCCTATTACGGTCGATCATATTCCACGAAAAGTTCCGTCGCGGCCGTCATCGTCAATCTCAGATCGGAGGAGTTCTGAAGCTCTTCCCGGCACCCTGCCAGAGGGGAGATCATCACCGGAGGGATCTGCATCACCATGCCTGCCTCCGGAGTGATGCGTGAGTAGTCCACCCCATGACTACGGGTCCATAACAGTAGCTAGATGGTTGTCTCTCTACCTTGTGCCTCCAAGTTTAGATCTTGTGAGCTGCCTAACATGATCAAGATCATCTTATTGTAATGCTAGATGTTGTGTTTGCTGGGATCCGATGAATATTGATACCATGTTTATTCAATTTGTTTATCTATGTGCTCTTGATCTTGCATGCTCTCCGTTGCTAGTAGATGCTTTGGCCAAGTAGATGCTTGTGTCTCCAAGAGGGGGTATTTATGCTAGATAGTGGGTTCAGTCTCTAGATATCTGGATCAGTGACAGAAAGGTCTAAGATGGTAGATATGCTGTTGCTACTAGGGATAAAACATTGGTGCAGTGTCCAAGGGCACTTGTATTGATTACATTACACACTTTACTTCATGCAATAATCTGTTGTTAGCAACTTAATACTGAATGGGATGCGGATGCTGCTTGAAGGTGGATTATTTAGGCATAGATGCTGTTGGAATAACGGTCTATGTACTTTGTTGTAATGCCCAACTAGATTTCATAGTAGACATCTTGGCATGTATTGCATTGTTATGCCCTCTCTATTTGTCAATTGCCCAGCTGTAATTTGTTTACCCAATATGCTAGTTATATGTTCTGAGAGAGACACCACTAGTGAACTGTGGACCCTGGTCCAATTTCCTCATACTGTTTACACAACCTGCTGCAATCATCTGTTTCCTGTTACTTGCTGTGTTCCTGCTGTTTTCCACACCATACGTTTAACTCTTTGTTTCTGCAAGACCGGAGAGATTGACAACCTCTCTGTTTCGTGTTGGGCAAAGTTCTGGCTTGTGTCTGTGCAGATTCCACGTTGGTGCAAGCTCCCTAGCGCCAAGGGGAGTCAACATCAACAACCTTCCGATAGATCATCAAGTCCTACTGGATTGATAACCTTGGGTAGATTTCTCAAGGGAAAACTTCTGTTGTCTACATCATAATCTTCCTCTTGGGGTTCACCAACACGTAGCCATCAAGCCTTCGTGTCCTCCAAGTCCTGAACCGCCTCTGGTCTTCTAGAAACTTCTCTTCTTGAGCCGGGTTACCGCCAAAGACTCTGGCCCAGCAGCATAACCCGGCCCATGCTGATGGCTAGCTGGCCTGACCGGGCCTCCTGCCTGGCGGGTCACGCTTCCCTCTTCATGGGCCTACCGGGTTATTATTCCCCCATCAATGTGTTCTTCTCTAGTTTCTCTAGTTTCAACTACTTCTAAGCTTTGAACTATGATGTCGTTTGTGTGGAACTATGCGGTTTGTACTATGTGTCGTTTGGGTGGAACTATGATATGCTAGGGATTAAACTAAATTCGTATGTGTTATTTTTGCAATGTTTTAGTTCATGGTTTAGCTGATACCTTCATTTTTATCTCTCAAATATCACAAAAAAGAAGGGGAGTGGCGCGACCGCGGTGCCCTTAAATAGGGCATCTGTTGGAGAGGGCATCTGGTAAAGCATAAATTTGTTGTGTCCTAAAACACTAAAACATGTGCGGTATAACTATGCGTGGAACTGGACACAAATCCAAGTCCAAAACGCAAATGTGCTCCGGTCCAACTCCAATCCACGTTTCACGTCGTCATATCCATGTCCGTCCAAGTCCATGTAGTGTAAATGATGGATATCCAAAGTCCAATGGACTTTGGCTGGCCTCTCAATCACGTGTCTTTCCCGTACGTGTAGCTGGCCTCTGAATCTGAATGATCTGATCGATAGCTCATGACGACCATGCCCGCTTGCCGTGCCCCACCACGTGAGGCTCTGTAGTCTGGATCCAGCCCCGGCCGCCCTGCCATTTCACCCGTTGTTGATCCACCGCTGCCGATGATGCCGACGACTTCTTCTATTGCGCCGCTACCGATTATGCGGTAGGGCCACGCTGACAGGTAGCTCGCGTCATCCACCGGCGCCGGAAGGCACACGGCCGCTGTCGTTCTTCGCAGCGAGCAACATCGGATTTAGCACGGTCGATTTCACGGGCCGTCTTTTACCGCATGGCGGCAGTGGCCGACGGCAGCTCACTCCTCTCAGCTCCGTCTTTCCCTGCCAGAGGTTAGCCCCACCAAGCAAGTGCCCAACACGGCGACGGACACAAGACGGGGAGCCGGCAATCGACGGGCGATGCGGCGGCGGATGAAGGGTGCGGCGACAATCACGAGTCTTGGAGTCACTGCCCGCTGTGTGTAGCGGCGGAGGCCGGCGACGCGAGATCGAGTGGACACTGGACTACCCAACTCTGAGGTCCACGTCCATGTTGTGTTGTTGGACATACTCTCCTATTGAGGTCCAAGTCCAATCAAGTCTAGTCCAATTAGGTCCAATTTATTTCAGGTCCAAAGCCCATGGACATAAGAGATCATGTTCTAGATGTGGGTATAACAAAAAGTGGTGCCCTATTTATAGGGCATTGTCGTGTTATGTCAACGACGTGCACATGTAACGAGAGGCCAAGACGGGCTCCGCGGTGTCATGCAGGCCACTTATGGGCCAGATATGGGCTTCGTAGCTAGAGAGAACTGCATGAGACTGATTTTAAGTGATCTTGTACGATGTCTCGCTCGGGAGCTGGAAATCATTAGAAAAAGGGTTCCTTTGCGAAGGGAACCAGCAGACCGTAGCGTGATGATAAGTGTCAGTTTCTCCCTTCACGTGGTCCCCGTGGGTGTTTGAATATGTGACAAGTGACAGCACAAGAGAGTTTTGGTGGGATGTCTGCTTCTCCGTGCGGAGGGTTGCATGTGCATTTATTTTAAGATTTGTTTTCAAAAAATGAAATATCTTTAGAACCGTTTATCCAAATTATGAACTGTTTTCACTTTCGAGCTCCTCGCGTCGAGATCTTCAAAATTAGATCCCATGTTGATAGGTTTCGATGAACTTTTTTTGTACTTCCAGTTATGTATAGTTGTACAACCTGTGTCTGTGTAGTTGTACAACCTATGTTTGTACAAATTGTGTCTGCATAGTTGTACAACATGTGTCTGTACAATATGTGTCTATCTAGTTATACAACAGGTATCTACATAGATGTATAACATGTGTCTGTACAACCTGTGTCTATCTAGTTGTACAACATGTGCATGTATATTTGTACAACCTGTGTCTGTACAATCTATGTCTGTTTAGTTGTACAATATGTGTCTGTCTAGTTGTACAACATGTGTCTGTGTGTAGTTGTACAACATGTGTCTCTTTAGTTGTATAACCTGTTAGTTGTACAACTTATACTTGTGTAGTTGTACAACCTATGTCTCCTAGTTTTGAGTGATTTGTATATTGTTTTTGCATGTAATTTATACTTTTTGTGTACTGTGTACACCGTGCTGTGTACTTTTTACACTGTAGTTTTTTTTTTCTCTATTTGCTAGTAGTTTGTACGCTGCTCATAAACGGGCAAAATCCAACGCGCAATGCAGGGCTTCTTTTGCGTCGAGGTGGACGTGGACAAGTTGGATTTTGCTACCATCAGGCGCTCCACCACGTGGCGCGTACAGCTGCTAGAGGTGACCTTTCAGAAGGGAATTTTTTTCTAGGTGTACCCCTCAGGAGCTTCTATTCCCCGCTCTTAGCAAAGGTTAGCCTGATTTCACATACGCCCCGCGCGGAGCGAGTCTTCCTGGGCTTGGCCCATTAGATGTTTTAACTGGTTCACGCATCCAGTGAGCGAGCCTACGTGTCAAATCTAGCTTTTATTTCGCGAGGCGTACGCTAGTCTGTACCTACCAATTTAGTTGTTTTACTGCTTATATTGCTCGATTCAAAATAAAGTGTACATGAAAAATATGCACGTCGATGAGTAGGTTCTATTCCGTGCTCGGTTTTGAGTTTCGTTAGCTGTAACTTCTCAATTTCAGATCGATGTTTGCCCCTTTTTGGATGAATTTTGTCAAATTCGTCGCACTCTGTCAATCGTTTGAAATTTCCTTTGACGAGTAGATTAAACTCACCGTTTCGCACAAATTTTGTGTTGTAACTTTTCTATTTCGCCAGACATATATGAGTAGATATTGTACTGGGCTATGTACGTGTTTAGACTGTAGGTAGTGTACAATTAATGTCTTCTTCAACCTCTGTCGCTGCCATGAACTTCGCCACCACAGCGCCACCATTGGCGCACAGCCACCACGACGTACCGCCGTCGTGCTCATCACTGGCGGTAGAAGTGGTGAGAGGCGGTAAAAGTGGTGTGAGGTAAGGTCCCCATGGAGGTAAGAGGTGAGAATAAACTTCACCGCCACAACGCCACCATTGGCGCACAGCCACCACGATGTACCGCTGTCGTGCTCATCACTGGCGGTAGAAGTGGTGAGAGGCGGTAAAAGTGGTGTGAGGTAAGGCCCCCATGGAGGTAAGAGGTGAGAATACATGAACAGAAGGGTTTGAAAACTCGTTTCCGGCCGAATGGGCCTGGATAACACTTTGTGCGCAACCAAATAAGATGTACAACATGGTTTAAGCCACGTTTTTTCAGGGTCTGGCCCTGGAGAGTATAGTTTTGCACTTTATGCATAATGGCCAAAAAGCTCACAGGTAACCAAACACTCCCTAAATAACCAACCTTCAAACGCGTAAAACGTTCCCTTTAAAACAATTATAAGAGGTGAAAAGGCGTCCGTCATATCAGATACCGTAAACATGTACCTAAAAACAAAATATTCTAACAACATTCTAGTTCACATTGCTACGGCATACATGAATAATCTTAAACAACCTAGTACCACCTTGGAGTTGGCCTCAGATGACCATCAACTAACGCCCATCGAGATGTAATTTGGCATCTCTCTATGCTAGCTCTACAAGCTCCCCAACACCACAAATTGTGCTCATCCATATCCATTCTCCCTCGTACATCTAAAGATGTAATTGCTGAGACCCTAAGGGGCCTTCTCCTGCGTTAGGCGTTCCTGGCCGTTGGATCGTGCAGTTACGGTGAGATCTGGACCGTGCGTTGGATGCGTTACTTTTTTTACAGCCTTCATCTCTCGCTGATGGTGGGGCCAAACATCGGAGGGCCCGTTTAGCAGTGCCACACCGCCTCACGTCCTCGGTACCGCTTCGGGGTGTGCGGTCGCGCACGTCGTGCATGGGGTCCAGGACGCATGTCCGCTCCAAGTTCGTGCGGTCGGCCGAAGAGTCCTCACGCCTCGCCTGGGTCGCTGTTTGGTGGGCCTACGCTTTGGCTGGTCCACTGTCAGTCTGTGTGTCGTGATCTACGTGCGGTGCGCACTGTTAATTCGCGCGACGATAATATCTGCACCGAGGGGGTAGTTTGGGGATTTAGACACCCTATTCCTGCGTGGGGTTTGGGGAGAGGAGCACGCATGCCTCACTTCTCTCAATCACCTCTCTCTCTTGCTCTCTCACCTTATCCGCTTCTTCCTCCCACCCACTGTTTCGTCCAGATCCAGCTTCAGATCCGCCGCCGCATCGCCCAACTCTGGCCGGACTTGACGCTATGGAAGCATTGGGCGGTGGTTTCGGGTGAGGTGAGCCGTCGTTCTCCTGTTTTGGCTCCGTTTATTTGTCTTTCTTGCTTTATCTTCACCTTTCTCTCGCCTATCATGTCTGGTTTGTTGCCTTCCTCTACTTCTTCTTTGTTTTCTTCTGTGCTTCTTATTCTTCTTCTCTGTTTCCTTTCAGTCCTAGGTCTTTCTTATGCTTCTCTTTGTTTCTATCTGGGATTTCGTCTTCTTCGGGTGTGCAGATTCTTTTTGCTGTAACTTTTGGTCCTCTCGTGTCCCTTCGCTCTCCTGAGTTTGCTGCTTCTACTCTTTGTTGTCGGGTTTGTTTTTCTTTGCTTTTGGATCTTTTCATTCTGTTCTTCCTTGGTCTGTTACTCTTTGACGGGTTTGTTTTTTCCTTCCTTTCTGGATCCTTTGGTTCTGTGAGGTTCTTTCCTAATTTATTTTCCTCTTTTCTATCTGAACTTCTTTCTCTCTTCTTTGTTTCTTCTCTGTTTTGGTGGTGTTTTATTCTATCCGTGGTCCGTGTTCCTCTGGTTCGTTTACTTGGGTTTGCATACCTTACAATTTCCTTTTTGAGCTCACATGTTTGTGGTGTTCTTTTTGTTTTGTGCAGGTCGTGGCGTGGTTGGTGATTTTCGCGAGAAGATTGTGGTGCAGCTTGATTTGTGGTCTACTTTCTTCCTGGTAAGTTGATGACCGAAAGGATAGATGTGTGCTTTCCGTATTAATAGATGTGGGGATACATGGGTCTGAGCAATGTCTGTTTTCCGCATTAATAGATGTGGGGCGGGCAGTGTTTTATTTTACTTATTAATGGATGTGGGTATGATCTATATGTGTATTACATGTTAGTAGATGAGGGTTTGATTTGTAAGTGTTTATCAGCGGTGGTTAGTTGGTCAACTAGATCAGTTTTCATGTTCTGATGACTTCTAGGTAGCTGGTGGTTAGTTGCTGAAGTAAATTGGTTATTACGTATTTGCTTGTTATGCTTGGTTCTATTGCTTAGTCAGCTGGTTTTCAGTTGGTCAACTTGATTGGTTGTGATGGCTTTATAGCCTATAGGAACACAAGTAATTCCTGGTTAGGCAAATGGTGGTTAATTGGTCAGTTGGCTTTTATGAACACAAATAGTTACTCATGTAGTTTGTCAGTTTGGGATTATGTGGACATTGGTTTCTGCCTGATCATATTTATCATGTAGGTCACGTTGCTGCCTTCTGTGTTTTTTATGTGGATATCTATCTATGTCTCTTAACTTTTTTACATGATCCCCTTTGCTCTTCGATCTTGCAGGTGTTCTGGAATTGTCGGCATCTTTCTTCTCTGCCAGGTATATAACTGCCTCCACCCTATCTTTGCTCATTGTGGTTCTTTATTTCCGTATTTTCTTTCATGTATTTATGTCATGATCATATCTATACCCTGTTGTCGGTATGCGTGAGTCTTATGGGTGTTTTTTATTTGTGGTGTGTGATCCCCTTTGCTCTTCGATCTTGCAGGTGTTCTGGAGTTGTCGACGTCTTTTTTCTCTGTCAGGTATATAACTGTCCCACCCTATCTTTGCTTACTGTGGTTCTTTATTTCCGTATTTTCTTTCATGTAGTTATGTCATGGTCGTATCTATACCCTGTTGTCAGTATGCGTGAGGCTTACGGGTGTTTTTTATTTGTGGGGTGTGTTTTTTCGTTTACTTTTCCTGCCTATCTACTACAGGATGTTCGATGTGTGTTCTTCCTCTGTTGCTTTGCTGGAGATAGTTGCTTCCCAATGTTGTTTGCCATCCCATTCCTATGTACGTGAGATAGGTGGGGATGGCTCTGTCCTTGGAGGTGTGGAGCTCGAGGTCCCTGTTTTAGAAGGAGCTAAGCCCGCGCGGCTTTTTTTTTGGGCCTACGCATCTGTTGGCTCACGCTGTCCCTATGAAGATTCTGCTTTCCAAGCCCTTCGGTTTTTACAGCCTCTATATGGGTTCGTAGTCTGCGACTTCAATTATGAGGGAATGGTAGCTTATAGAGAGATCGCTCAGTCTGCTGTATTACTCGCGAGCTCCCTAGCCCGTGTTGTTAGCATTGTGAGATGTAGTTCTTCTGTTGGAAGTGTACATGGCACGAGTGTGGTCCAGTGGCAAATGCTATGTAATCAGCTGCTCACATCTGTGTGTAACATTTGAAATATTTTTTTAGGGAATATGGTTTCTCTAATTCATGGTTGTAAAATATATTCTTGCTATTGCTGATGGTGTTTGTAATCAATGGATGCTCTGAGGTTATTTTCCTCTTGTTGCTTTTGAAAGCTTCTGAATTTACGTGTTTATTATCTTCTTCGCCTCGGTGTTCTGGGGCATTTGTTTCTATCTGATGTGCCTGACCGTGGAAGAAACAGTCTGGTTGAGGCGTTTGTTTCTATTTGGTTGAGACTGTGTGAGTTCTTTAATTTCTGGCTGTGAAAGTATGCCTCTGCTATCTTCTTAGAGCCATGGTTTGGTGCAGGCTGTGTTTGTTATTTACCCCTGGTGATGTTGTTTCTTCCCCTTTTATGTCCATGTCAGGATGCTGTGTGGTTTGTTTTGCCTTTGGTAGTGCTGCTTATTATGGCGCGTCGGCGGCGTCTAGCTCCGCGAGTGATTCCTCATTGGATTCCCCGTCCACCGCCTGGTTTACCGGCCCACAAGAGGAGTACGGCTTTTTACAAAACCCTTTGCTTGGATGATTTTTTTCTTTCTTATGCCTCATTTTTTCTCCTGTTTCGAATTCTAAAGTTAGTCCAGCTGGTGCTGTCCAAGAAGATGATCTCTTCTACCCTCCTGAAGTTCTAAACGCAATTGTTGTGCATAATTTCCCTAGACACAGGCTTTTTCTAAAAAAGGGGCTCCAATAATGCTTCTTAGGAATATAAGTTCATCTGCTGGTCTGTGCAATGGCACCTGCCTAATTATCTTGGATCTTGCTGACCGGGTCATTAAAGCCATTACAATTACTGGTTCACACATAGGAGATGTGGTGTACATTCCTAGGATTGAACTAATGGCAAAAAAATCTAAATGGCCTTTCATACTCCAACGACGGCTATTTCCTATTTGACTTTGTTATGCTATGACTATAAATAAAAGTCAGGGTCAGGCTCTTACTTGCGTTGGTTTGTACCTAAAACACCGGTTTTCTCACACGGTCAGTTATATGTAGCTGTGTCTCGTGTAACATCCAGAAAGTTTCTGAAGATATTAATCCTGAATGATGACAAGACCTGTGGATCACAAACTAAAAATGTTGTGTACCATGAGGTTTTTAAGGCCGCTGGCCTGACTCAGCTGTGAAACCCTCAATTATGTTTGTACACATTAGGTTTCCTTGCTCTATTTTCGTGCGTGCTTTCTATAGTTGTTCTAGATGCAGATATGTGCCTACGTCTATTTAATAGTTAATGTGCGAAAACCCACTGTCAGATGCATACCTTCTCTGTTTGTGTACTTTGTACGGTATGACATATCTGTTTTGACCTGTATTTTGTTATGAGCACGGTTTGCCTATCTTTTGCACACTGGATGTTGATTGGATCATCGCACTTGTGATGTTGTTTATTTTGTGTGCTCCTGTTCCAGTTGCTTTTGGCCACAGTTACTACATGTATGTACATGTGTTCTTATATATTATCTGCTATGATGTGTTGGTGCTTGATTACTTACTGAACTAACAATTGATTATCCTTTTTATCTGTAGATGGCGGTTAATCCATTAAGTGACCTCAGCCCGAGAAGCCGACACTGGACAGTTCAGGTCTATGTCTCTAGGCTATGGCATCATCGTGGAGGCAAGGATGATGGGCCTATAAAACACACAAACATGGTGCTCTTGGACACCAAGGTGTGTTTTTTGTCTTCTTTTTACTTTCGTTGGTTTGCTGTCTTACTGTCCACTAAATTGTGTACTCTATCATTTGCTTTAGGGGAACCATATGTATGGTGAAATATCAGAGGACTTTGTTGAACAGTTCATCAAGAGGATTCTAGAAGGAAAGGTTTATGAGCTGAAGAGGTTCTTGGTTGTTGCTAAGAAGCGCAGCTACAGACCCGTGGAGGGTCAGTACATGATTAGGTTCACCAAATACACATCTGTGGTAGAGCTTGATGATAGCATCATGGACTATCCATTGGCCACCTATGCTTTGACTCCACTTGATGAGTTGCCAAGGCCTACAGACATGCCGGAGAGTTTTACAGGTATCTCTGAGTATCATTTATTTATTCCTTTGTACAGTTAGTGGGGTTTTTCTTTCTGGTTATGGTAATACTATCCTTAGGAGCTGATTATCATGGTTTTATCATTTATAGACGTACTTGGTATCATAACCGGCGTATCTCCGGCTGCTAAATACCACAGCGCCTATCGTGCCACACCATCTATCAAGAGGGTTGTTTATCTGAGTGATATAAAGTATGTTGATGATGTACAAGTTGCTCCATCTTACCTGGTGTTCTTTACTGGGTTTACACCTTTCTGATTTATCTTCCTTCTGTTTGCAGTGGTTACAAAGTTAGTCTTATCCTATGGGGAGAACGCGTGGTTAGCTTTGATGGAGAAGCCATGCTTCAGGCTGCTCAAAAGGAACCAGCTGTAGCCATTTTTGTTGGCACCCTGGTGAAGCCATATGAAGTTCAGTATTTCGATCAAAACACGCTGTATGTCGGTGGAGCCTTCCTTAATCTTCTTTCAAACAATTTCCATTCTACTGACCACAGGTCAGAAGGGACTTAGCGGCAGCGCTCCATGTCGTTGGTATATTAATGAGGACTTAGCGGCAGCGCTCCAGGTAACTATGACGCAAGTAGCAACATGGTGAATTTCGTCTTACTTACATAACGCTGTCATCTTTATGCCTAACATTGGTCATTTTTTTTCTTTGGTGCTGTAGGTTAAAGGGTGGTATTCCTGTCGTTGAGAGCATTGTACTTCCGGGACAATCTGCAGCTGAGATCAGTGCCCAAGTTGATCTTGAAACAAAGACGGTTGCTGAACTGCTTGACTTAAATATCTGGGACCATGATGTATGTGCCTTCGTTAGTATTGTTCTGTTTCCCCGATGCATCTTTTGCTTGGTCATGACCATTGTGCTGTTTCCATGCAGAAAACAAAGTTCTTCTGCACTGTTGTTATCACAAAGCTTAGTCCTGCTCAACGGTGGTGGTTTTCGTCATGTACAACTTGCCATAAGACAACGGTTCCATTTGGTGCTGAATACAGGTGTTCTGATACAACCAGTGTCGGCAATGGTGCAATGCCTAGGTAATCAACATCTGTTGGAAAATGTTGTTGATGATCGTGTGTTTCTTCCCTTTTTACTGACTGTTGTCTGTGTTTTGCAGGTATCGTATTTGTTATGTTGGATCTGATGGAACTGGTGAAGTGGAGCTTGTGTTGTTTGATAGGGTTGGTAAAGAGATAGTTGGCAAGCCGCTGTTAACTTTGCTTCATGCTGGGCTTTCCCAGAGCACAACTTTGGACCAGGTTATGGAGACTGCCCGCTCAGATCAGTCCACTCCCATGGAACTAGCTGTTGTTGTTTCCAAGTACCGTTTTGTTGTTTATGTGACATCAAAGAGCTTTGAAGCTGGTTCAGCCAATCCATCTTATCAAGTTCACAGGGTTGATGAACAGTTTGGAAAGCAGCCTAATTCTTCTGCTCTTCGTCGTACCCCTGGGCTGGCATTAGCAGCAACGAGTAACTCTGGTGACAGCGGGTTATCTCCCTCTGGGATTGCTTTAGCGAATCTGGCTGCATTAAGCCAGACCACTTCTTCGGACACTGCCAATGCATCTTCTCACGCTCCAGCCACCACTGACACTTACACTGATCAGGTGAGGACAGTTTTTCTTATTGAGTTGTTTCCTTTGTTCTGTTGTTGGTTTGGTCTTGCATTGGTGTGGTTCTAAATTGTTTGTTACCCCACCGCTTATTGGTGCTTCATTATTTATTACTACAGATTGTTATGCACACTAGCTTCTTGGTATAGATTAGTATGACTTGTGTCACCTCTCTTCTTCACATGTCTAATATATTTGCGTTATATGAACAGACTCCTACTGGGTTAGCTCTTCTGAGGTCGCCACCATCCGTGGTCAAACCAACTGGACTAAAGTATGTTGCTGCGATCTAGGAACAGAGATATTTTGTTCTCTGAATAGTGTATCATTTTATTGATTGTGTTCCTTGATGAATTGCTTTGTGTAACAGGATGAAAGAAGCTACAGATTCATCTGTGAAAAAGCCTCTGTTCCAGGACTTGGTTCCTCAGGTTGTGGCTTCTGAGACGTCTCAGGTTGTTGCTACTGAGACACCTCAGGTTGTGGCTGTCGCCCCATGTCGTGTTCCATATGTTTTGTCCTCGGAGTTTGGGGTCTGTCCCTTTTTCTTATAATTTGCTTAACTGTTATGCTAGGTTGGTGCTGTTCTTTCTGATGATCCAATGGAGCAGCTAGCTGCATCTTCAACGACTACAACTGAGGTTAGTGTTTCTATGATAATGGCACCTGTCTATAGTAATCTGAGGGCCATCCTCTCTCTTTTATGCGATGTTGTCAGTTATCGAATTACCTTCATTGCCTTCATTCACTTTCTTATAATTTGCTTAACTGTTATGCTACGTTCGTGTTGTTCTCTCTGATGATCCAGTAGAGCAGCTGGCTGGATCTTCAACAACTACAATAGAGGTTGGTGTTTCTATGATAATGACCCATGTCTATCATAATCTGAGGGCCAGCCTGGCTCTTTTTATGCGATGTTGTCTGCTTTCGAATTACCTTCATCATTTGTGATTCAGGATCCAGGGGAACCGCTGCCAGCGGCTACCACAGAGAAAAGGTAATTCCGTTTCTTTACTCATCTGAAATGGATGCATGTTTCTGATTCCATTTCTTGCCACATATCAAATGGTCACATGTGTATGTAGCTAGATCCACCATATGTGTTTGCGCGTGGTTTCGTTTCTTCACTCATGTCAAATGGGTACATATGCACATGGTTGTATCTATTGTATGTCTTTGCGCTATACTTTACCACTTCACTAATGTCAAATGGGTACATATGAACATGGTTGTATCTACCGTATGTCTTTGCGCTATACTTTACCAATTTGAGTGGGTTCTGTTTGTAGGAACAGGCAGCTCTCTGCAAAGGGAATTGCAAGCAACAATAACAAGAAGAGGAACTCCTAGAGTTGGTTTAGGTATGCCACTGACAGCACGTTGTCAAGTCTTGTGATAAAAAAGGAGCAACAATAATTGCTACGCCTTGCTGTTTAACTAATTCTTGTGCTATCTTCCCAGGTACGGGCACTCCTGCTGATGCAAGCTACGGCCAAGTGTCCCTCGCCTATTAGTCTGTATACCTTCGACTTTAAGAAGTTCGTTGGTTGCTTTTGTAATCATCGTGTAAATATAAGCTAAGTCCCGGTGGAGGCAAATTCCATGTGCACCTAACGTGGATGCTCCATTTGTATTCCATGCGCATCCATTGTTGATGTGTTATGGTTTGGTATGGTATCAGTTGTTTATTAAGCTTCTGGATGGCCCTAGCCTATGTTACGCACTTAAGTTAATCGGGAGATGAATATTTGTATGATCTTGGTTCAGTGTCATTAACCTGTTCTATTTGAAACTGTTTTATTTGTGTTTTTTATTATAAGCAGACAGAAGATTATTGCCTTAAAAATTATTTGCGACTGTTGTTAGTATGGTGTCAAGATCTATGTGATGATCGAGCTGTTGTAATTAAGATCCTGCTTATCTTATGGACTTATGAGTGTAGACTCTATTTTATGTAAGAGCAATGTGTTTTGCTCTAGGCCTATAAAGCTTTGTCATATTATGAACGTTTGGTATAGCGTTTTGCAAAATGAAAACCGGTGTCAATGGCGGGTGGCGCGCGGCAAGCCGCACCAAGTAATCTAGTTATCTATGATAGCTCTACAAGCTCCCCAACACTGCAAAGTGTGCTCATCCATATCCATTCTCCCTCGTACATTATCTTGTACTACAACATCATTAGATGTATCTTCATCAGGCATATCTGCATTCCCCGAGCATTCACATCTTGTTGCGTCCCTCGCCCGGAAACAACTTCAGATGGTTGAGATGGGCGAATCTGAAAGCGACTCTGAAGGTGACTTCGCTGGCGACCCCGGCGTGGGTCTCCGGGGAGGATAACCGACCGGCCGGTTCTGGACGGCGACGTCGGGATCCAGCGACGATGATGGGGAAGACTCCATGCAGTCTTCAATGGATGGTTTGCTGCGTTACCTTTGTAGGACGCCGGCAAGCTCTCCATCGCGTGACCTGAAGGACAAGCGGTGGAGGAAGAAGGAAGAGAAGAGGAAAGACCAAAGCTGGGCCGCAAGTACCATGAAGGCAATGTCGCCATCACGAGTAAGTTCGTTATCCTCGTCATTTCGACGTAGCTCGCCGTCGGTGAGCACGACAATGTCGATCTTGGATCGGACGTGGAAAATACCGGTTCTTTCGCCTACAACACGGCAAGATCCCGAGGAGTTTGGTGTAGAGGGATGGACACTGGTCTGTCGGCATCGGCGACCTCAAACGGAGGCAAGAGTTGACACCGGCGGCGTGGTCTCGCCGGGGTCGACGAAGATGACGCGCGTGATTAATGGATCGATGGATCTGAATTCAAAAAACCCCAAAATGACGGGGCCAATGGGCCCATCTTTTTGTCAATCTTTGGCTCGGACCGCTAGCGCAACAAGCCAATTGGGCTTTCATAAAGCTTGCCTAATACCATCACCAGCCGATCATATCAGATACTCCTAGACAGCGGCGGCTTGGGTTTCATCTTCGTGATTTTTGGCCAGCTCCTAGGGTTGACACCATGTACAATCGAGGGGGTGGCAGAAATGGTGCTGGTGGGGATCGCGGAGGTCGAGCGCGGGGAAGAGGCTATGGCGGACAGCCTGGGCACGGGGCAGGCGGTGCTCCGGCGGCCAATTTCGAGGTTGGCGGCCCTAGTGGCACTGCGGGCCAACAGGGGCAAGGTGCTAGTGCTGGCAATAATAAGTGGCAGGGCAACTTCAATGGAGGGAACCCTTACGGTCAATTCAACGCCGGAACGGGCTTCAACGGCAACGGTGGCCGCCGGCATGGTTTCAGAGGATTGAGAGGAAGGTTTAATGGCCGTTCTGGACGTGGGGTTCGTGGAGGCTTTGTTGGACGCAATGACATCACCAGGGGTAGCGTTCGTCAATAACATGCAGTACCCGAGACCACGTCCAGTAGTGCGTCAATGGCAGCCCACGACAACATGACAGCAAGGAAACAACAATAGGTAGATGATTGCCGCGGCACAAGTGTCTGCAGCGGCCGAGGCATTGATGCCGATTGCCCAACAGCTTGTGGAGCAAGTGGCTCCTTTGGTTGGGGAGGTTGCAGCTGGGTGTGGACATGATTCTGCTGATGTCGATGATGCTGCTGCGGCAAAGAAAGGAAAGAAAACTGAAAAGGCAAAGTGTTTTACATGTGGATCGAAAGGACATGTTCTTTCGGATTGCAAAGCTCTATTATGCAATAACTGTGAGGCGCCGGATCATTCAACGGATGAGTGCCCCCTGTTGTCTGCTCCAAAACCACAGATAGAGGTATATGGATATGCTCACGATGATTTGATGTTCTTTGAGATGCCCACCGCAGACACTTATCATCCAAAAACTGTGAACATAAGATTGGGAATGGTTATGGTGGAGGGGGGAGAGATGTCTATTCCTCAAGTAACTCGACTGTTCCAACGTTTGGTTTCGGGAGATTATCAATGGGAGGTGGAGTGATACGTCTCAAACGTATCTATAATTTCTGATGTTCCATGTTGATATTATACCAATTGTTACATGTTTTACATACGCTTCATAGCATTTTTATGCATTTTCTGGGACTAACCTATTAACAAGATGCCACAGTGCCAGTTCCTGTTTTCTGCTATTTTTGTATTCCAGAAAAGCTAGTCTGGAAATATTCTCGGAATTGGACAGGACCTCCTATTTTTCCAACACGTACACGGAGTCCAAAGGAGAGACGGAGGGGGGCCGCGAGCCAGCCACACCATGGGGCGGCGCGGCCCCACCCTCTGCCGCGCCGTGGGGTGGTGTGGGCCCCACGGGCGTCTCCAGTCGTCGGCCTTTCGCCTATATAATCCTCATGCCCCAAAAACCCTAAAAGAATCGACGATTTCTCCAGAAGAGTTCCGTAGCTCCGCCGCCACCAAAAACCCTAATTCGGGGGACAAAAGTCTCTGTTTCGGCACCCTGCCGAGAAGGGGAATTGCCCCCGGAGCCATCTCCATCGATGCCACCGCCATCTTCATCACCGTTGCTGCCTCCCATGATGAGGAGGGAGTAGTTCTTCATCGGGGCTGAGGGCTCTACCGGTAGCTATGTGGTTTATCTCTCTCTCCCATGGTGTGATCTTTATGTGATCATGAGCTTTGTAATCTAGTTGAATCCATAGATGTTACTCTTCATTATCTTATGATTATGCTACTCAGTGGTTTTATTAATGTAAAATCCGGAGTCACCTTTGTCCCACGGTGCGAAGTTGACAGTGTGCGCACCGTGTGTGGCTCTTAGGCTAAAGATTACATGAATACTTATCATGAGTTATTATTTGTGTTGGATGTCTCTATGAAATTGTGGTGTTTGTCTAGTACTATTTTAGGGCGCTCAAGTTGATAGTGTGGGGTTCCCTAGATGTGGAATGCGACTTTAAGGTGTGCCTTTATATCCCTACACAGTGGATTGGTGTTCGTTATCCAATGAGAGAATAATTCAGAGTAGCATAGTGAAGAGGAAATATCTATGTATTCAATTATATTATTATTGTTGAGAGTGTCCACTAGTGAAAGTATGATCCCTAGGCCTTGTTTCTAAGCATTGAAACACCGTTTACAACCAGTTCTGCTACATGTTTTCTTGCTGCCATTTTTATTTCAAATTGCAATTACCACTTATAATCATCTATATCACTTGTATTTTAATATCTCTTCGCCGAACTAGTACACCTATACATCTGACAAGTGTATTAGGTGTGTTGGGGACACAAAAGACTTCTTGTATCTTAATTGCAGGGTTGCTTGAGAGGGATATCATTGACCTCTACCTCCCTGAGTTCGATAAACCTTGGGTGATTCACTTAAGGGAAACTTGCTGCTGTTCTACAAACCTCTGCACTTGGAGGCCCAACACTGTCTACAAGAATAGAAGCGTGCGTAGACATCATGGAGCAACCTGGTCATAATGTGTTCAAGGTCTTATTTCCATCAAAGGCTGAATTGGATAGGTTCAAGATTTTTGGAGCACTCAAGGTTCCAAATGGTTCCTGTGAAATGACCGTGGATGATTGGGTACCCACTAGTGAACCAATGTCAAAACTACCACAGATGTGGGTTCGGATGCGTGGTATTCCACCCAAACGGAAAGGCGATTTTTTGGCTCTATGGGCTCTTGGTACAGTGTTTGGAAAGACCATGAAGCTTGATATGCCATTCACTAGGGAGCATGGAATTCTTCGGATTTTAATTGGCTGTGTGGACCAAATAAAAATTCCAAAGAGCTTGCCGATTTTTATCAAGGACGGATTTTACAAGTTAACTTTTGAGGTTGAGCAACGCTTTTTTGATGTGGATGTGGACATGGGAGATGACGATATGGACTTTGATGATAATAACAATAGTGATCCCAAGGAGGATAATGTACCTCCTGGTTCGGGTGAACAAGGGCAACAGACAAAAGAAAAAGAAAATTCATCTCACAATGCTCCCAATTTGAATTCAGCTAGGCCCCCTACTGAACCATCTCCGAAACAACATGTGCAGCTGGGGGTTGTGTTCTCTCCAGCTATAACACAGATGCCTAATGATTCCAGTACACCACTAAAAAGTATCTTAGCGACTGCAGAGGAGATGTTTTTCTCGAGGATTAGGAAGGAGACCAACTCAGCACCACCGAAAATTGTGACACAAAAATCAAGTGTGATGGGTGTTACTAATGGAGGGGTTCAGCTACTAGTTGATGATGCCATTGTGGATCAGCAGAACAATTGTGGAGCCAATCTCATGGACCATCAGGTGGCTCTTTCGGTGAATGAAGCACTTGTGGAGAAAAGTAAGGATGGACTGGCTGATCACGGAGTTATGGCTCCTACGGTTGATGAGGTGGTGGCGATCGCTGCCGAGGCAGAGATTACTGCCGCGGCAGATTTGGAGGCGCACATGAATGTTGCTACTGCCAGCGCAGCGCTGTCTGCCGACGCAGCAGAAGGGAACCAACAATACTCCTCCTCCCTCGCTTCTCTGGAAGTCGAGCAGCAGGAGCATGGCTCAGGTGCAGCTACGATGGAGCTGCTGGGAGACACCACAATTGAGCATGGTAATACTACTCCAGTGACACCAAAGATAAACATGCCATCTACAAAAGATATTGTGGAGTTTGGAGGTATTGAAGATCCTTCGGTGACTGGTCTGCGATACAGTGCGAGGGTTCTGTCCCAGCCAAATTCGGATGCTCCTCAAATGGAGAGGGCGATGACTTTGGCCTAGCGGCGTGATGACTTCCCTCCTGCAGGTACGGTAAACAGTCCAATTTTATCTTTTGCAAAGTTAACGAATGATGTCATAATTGCTAGAGCATCTAGGTTAGGAGTATCACTTGGAACATCTCCATCACAGATTTTGAATTCAGTCTCATCTATTAAAAGAATAGAAGAAGAGAGGGCAGTGACGTTTTAAAAAAATAATTTAAAAGATACAGAGGAAGAGGGTCCGAGTAGTATGGTTCTTAAGAAAGCATCGAATTCGTCCGAGGATTTAGGTGACGAGGAGGAAGAGGCATTAATGGATCATATGGATATTGTTGCCGAACCCAAAGTTCGTGGTCAGAAAATAAATGTGACCACAGGCACTGGCCTTTCGGTTCAAAGAACAAGTGCTAGAATACAAAATTTAAAGAAAAAGAATTCACAATGAAAGGAATGATATGGAATAGTAATGGTTTGGGGGATACAGCGAAACACTTTACAATTCAAGAAACTATTAGGGAACAAAAACTCGATTTTGTGGCTTTAATTGAGACGGAGCGTTTGAATTTTACAACACCCTTCTTAAAAAAATTGGCTGGAGGGGTGGATTATGCCTGGTTTTGTCTACCTCCTCATGGCCGATCAGGTGGTATTCTTGCTGGTTTTAACACAACAACGTTAATGGTACAAAATGTTGTGACCGGTGACTTCTGTGTTAAATTTCACTTAAAATCTAAATCTGATGGTTTTATGTGGACATTTGTGGTAGCGTATGGTGTTGCTCAAGATAATTTGAAACCAGATTTTTTGGCGGAGCTGGTCCATATCTGTGTACATGAATCATTACCCATGTTGGTGGGGGTGATTTCAATATTATTCGACGGCGAGAAGAAAAAATAATGCAAACTTTAACGTGCGATGGCCATTCATGTTTAATGCTATTATTGAGAGTCTTGACCTGAAAGAACTTGAGCTTTTGGGTAGACAATACACCTGGGCCAATAGGAAGCTGATTCCAACTTATGAAAAACTGGATCGGTTCCTCGCTAGTGTTGAGTGGGAACAAAAATTTCCATTGGTAACCGTTCATGCAATGGCTCGTATGGGATCTGACCATACCCCACTCATCATTGATTTTGGTAATCAAGCTTTTCTAGGAAACAAAAATAAATTCTCCTTTGAACTGTCCTTGCTCCGGCAACCGGGATTTTTTGACATGGTTGCTAAAGAATGGGTTTCCACAACTGGTGGTAAAACTGCAATTGAAAGATGGCAAAATAAATTAGACACCTCCGTCAATTTCTTCGTGGATGGGCAAAGAATATAAGTGGAGAATATAGAAAACTAAAGGAGAAGCTATTGTTGTTAATAGATGAGCTAGACATAAAGGCCGAAACCACACCTTTAAGTGTGGCCGAGAGAGAGGCTAAGAAAAATGCCGACGAGCAAATGGCTCGGGTTCGTAGAGATGAGGAAACCAAATGGGCACAACGTGCAAAAGTTAAACATGTCCAGGAGGGAGGAAATAATACTAGATATTTTCATATCATTGCTAATGGGAAGCATCGGAAAAAGAGGATATTCCAATTAGAACAAGATGAGGGGACGATAGTTGGTGAGAATAATTTGAAGGTCTTCATTTCAGAATATTATAAGAAATTATTTGGAAAACCGAATCCTAATTTTTTCTCGTTAGTGGAGGAACGTATTGACGATCTTCCACAAATTTCTCAACAAGAGAATAGTATTCTAACAGCTAATTTTATTGCAAAAGAGGTGTTCGAAGCTATTTCTCAAATGGAACATAATAAAGCTCTATGGCCAGATGGGTTTCCTGCGGAGTTCTATCAAACATTCTGGGATGTTATTAAGGGTGATCTAATGCCTTTATTTGCTAACTTCAGAGCGGCGACCTTCCCCTTTTTAAAATTAATTTTGGGGTAATTACTTTATTTCCCAAAAAGGAGGATGCATCTAGAATTGAACAATATAGACCTATTTGTTTGTTAAATGTGAGTTTTAAGATCTTTACTACGGTGGGAACGAATCGTGTTTCGTCTATTGCCCATAAAGTCATTAGACCAACACAATCCGCCTTAATACCTGGTAGGAACATTCTTGAAGGAGTGGTTATCCTACATGAAACTATCCATGAGTTGCATAGGAAGAAAAAAAATGGTGTCATTTTCAAAATCAATTTTGAAAACGCATATGATAAGGTCAATTGGTCCTTCTTACAACAAACCCTACGCATGAAGCGTTTTGATCCTAAATGGTGTGAGTGGATCGCCAGATTTGTTCAAGGAGGGAGTGTTGGTATACAAGTAAATGATGACATTGGTCATTATTTTCAAACGTTAAAAGGTCTTAGACAAGGTGATCCGTTATCCCCTATCTTGTTCAATATTGTAGCAGATATGCTTGCGGTCCTTATTGCAAGGACAAAGCGGTGAATATGAAGTTGATTCTGTCTATGTTTGAACAACTATCTGGACTAAAGATAAATTTTAATAAAAGTGAGTTATATTATTTTGGAAAGGCTAAGGAAAATCAAAATGAGTACCGTCAGATTTTTGGGTGTGAGGTTGGCACGTTGCCTTTCAAATATTTAGGAACTAGCTGGGTGGCCCGCGCAATTGCGCGGCTAGTACCAAAATTTTGAATCTTCATAATAAGCGTGTTTTTTTCTTGTTCATAGCAGAATCATCAATAGTTTATGAGAGATAATTTATATGGTTTGGAGTTTCATCTTCCGTTTCACCCGCGTGTGGAACCTGCACTCTCCCAAACATACAAACACATTCACATGGGACAGGGAACCTTGTATAACATGTAAATGAACATACACTGTTATTGTCAGTGCGACCAACAAATGGAAATTGCATAAATAAATAAACAATTGGTTTATGTTACGTGGAACCAACACTCCTATAAGAACCATATAACAAATCAATTAAATAAAAGGAAGATTGTGACTGCAACTAAAAACAATATTCTAGGTTGCTCTCCCTAACCAAATCTCTCGGTTTTGTATTAAAGTAACATGGATCGGACTAACTACTTACTGCTCATATCTGATTGCTGTCCTTATACGTCTTCCCTCCAAATTCATCGCTTCAGATCTTAAAAATGGTCCATGGTCCTCCCATGATCTCTTCAAATGCCCCAACGTCTCTATGTAACGCTCCTCCTTTTTTTGTTATATTTTATCTTGGAAACAATTGGGGGCACCAACGTGTTCAGCACTTGAATATATTATTGAATTCTATTCTCCATGAGCCAGCTAATTTCAAAAAAAAATGTGGTACTGTCGTACCCCTATAAAAGTTCAAGGTTTTTACTTGCCATGTATTGGTTCATAAGTTAAATAATCGTTACATGATGTCGCATCATAACTGTCACCTTGACTTAGGGTATAACGGGTGCTTTGTTACGACACAGTCTTGGAAGATTGGTCTCACTTATTTACTTCGGGAACACTCTTTTTGTCAATAATGCTAGAAAGCACGGCACCCTTGAACTCGGCTTTGTTTCTGGGAAGTCTCAGTTTGGGTTATTTGTAACATTTGGAAAGGAAAAATGGATGTATCTTTGAGCTCACAGATCCTACCTTTGCTACATGATAAGTATTATTATTTCAAAAAAATGGAGGCGGTTCTTATTTCTCATAGTCGAGGATATACACATATCAATGATTTTGGCTTGTATAAAACTTCTCTTATAATATTTTTAGCGCATTTTCCCTTGTACATGTCTCATTATTTTCTCCCTATGGTACTCTTCCGAATTTACGGATGATAAACACATACGTAATTTCTTATCTAAAGATCTACGAACAGCGCGCTGACCTATTGCTTTGACCAAACAGAAAAAATGCAAGAAGCAAAAGTTTTACCTGATATACTCCAAGAAGATTTGGCTGAAGTTATACCGTCATGTATTCCACAACCTATTACCCGAAAAGATTTTACACCTGATGAAATATATAAACACAGGCTGATCGAGTTGAGGATGCAAGAAGAAGTTATGATCATCCAGAAATCTTCGAGCAGTGGGAATTTTCTGTGCATGATACATACCAAGCAAAATATTATTGTTAGGAAACCAAATGGCATCATTAGTGGAGTGATTGTAAAGAAACAGAATACGCAGAATATAATCTAAGAACCGATCAACTTACACGTACCAAATTTACGGGACGAAACGCTCACATAAATATTCACCACAATCCAGATGGACATAACAAATGTAGAAAATCCAAAAAAGATACAATATGTAGTTTTTGCATCTATCTACATATCTCCTTGCATAGTAAAACATATTCGATCATGGAAGAACCACAGCAGCCAACGTTCAGTGAGTCAAGCTGACGTTGTCCATCAGTTAAAATCAAAGCAAATAAATCAAAAAGACATGGCATAAATGCTTTGTGGCTCATAGTGCAGTAGCAGTACTGGCTACTTGCACACAAAAAGACAGCAGGTGCGTCCTGTTCAGATGGACAACATCTAACACTGGCCATTGGAGTGACGTACTTTGGCCTCAACATAGAATTAATCCATATATGTATGTGATCTACTCCAAATAATCACCCATTTTTTAATGCAAGCAGACCTCATCTATGAGAAAAGTAAATATTAATCGACCTATTTGGATCAGGTACTGATTATTGACTGGCTGAGCCCATATTTGGAGACGTTGGACTCAAACCTCACAATACACAGGCGGCCAGCAGCAGGCGGAACGCGATAATGTTCGTGATGGACATAAGTGAACCAATTCCTTGAACTTAAGATCCATTCTCCGGGAGGAAAAAATATGGGGAGCCATGTATTCTATCAACAGAGGCCAGAACGGCACCAAAATTGCTTTCTTTCGGTCCTTCCTAAGCTCGGGCTGGTAGAGTTCTTCGCTGGCGACAGCCAGCTTGCGGGGATGATTTTTTTCATCCATTAGCGCACATGCGCCATTGAATCTCCCACTCCGCGCCACCGCCATTAGAGCTGTTCAAAGGCTTACAAAACACTAAGGTTGAAGAAAATCGTTAAATCCAAAACTAATAATGAGAAAACACGTACGAAGTTGGTGTTTGAGACTTTGAGTAACTACTACCTGCAAATGCCGGCTGGAAATTTACATTATGATGCCTTCCAGGTTAATAGATTTTGAAGTTTTCTACAACGGAGTCATTTGATGCCAAGAAGAGAACATGGGGCAATCTGGCAATGAGACACACAACAAACATAGTACTTCCAGCAGTAAAAATATCAGTATTATTACTCCATCCATATGTAATGTGAATAACAACATCAGTTAACAATTCCATCAAACAGTCCTAAAGGAAAAGGAAAACCATAAAAACTGAATGCACCAGATCACGAATAAAAAAATCTGGAAGGAGGCCACATGCTATGATCTGAAATCTCCCTGCAAGAATACAGATGCAGGATTAGCAAACATGACAGCACAAGAGTAGTCATCTGTCTAGTTTTAGGGCCAAAGAATTGAGAAATACGTGAGTCATGAGTGAAAAGTGGTTCTTTTAATTGTATTGTACTGTCAAGTTGGTCCTTGCACTGACACAGAGGTCTTTTGACAAAGCTTACCTATGATCCATCGGAGCATCATGCTATGTCTATGCTGAAATTCATACATGTTGATACAGCTGATGCGTGAGAAGCAACCAATTTGAATCGTAGTGCTGGTGCGTACTTGATAGCAAATAGATAATGTACGTGAACCATTATAGAGATGAGTAGTTGCAGTCAAGGAATAACATATTTTCTTATCAATGCAGTTATTAAATCTTGATTCTTGATGCTCTTGCAGCAAACGGGATAATCATGTGCACGTGGATCTTGTCCTTTCTCAATATAGACCAGAAACCTGAGGTTGCGAAAAACAATATATCAGCATGTGCCCCCAACAATTACGACATGATAAATATCTCGGATCAATAAAAGAAAATCGGAAAAAGTATTTGCCTACGCAACTGGTCATCTTTGCAGTATCCTAACTTGCAAAGAAGGCTAAACTTCTAGGTTATATCACTGCAATTGCTTCTGGAAAATCAGACGTGATCTTCAAATTGTAAGGACTCGGAATATATTCCCACCTCGACGCGGCTCATCAGTTGCTGAGCAACGGACGTTCTAGGTTGCTCTCCCTAACCAAATCTCACGGTTTTGTATTAAAGTAACATGGATCGGACTAACTACTTACTGCTCATATCTGATTGCTGTCCTTATACGTCTTCCCTCCAAATTCATCGCTTCAGATCTTAAAAATGGTCCATGGTCCTCCCATGATCTCTTCAAATGCCCCAACGTCTCTATGTAACGCTCCTCCTTTTTTTGTTATATTTTATCTTGGAAACAATTGGGGGCACCAACGTGTTCAGCACTTGAATATATTATTGAATTCTATTCGCCATGAGCCAGCTAATTTCAAAAAAATATGGTACTGTCGTACCCCTATAAAAGTTCAAGGTTTTTACTTGCCATGTATTGGTTCATAAGTTAAATAATCGTTACATGATGTCGCATCATAACTGTCACCTTGACTTAGGGTATAACGGGTGCTTTGTTACGACACTGTCTTGGAAGATTGGTCTCACTTATTTACTTCGGGAACACTCTTTTTGTCAATAATGCTGGAAAGCACGGCACCCTTGAACTCGGCTTTGTTTCTGGGAAGTCTCAGTTTGGGTTATTTGTAACATTTGGAAAGGAAAAATGGATGTATCTTTGAGCTCACAGATCCTACCTTTGCTACATGATAAGTATTATTATTTCAAAAAAATGGAGGCGGTTCTTATTTCTCATAGTCGAGGATATACACATATCAATGATTTTGGCTTGTATAAAACTTCTCTTATAATATTTTTAGCGCATTTTCCCTTGTACATGTCTCATTATTTTCTCCCTATGGTACTCTTCCGAATTTACGGATGATAAACACATACGTAATTTCTTATCTAAAGATCTACGAACAGCGCGCTGACCTATTGCTTTGACCAAACAGAAAAAATGCAAGAAGCAAAAGTTTTACCTGATATGCTCCAAGAAGATTTGGCTGAAGTTATACCGTCATGTATTCCACAACCTATTACCTGAAAAGATTTTACACCTGATGAAATATATAAACACAGGCTGATCGAGTTGAGGATGCAAGAAGAAGTTATGATCATCCAGAAATCTTCGAGCAATGGGAATTTTCTGTGCATGATACATACCAAGCAAAATATTATTGTTAGGAAACCAAATGGCATCATTAGTGGAGTGATTGTAAAGAAACAGAATATGCAGAATATAATCTAAGAACCGATCAACTTACACGTACCAAATTTACGGGACGAAACGCTCACATAAATATTCACCACAGTCCAGATGGACATAACAAATGTAGAAACTCCAAAAAAGATACAATATGTAGTTTTTGCATCTATCTACATATCTCCTTGCATAGTAAAACATATTCGATCATGCAAGAACCACTGCAGCCAACGTTCAGTGAGTCAAGCTGACGTTGTCCATCAGTTAAAATCAAAGCAAATAAATCAAAAAGACATGGCATAAATGCTTTGTGGCTCATAGTGCAGTAGCAGTACTGGCTACTTGCACACAAAAAGACAGCAGGTGCGTCCTGTTCAGATGGACAACATCTAACACTGGCCATTGGAGTGACGTACGTTGCCCTCAACATAGAATTAATCCATATATGTATGTGATCTACTCCAAATAATCACCCATTTTTTAATGCAAGCAGACCTCATCTATGAGAAAAGTAAATATTAATCGACCTATTTGGATCAGGTACTGATTATTGACTGGCTGAGCCCATATTTGGAGACGTTGGACTCAAACCTCACAATACACAGGCGGCCAGCAGCAAGCGGAACGCGATAATGTTCGTGATGGACATAAGTGAACCAATTCCTTGAACTTAAGATCCATTCTCCGGGAGGAAAAAATATGGGGAGCCATGTATTCTATCAACAGAGGCCAGAACGGCACCAAAATTGCTTTCTTTCGGTCCTTCCTAAGCTCGGGCTGGTAGAGTTCTTCGCTGGCGACAGCCAGCTTGCGGGGATGATTTTTTTCATCCATTAGCGCACATGCGCCATTGAATCTCCCACTCCGCGCCACCGCCATTAGAGCTGTTCAAAGGCTTACAAAACACTAAGGTTGAAGCAAATCGTTAAATCCAAAACTAATAATGAGAGAACACGTACGAAGTTGGTGTTTGAGACTTTGAGTAACTACTACCTGCAAATGCCGGGCTGGAAATTTACATTATGATGCCTTCCCGGTTAATAGATTTTGAAGTTTTCTACAACGGAGTCATTTGATGCCAAGAAGAGAACATGGGGCAATCTGGCAATGAGACACACAACAAACATAGTACTTCCAGCAGTAAAAATATCAGTATTATTACTCCATCCATATGTAATGTGAATAACAACATCAGTTAACAATTCCATCAAACAGTCCAAAAGGAAAAGGAAAACCATAAAAACTGAATGCACCAGATCACGAATAAAAAAATCGGGAAGGAGGCCACATGCTATGATCTGAAAGCTCCCTGCAGGAATACAGATGCAGGATTAGCAAACATGACAGCACAAGATTAGTCATCTGTCTAGTTTTAGGGCCAAAGAATTGAGAAATACGTGAGTCATGAGTGAAAAGTGGTTCTTTTAATTGTATTGTACTGTCAAGTTGGTCCTTGCACTGACACAGAGGTCTTTTGACAAAGCTTACCTATGATCCATCGGAGCATCATGCTATGTCTATGCTGAAATTCATACATGTTGATACAGCTGATGCGTGAGAAGCAACCAATTTGAATCGTAGTGCTGGTGCGTACTTGATAGCAAATAGATAACGTACGTGAACCATTATAGAGATGAGTAGTTGCAGTCAAGGAATAACATATTTTCTTATCAATGCAGTTATTAAATCTTGATTCTTGATGCTCTTGCAGCAAACGGGATAATCATGTGCACGTGGATCTTGTCCTTTCTCAATATAGACCAGAAACCTGAGGTAGCGAAAAACAATATATCAGCATCTGCCCCCAACAATTACGACATGATAAATATCTCGGATCAATAAAAGAAAATCGGAAAAAGTATTTGCCTACGCAACTGGTCATCTTTGCAGTATCCTAACTTGCAAAGAAGGCTAAACTTCTAGGTTATATCACTGCAATTGCTTCTGGAAAATCAGACGTGATCTTCAAATTGTAAGGACTCGGAATATATTCCCACCTCGACGCGGCTCATCAGTTGCTGAGCAACGGACGTGTGGATTGATTCCTTCTGTGGTGACTCTGCACGTAGCGAAGCTGGCCTCGGTCATCAAGTTGCCTAGCAGCAATCCAATCAATTACGTATCAAGGTAGCTTGCTTTGCATCACGCTAGCTTGACTGTAGGCATCAGGAGCAAACCTGGAAGCCGAGGCCGGCCGGCCGGCCAGAGAAATCTGTCCCGCGCGAATCCGTGTCCTTCTAATCGATGTTGACGATGATCTCCTCGTGTGCGTATCTCTCTGGGTATCAGATATGCATATGGACATGCCTGCGTATGGCGTACAGAACGCCGGCCGTCCGGCCGGAGAAAATCGCCCCGCGCGACTCTGGCCGTGTCCTTCCAATCGATTTTCAATGCTCTTCTCTATCTCTCTTGGTATCAGATATGCATACGCTACGATACATCTGTTCGGAAAGTATGATCAACGACGTGTGCATGCAGAACTCTTTATCCTTGTCGTGATCAATATTGCTTGCGCATTAGAACTTTTAAATCTACATCGTTCATTATTGTTGGTTAATCTCAGCCGTTAAATGTCTTGTGTTTTAATTATATAATAGATACCTATCCACTACCGAAAGTTGTTGAACAAGGAGTGGAAAATGATTGAAGATAGATTCGAGAAAGACTAGGTTGTTGGGCGGGCAAATTGTTATCGTATGGAGACTGACTTGTGCTGATCAACTCGGTTCTCACAAGCTTACGAATGTTTCTTATTTCCTTCTTCTTATTACCCGTGGGGGTAAGAAAGAGATTGGATTTTTTTCGGTCTAGATTCTTTTGGCAAAGTGATCAGTCTAAGAGAAAATACCATCTTACTAAATGGAACATTATTTGCCGCCCAAAAGATCAAGGATGGCTTGGAATTCAGGTTCTGGATATTAAAAACAAGTGTCTTCTAAGCAAATGGCTTTTTAAGATACTACATGAGAAAGGTGTGTGGCAGGAACTTATTTGCTATAAATATTTGCGTGAAAAAACCTTAGCTCAAGTGGAAAGGAATTATGTCAGTGAAAGATGATTTTTTTAAGCGCGGAACTTTTGTGATAGGCAATGGTCTACACACCCGCTTTTGGGAAGACGTTTGGCTAGGTAATAAATCTTTGGCTAGTCAATATCCGAGGCTATATAACCTGTTACGCCATAAAGATGTTATGGTGGCTAAAGTGTTGTCTAATAATCGTTTAAATATTGAATTTAGACGGTCATTAATAGGTGACAATTGGACTACATGGTGTCGACTTGTGGGGCGCATCATGCATGTTTCATTATCGAATGACCAAGATCGGTTCAAATGGGACCTCACTACCAATGGAAAATTTACTGTCAAATCTATGTATGCGGATTTTATGAATGGAAACACACCTTTCCTTCATAAATATTTGTGGAAATTAAAAGTACCACTAAAGATTAAGATCTTCATGTGGTTCCTTAGTAAAAAGGTTTTGCTCACTAAAGATAATTTGGTTAAGAGATGATGGAATGGCTGTAAACAATGTGTGTTTTGCCATACCAATGAGACTGTTGAGCATCTCTTTATAACATGTCCTTTTGTGTGGCATATTTGGAGGCTCATCCATTTCACCTTTAATATTTCTCCACCAAAAAGTATAGCCAATATGTTTGGACATTGGCTGGATGGAGTTGATACTCAAACTAAAGCACGAATTCGCATTAGTGTCTATGCTTTTTTGTGGGCTGTTTAGAATGGTCAGAACGAAGTTGTGTTTAACAAATCAAAAGCTGTTCATTTTTTGCCGGTTGTTCACCGCGCTATCTACTGGATTCACCTTTGGTCTTACCTCCTTCCGTTGGAGCAACGGGCCCTTATGGATACTGGATGTACCCGGCTTATGGCGGTCGTCCGAGCTATCTTGTGCTAGCTTGGTTGGCAGCATACTAGAAGACTCCAACATGTGTAGTCTTCTTTTGATTTCCCTTTTTAGATGGTTGATTCATATGGCAACTTTGCCCGATCAGTGAGCTGTAATAAGTGGATGATACAAACCTGATACTCGTTTATTTTAATGCAATGGATGTGTGCATCATCATGATGCAGAGGCCGGGACTACCAATTTTCAAAGAAAAAAAATCTATTAGAGACAATTCTTGATCCATGTAATCCCGTATCATTGGTTCATACCAGTCCGATGCTTCTTCCAAAGACAGCTCGCCAATCGGATCCTCAGCTAACTCTTACGAATTGCAAATGTCCAATGATTCTTGCAGACTATACAATGTTGCACAAATTACTAATTAATAATACTACAAAACATTGACACACTATGGGTGTCGTGGGTTTGTCACGTCAGATGTCATGGATGACTTCATAGGTGTGGGATTTGTGCGAGTCAATCGTCTCCGAGCTTGGGATCGCTGGAACAAGGACGGACACAGATTTACCCAGGTTCGGCCCCTCAATGTGAGGTAAAGACCTACTTCTTGCCTACCCTAGATTGGTATTGATATGATATATGTGGTGTTACAATGGAGGCGATCCGATCTGGGTACTCGCCGTAAGAGCTAGGGTTTTAGGGCTTGATAGCTTGACCCTATCTAAATCCTACGAGCCCTCTTTATATACACAGAGGCTCGCTAGGTTACAAAGGAAACTTCCTCCACAAGGAATACATCGTCCGGAACCTACTTGGAGACTAACTCCTCCTCACGTCTTCCAGAATATGTCTTCTAGATCCTTCTCCTTGAGGCGGCACGATATTGGGCTTGCTTTCATGCAGGCCTTTATTGTGCGAGTAAACTAGGTCGCACTTATAGATATGGGCCGCGAGTTAATCCACAAAGTATTCCCCTGACATTAGCCCCCAAGTTCAGCTTGGACTTCGGATGAAGGCTTCTTTGTCTTGTTGAACTGTTGAACCGCTCACAGGAATGTCCCAGCTGAACTCCAATTTTCGTGTCGCTATTTGCGACTTATAACCTTCTTGGCGGCTCAAGGATGTGACTCATCTGGTCGTGCCTGTTGGTTTTCAGATCTGAACGCTTCCTCGCCTAGGCTTTTTAGTTTGGCCCATCGGCTTCCCTGGCGCTCTACTTCAGTTACGCATCCGCTAATCTTCTCCACCGCCTTCGGTTCCGCTTCTTGCGCTTACAATCTTCTGGCGAAAATCCCCTTGATCGGAAAAGATGTCTCGCCGCAATTGCAACTGGGAAGGCTCGTGGATTGATGAGGTATTTTGGAGTCTTTGGCCGCTCGCGGCCTTCTTCCACCGAGGGATCAATGTGAATGGCGCGCCGCTGGCGAGGAGATAATTCCCGATCCGCAGCCAGGAGAAGTGGTGGTTTTTGCGGAACGTCGAGCGCGGATTCAAGCCCCCGGTTCTCTCTTTTTCGCTCCCTGATGCAGCAGCTGGGTCTTCGCCTTCATGACATCGGTCCCAATTCAATGTTGCAAGTGAGTAACTTCCACGTTCTTTGCGAAGATTACTTGGACGTCTCTCCTTCAATAGACTTCTGGCTTGTTTTCTTTGGTTGCAATAGTCAAAGAGAAGCAACAGATGCTTCTTTCCTCCAATGTGGCGCCATATCTTTCCAACGCCGTAAGGGTAGTATTTTCCCAAAGCTAGCCCTTGCCAAAAAAGTTAAGGATTGGCAAAGAACTTTCTTTTACTGCAAAAACACTTCTCCTGAGGCGAAATTCGTCTTCCCCTTGGTCTCCACTTCCTTTCGAGGCTACCCTGCTTTGCCTTCCAAACCCGATCCTTCTTCGTTGCCCTCCATCGAGATTCTTTTAGATAAGGTGAGGGCGTTGACGTTCCATGGCCTTACCGGATTGGATCTTATATCTTGCTGGACCAAATGGCGAATTCAGCCCGTGAGTCGCCGCCTGCGACTTATGGTGGATTTCACCTGTCACGCGGATGAAGTTGATCATACTTTCCCTGAAGATTGGGACAAAGGGGAGTGGATAAACTTCATTCGCCGAGTGACGAACGAGGACATTAACTCGTATGATAACATCGGTCTTGCTCCTTTCTGGGCTGAACACAAGCCTTTGTGGTAATTATTCTTGTTATTTTTCCTCTAGGATTCTTCCTTCAAAGTTGACTATTTCTGACGTTGATTCTTTTTCAGATTGATCCCTATTTTTGGACTCTCCCATCCGAAGAGGAGGCCGGCTCAGGCCAAGAAACTACTGTCAAGTCACCAGAAGGACTCGCTGATCCTGGTGAGGAAATGATTACACATGGCACTGTTTCTGAGCCTGGGTAGCGCATCTGAAGAGGAGCAACAAATGGCCAACGTTATTTTGTCCACGGCTCCAGGCACATCTTTCCTGGAGCTTCCTGAAGTAACTCGCAGGTCCTCTAAGCGTTTTCTATCTGAGAGCCCAGAAGATCCCTCGCAACCTGAGAAACGTCGCAAGGCCTTGGCGTTGCATGTGGATATCAAAGCTGCCAAATCTTTAAAGCTTGCTAAGCCTGACAGCGCTGTACTTTCCTCCGAGCCTGTTGTGAAGAATTGCCTCTCGACAAGTTCGGGTATTTCCTTGTGACATTCTCTTCTCTTTGTACTCATGTGTCTCCATGAAGGGTTGTTTGTTTACTGCTGTTTTTTCCGTCCCGTAGGCTCAGATCTGCAAGATTTATCTTCTCCTTCCTCTGGTTGCCTGATGAAGAGCATTCGTATTGCTTCTGGGTAGGACTTGCTTTCCTTTTATTGCCGTGACACTGCCACTTTGGTCTTTAACCATCAATATCTTGCAGGGCCATGGTTGAAGAGGATACAAAGTCTGCCTCCTTCACTGCTCTTTCTCAGCCAACCACGAGTGAAGATGATGTTGCTGGCGAAAACATGGGAACTAGCGATGGCGCGACTTATCTGAAGCCTTTTCTAGAAGAGGGTATTGCCGATGCGGCTCCTGCCATTGTTCCAGTCGCAGCGCCGTCTGCGACTCCTAATGTTGTGGGATGCCAATTCAAGTTGGAGCTCCTAAGTACAAGTAATTCTAAATCAATTGCGGATGCCATAATCGATGCTGGAGATAAGCACGCTGCTTTGCTGCGCGACCTGGTTGAGCAATTTTCTTCAAGTCGCCAGGTACGCATACTGTAGCCCCCAAGGATCAAGACCTTGTGTCAGTTGACACGGTGTTGATTCTTTCTTTTCTCCAAGTTTTGAGCCCCCAAGTACCTTTCTGAATTGCTTATATTTTTCCTCTGTTTATTCGCAGCTTGAGCTTTCCTCGCTTGTTGCCTCTGACGCAATGAAAGTCAAGGGCATGTCCTTAGATAAGCCTGAAGTGATGCGATCTGCCTTGGACATCATAGCGAGATCATTAACAACCAAGCGCAAGAAATAAAAGTACTCAAAGATCAACTTGACTCCTGTGAAGAGCAATTTAAAGAGCTCGAAGCAGATTCCAAGCAGCGACTCATGGAGAAGGATGAAGTTATAAAATCCTTGCGAGAGGGGTTGAATCTCAAATCTGAACTGCTTGATCGGCTGAAAGGAGACCATGCGAGGGAGCTCGCCGCGCGAGATGAAAAATATAACTCGCTGCTCAAGGCTTTTGAGGGTTTTGGATCTGTTGTTAAATCAGCCATTCTTCAACTCGCCGGTACATCCTTAGTCCTTTGTCTCTTGATCATTCACATCTGGGTGACCACCATGAGTTGCTGATTTGGATAACATCTTGTTTTTTGATGCAGGGCCTGGTGCTCCAGTGTACCGCTCCAATTTAAAGGATCAACTGGAATATCTTCAAGATTTTAGCCAGCGCCTTCTTAAAGTAACCAAAGAGGTTATGACAAAAATCTCCCCTACGCCTGATGCTCCAGATTCATGTGAGTTTTGGCTGAACAGGTTGTTTAAGGCTCCTCACTATGTCTCTGATTGGAAGGGGTCTTCTGCTCGCGCCGGAGCTGCTCATGTGTTAACATTACTCCGAGCATATTATCCAGAAATAGAGGTTGGCAAGATTGCTCGTCATGACCGGGCGAAGCGCGCGGATGGTACTGAGCTTCCAATGAGTGAGTATTTCGACATCTGGAAGGGTATGCGTGGATACGCCACATTATTTGTTAAGAATTTAGACTTGGGCTCTTATCTGGGGAAGTTCAATCCTGATGGTAGCAAAGCTACGAAGGAGAAATCCACTGGGGCTGAATCATCCCGAGCTTCCAATCCATCCTCGGGACCTGGTGGTCCTTCTACTTCGTCTGGTGGTGCCCTGGTTATAAGGACACCTGCTTCTCCAACCTCAAGACAAGCCGCGAAGGCTTCTGTTCCTGCGACTCGAAAGCAGAAATAAACATCCAATAGTAATGTGGGATCTGTCAATAGCGACGTGCCTGTTAGTCTGTAAAAAATTGTGTACTATAAGCAGTACTTTTGTGACCTATAAGCAGGTTCTTTTATGATACTTCCATTAAGTAGACGCTCGCGCGGCTCAGTATTTCCTAGGAACATGTGTGTTCAGGGTTGAGAAGGCCATGATAGACATTCAGACTCGATTGACGCCACACCCAGTACTTTGGCCGCATAATGCAAGACGCTTCTAGCTTAAGGACTGCCACTCGTTTGGCAAGGGTTGAGGTAGCGAGCTATGCTCACTGTGCTTTGTAAAAAAGCCCTCAGGGTTGGTGATGTATGAAATTCAAAAGACTCAGCGACTCAATGATAGTTGAGGCGAAACGACGAACCCTTGAATGTCAAGGGCGCCGGCTTTATTTCATAACCACTCAATTTATTACAGGGTGTGACAAAGATGATGCAGACCCTTTAATGCGAGTTTTCTGTTCCTCGCAGGTCATGCATACTTGATACTCATCGCACTTGTTTGCGAAATAAAACTCCTAACGGAGTGGGTTGAACAACTAGTTGGTTCAGGTTTGAGTCGCTAAAAGCGACACGGGTCGAGCATGATAGTCTGAGTTGCGACTTATGCTAATTCACGTCCTTTGAGGATGAGCCGCGGGTGGTGAGGTCTCACAATAGCTGGACCTCTTTGACTGGGTTGTTGATTGATATTGGATTTATGCATATGCGTCATCTCTTGTCTTCTCTTTGTATCAAAGCGATTTCTGGAGTATTATCTTCCTGATTCGCGACTGTATGATTGGAATTCACCATCTGGTGGGTGTGTCCTGCTGTTCGTCCGTGCTGAGTCAACAAGGCGACTCGTTTTGGGCTGCGAAGGTTCACTGATGGCCTGAGACCGTGTGAGGAGTTGGCGATGCAAGATTCTTCTGTGATTATTGAGCCCGCTTCCTCGCATTCTAGTGCTCTCTGTCTGTCTCCATGCACCGTGATCACACCGTTTGGTCCTGGTATCTTTAACTGCAGGTATATGTAGCAGGGGCGGGTCGTGAATTTGACATAAGCTTCTCTCCCGAAGATCGCATGATATGGGCTTTTGACAGCTACGACCTCGAAATTCAGGAGTTCTGTGCGGCAGTTTCGCTCGGTCCCGAAGCTGACTTCGAGGGTTATTTTTCCTATAGGCCGAGTGATTATTCCTGGAATTATGCCTTGGATATCCTTCCTTGTTGGCTGTAGCCGCCGCTCGGGTATATTCATTCGACGGAGCGTGTCTAGGTATAAGATGTTTACTCTTCCTCCTCCATCCATGAGGACTTTGTTTAGCCTGTATCCCGCGACTTGCGGTGTGACAACAAGAGCCAACTGTCCTGGATTTTTTACTTCTGGGGGATGATCGTCGCGATTCCAAACAACCGATCGTTCCGTCCAACGGCGGTGTCTTTCCAACGTTGGGTCTAGGTCGCGGCTCCTTCTGCTGTTCATTTGTCTTCTATTGCCCGCTGTTTGTACATCCACGGTATGAAATTGCCATATGTTTCTTCTTACTGAAGCATCAGGATTTTGACAGGAGCTCTCCTTGTCCTTATGCTGCATTGGTCCGTTGTAAGTCGCGATCGATGAATCACCTTCTTTCCATCGCCTGTAGTAATGACACTGCGCCTTTGTGTGGCCCGCGGGTCTCCCATCTCTTCTGCGGTGTAAGTCGCAAGGACTGTCAAAAATCCCCTTGGCGCTATTGGGGAGCGACTCCTTGTCTCTTCTCTGCTCCCTTAGTTGATACTTACAGCGTTCAGTTTCCTTTGAGATTGGCGATGAGCCGCTTGCCATCTTATCTGTCTCTGCGTGCTTGCTGGCAGTCGCCAAGAGTTGGTCGAAACTATCGATCTCATGTCCAGTGCGGCTTAAGGTATGCGCCAGCGGCTCAAGTCTACAGTTTTTTCTCATAACTTGCACTTCAGGTTGCGCCTTGATATCTTTGGCGGAGTCAAGGATCCCTGTGACTTGTTTTATCCACTCGCTGGTCGATTCGCTCTCCTTCTGGACCCATTGCCTGAGGTTTTTCACGCCTTCTATTTGGAATCTTTTGATGAACTTGTCCTTCAGTTCTTCCCATGAGTTTATTGACTTTGGCGGCAACCTTAGCAGCCAATCCCTTGCTTCTCCCTGTAGTACCAAGTGAAAATACTTTGCAAGTACCTCCTGAGTTACACCAATTCCTGTCATGTTTATTTCATAATCCTCTATCCATAGGACAGGGTCTAGATCATTATGGTAGGTGGTGACTCGCTGCGACTCATCAAAGTTCGGTGGGAAACGAGTGACCCGTATTTCCTCCCTAAAACATGCTGGTCCTTTTAATAACGAATAGGAGCTCACGGACGTTGTATCCTCATCTCAATCAGTTTCAAACAGGGCTGGTTGAGTCGCCTCGAGCGTTTGTGGCTTACAATCAGCCTTACTCTCTTTACTGGTGATATTTGCAGACCTGCTAGCTGGTTGTCTACTTCTTCCACATTGCATCTTTCCTTGCCCCACGATACCTCGTGCTGCGGCTCGTTAGGCGTGATTCCATACATGTTTGCTTGCTGTAGGGCAGCAGTTTGTAGCAGATCAATCGCATGGCGAGCTTCCTTATCAGCTCACGTATCTCCGACTGGTGCTATTTTCGATAATATCTCAATTGCGTCGTGAATATTGCTCTCCGTATTATTGTGGAACTTCTGCTTCATCTCTTGCCCCCCTCAGTCCGTCTTGACGCAAATTGCCTGCTGCTTTTGCTGCCAACGCCTCAACCGCTGATCTTCTTCCTGGAGTTTCTTGCGCTCTGCCGCGAGTCTTTGCGCTTCTTCACAAAGCTCCACCCTGACAGCTTCGATCTCTTCAATTTTGGGATCTTCCTCCCGGCTAGGCAGAGGCTCCCAAATTGGTTTTGACGGGGCGGGGGCGGACGTATTTGCCGCGGCTTGTTGCAGTTCTTCTAGCACGCGGACCCTGATTGGTCGCGGTTCCTCTCCTGATTCGTCTCCTTGAGTCGCGTCTGTAAATCTGCGACTGACGGACCCGACGAAGATTTTCACAGACCCGATGGGAATAATATACCCAAATTCAACATGATCTGCCTTAGGTCCCTACTCTGAGTCATGGATGAAGGGAACACCATTGATATCTTCCACTTGGCCGATGGCGATGTCCTTGAACTCTGATTCCGAGCCTGCGCGGAACATGACGCTCTTGACCGCAGGCCCCACGGTGGGCGCCAACTGTCGTGGGTTTGTCACTTCAGATGTCATGGATGACTTCATAGGTGTGGGATTTGCGCGAGTCAATCGTCTCCGAGCTTGGGATCGCAGGAACAAGGATGAACACAGATTTACCCAGGTTTGGCCCCTCAATGTGAGTTAAAGACCTACTTCCTTCCTACCCTAGATTGGTATTGATATGATATATGTGGTGTTACAATGGAGACGATCCGATCTAGGTACTCGCCGTAAGAGCTAGGGTTTTAGGGCTTGATAGCTTGACCCTGTCTAAATCCTGCGAGTCCTCTTTATATACACAGAGGCTCGCTAGGTTACAAAGGAAACTTTCTCCACAAGGAATACATCGACCGGAACCTACTTGGAGACAAACTCCTTCTCACGTCTTCCAGGATATGTCTTCTAGATCCTTCTCCTTGTGGCGGCACGATATTGGGCTTGCTTTCATGCAGGCCTTTATTGTGCGAGTAAACTAGGTCGCACTTATAGATATGGGCCGCGAGTTAATCCACAAAGTATTCCCCCGACAATGGGATAGAAGAAATTTACTAGTCGATTTCTTCTGAGAGGTCTAACCTCGCGGTACCGGCGGGAGAGAAAATCCCATATCCACCTGCAGGCGCGGGAGGTGCGGCGCCGTACCACACTGGTCGCCTGATGCTATACCAAGCGGGGGCGACAAGAGGGTAGTACCGGGAGAGGGGGCAACGAAGACGAGGAAACGACGGCCGAGGAAGGTGCAGAATGGCGGCGGGCACGAGTGGGTAGCGGAGCGCCGTGAGGAGAGCCGCGTGGCGCGGGGGGGGGGGGGGGGGAACCTACGCGCTCGACGACGGGAGGACAGGTGGGTGGAGCGGGGGACCGACCCAGTTCCGGCAGCGGCGAGTGTTGCGCGCTCGGTGATGGGTTCCCCGTCCGGCCTAGTTTCGGTGGTGGACGGGCCCGTTCCGGCGGCGGGAGGAGCGGTGGCGGCAGGCAAGGGAAATATGTATCCCGAAGAGAAGGCATCGGGAACGGCCGGAGGCACGGGAGAAGGAGATCGTCGTGCGGCGGCGGCGCATGAGGGAAAGTGATGTGGGCTGAAATGTCCGTCGTGCCAAGCGTAGTGTGGAAATTAAGGAAACCTACAAATCTTGGGGAAAACTGTTTATATGATGATTTCATCTCACTGTTTTAGGTTTCCTTTAAAAAATTATAAGGGGCAGACCGATATAAGGGATCTGCTCGGGTTAAGTTTCCGGCCCGGAAACTTGAAAAGCGGTTATTAGAAGGGCTTTGTCCTTTAAGAGATTTGCTAGAGAAGCTCTGAAAAAGGTAGATACTTCCGTCTCCCTTGTTTGCCGGATGGTAGTTTTCAGCCATGGACTAGTCTAACTGATTAGGTCATGTTCAGTTGCCCACAACTTTTCTGGCATTGCGGCCCTCTAGAACACGTTTGGTTTTTTTTTTTTTGCATTTTCCACCACATATATTCATAAAGGAACCACATACAAAGTACACGGAACAAGAACAGAAAAACAATACGAAGGGGAAAAGGAACAAGCACCGAGAACAGCGAGTTCACCGACGTCGAGGACGAAGAACACCAGCCTCCACCTTGCCACTGTCAGGGAGAATTTAACCCTATGAAAGATGCTGCCGAGCTGGTCCGCCGTGCCGCGACGGAGGAAATGTCGATGAACGACCATGGCAAGCGCCCCCCGGTCCCAGCCACACCACTTTGCCCCGGCCATCTTCAACGTCGACGCAGGTGGCAGCCCGCAGCCCCGCCAGGCGCTGCGCTCCGGCCACCAGATCCGCTGCCTACGCGGATCTGACGGGAAGCAGACGGCCCCGAGCACCACGCCGGGCCTCGAGCGCCTGCAAGACGAGCACGAAGACGGCGAGCTCCGAAGAGATCCACCGCCGGAGAAGACCGCGCCGCCACCAAACCGCCCACCGGCAGCCCCACCTCCTCCAGGACGCCGCCGGCAGAAGCTCCACCCTAACCTACCGTATGTACAGGCCGGAGGCGGGGATCCCCCACCCTCCCGCCGCCGAAGCGGCCGGCGGAGGGGAGGAATCCCACGCCTCAGCGGCGAGACGCGGTGGAACGACGGAGGGGGTCCAAAAATCGCCTTCGCACTTCCTGTAGACGAGGAGGGGAAAAGGAACTGATGCGGAAGTACATATCCGAACACGTTTGGTTGTCCGCATTAGTCTTCTTTACATCCGAGTATACGAGTATAAAGTGACTCAACATGTTTTGGTTACCTACGTCTCGAGTTTTTGGCTAAGTTATACAAATGCTAGAGATTAATTATCTTCAATAGGGGTGGTCTGATACCTCTTCCAGAGAGCCGTGAGGTTACCCATCAATAGACCAATACGAATACTCCCTCCGTTCACAATTATAAGATGTTTTTAGATATTTTTAGATTGGGCTATATATGGACAGAAATGAGTAAACCTACACATTGAAATGAATCTAGATACACGCATTTTAGAAAAAAAAACATTTTATATTGTGAATGGAGGGAGTATGACTTAACGAAGTACTAGCACATAATGTAAATGGTTTCCAAACAACATTACCGATGCTCCACGAGTTTACCAACAACAACTTATGATGCAACATAAGTCATCATCCGAGGGGTTAGTAAATATCGCAAAATGTACTGAGCTGACATAAATAATCATCAAGCTGTACTAGCTAACTAAGGGAATATATATCGACAATCTCACACAAAACACATGACCATCACGAACATATTGTCGGCTCTTCACGGGTAATTCTTGCTTAGGAAACACTACATTCCACAAGCCGAGCCAGGGTCATCCCAAGATAGTTGTGATCTTGCGCTTTGTTCTCCACGAGGTAGCTGACATCAAGGGGAGGTGCCTCCACACCGAAGAGAGGCGTTTGAGGAGTACGACGGAGCTCAGTGGAGACAAAGATGATCCACATATGAGCATACTTCATAATAGACTTGTTGATGTACTCAGGGTCTCAGGTGATCCTAGTGATAATACAATTTGTTAGTTGTGATTCATACGCAATCAAATGAAATAGTGGTAATTTAATCTAAATATGATGTGGAGTAAGTACGGCCCATCCTCCGTGATAAATGGCAGATGTCTTGTCATGCCATTGGTTTTCATCAAGCCTTTTCAGCTTTCACACTTTGCTCTCTACTTTCTCAAGTGGTTGCACACCTGACAACTGTTGACCTCAAGTCCACAAAACTGGACAATATCAGCGGAAATAAGTTGTAGGTGCTTATGTTCAAAGCCTCTGTCAATACTAGCCCCATTAGAGATGAGCTCACTGATCCTATTCAAGACGAAGGTGGACATAAAAGTGTTCATATCATGTTGGTTTCTATTCTAATGTGTAAGATACATATCAAACGCCCGGGACACCAGAAATGGCTCAGCCTCCCTAGGCGATCCCTGTAAGAAGACATTATGAGACAGTACTGAGGTAGCCAACAGATATGGAGACTGTGTCCTACAACAGGTTACCAATATAAGTGAAAATCTAACCATGTACAAGAAGAATGTTAGAGCATCTCCAACAGAACCCTTAAACCACGAAAACCCTTAAAACTCCGACTAAACCAGAGCCCGTAAAGACAGGCCGGCCCGTAAAGCGTTTACGGGCGCCGTGAATCTCACCCGCGAGCCTTTATATTTCCTGGTCGAGGGGGAATTCCCACTTCGCAACCCTTGTTTATCCACCACCGCAGACGAGAAATCCGCCGAGCCCTCCACTGCCTCCGACGAGCGATTCACCGCCCACCGCTGCAGATCCCGCACCCGCGACACATGATGTCGCCGAGGAGGAAGCCCGCCGTGCTCCGGGGCGGCGACAGGTTCGATGGCGACTTCTCCGACGCCGCGTGCGCGAGGGACGTCCGCTCCGACGGGGCGAGGAAGCGGAGCGTGCGGCAGTGGAGCAACCTCAACATGCCAGTGCCGCCGTCGCTCCTGTACCGCGAGGTGGACGAGTTCGACCGGCTCAAGTGGGAGCGGGAGCAGCATCTCCGCCGTGGCGAGGGCAGCTCGTCCGCCGGCGCGAGCAGCTCGTCGGCAGCACAGATGCGCGCGTGGAGGGAGACGCCGCCGCCGGAGGGCTACGATGCCGCCGCCTTCGGCACCTCCGTCGCGCCGGAGGATTTCGTCCCCAAGGACGCCTACGAGCACGCCGTGGCGGTGACGCTGCAGCGCTCCCAGCGGGAGGCGGAGGAGCGCGCCGCGCAGCTTGAGCGTGAGGAGGAGATCGACGAAATCTTCTACTCGTAGGGGCTCCAGCAGGATCGCGCCGCCGCGGAGTGGCAGGGGGAGGCGGAGAAGGTCATTGACCTCGTTCCTCCGACAAGGAGTGAAGCTCCTCCGCCGCTGCATCGCTGCCGCACGCGTGGCTCCGGTGAGCCGTATTTTGCGTTTTAGGGTTAGGGTGGCGGTGATCTTTAGTTAGATTTAGTGTCTAGTGTAGTATTTTGTTTAAAATGCCGACGAGCATTGATCTGTAGCAAAGAACATCGAGAAATGGATAATCTGTTCGTCGTTTGTTCCCGCGAAATTCAGAAATGTATGAATTTGCAGTTCGCTTTATGGTTTCTATTCTGCGCAGGTCGTTTTCGGCCTGAGAAACACCTGAAACTCGAACCCGTAAATCACATTTACGGTTTCGCGGTTTAAGGGTTATGTTGGAGATGCTCTTAAGCATGCATGAACACATGACCAAACTTTTGATTGCATGCTATTATAAATAAGGATGAACCTACACACGCTGAACGTAATCATGATTCATTGGATTCTTCCAGCAGATGGAGATGGGACCCTGAAACCAACCAAGAAACGTTGCTGGAAACACGGGTCGTTGACTCGCTGTGCCAGGAAATGTCTGCATCATCGATGCATTCCGTTGGAATAACTGATCCATGGTACGGACACTTGGAACACGGCCTCCCGGGACATATATTTACGCGCGTTCATGCAGCTCGATGTAGATGCCTTTATTACACGGTACTCCTATTACGATACTAAATTAAGAAGCTGCGGTACGATTAGTTGGGATTAACGAATTGTGTGGCTCAAGATTCCTGCTGACAGCGTGAGGTCCATGCCTACATGCATGCATGGATTAGCCAATTCATGTAGTAACCTGAATCAACGCAAGAATAATTTCAGTTATATGTAGTACTCTACTCCGTATGCAAATACAAGGCATCGCATGACACTTGCATGCACATTATTGCATGCAAACAGAGCTACTGACTCTAAGCCAAGCTGACCTCTCTTTCCAACTAAAGATAATGGGTCCTATAATACTTGAACCCCGGACCAAAAGGTGCATTGATGCTTAAAACAATACTAGCACATAACATGTACGTATACATACTTTGCTCTCATCTTAGCGGTGGAGACTATTCCAGGACATGAAATCTGCACAATTAACGCTCGTTTATGCGCAACAGCGCAAGTACAAGGTACCAGTACTAAGCTCTGTTACAGTTGGATCGGAAGCCACCATGCATTTGCTGGCCATGTGGAGTTACCGCCTTGAGCAGCTGTACTTAAAACCAATGAACTTACTGTTGTTTTTTTCTTCTTCTGAACTTGCGATGCAGATGGTAATTAAACCAATGAACTGGACTGATCGATTTCGCAGTGACCTGAACAGGAGATTGGTCGATCGATCGATCGACCTGCCAGTAGATCGATCATCGATCAATGTAGTAGTACTCAGGAAATTAACGGCACTAAACGCCCCTGCAAACCCTGGTGATTTCGCAGGGTTTTTGACGTATAGGGCCCGTGAATCCGTGGCCTCGGCACCAACTCACTACACGTACTTCTTGGGACCATGCCTTCTCCCCACCCTAGAGGATTCCTCATGAAGAACCCTACGAGCCCTAGCTCTCCCCAGCTACCACTGCATCGCTCTCCCTCTAGATCTCTCACCCTCCATCTCTCTCTTCCATCATGGGAGAAAGGAAGCGAAGAGAGAAAAGGTAGAAGAGAGATATGCATACACTGTAGCGACGGCGATAAAGATCGTCGATGACATTACGGTACGCTGCTGCGTGCATGCTGCGCTTTAATTTTGCGCCTGTCAATCTGTCATGTGCAATGAATAATCACGGCGACGATGTGTGCACTGTTAATCCAAACATCGATCTCTCCGGCCGGAGGAATATATATTCATGGTCGTGTCAATGTAAACCACAGCTGGCCAAGCTACCAAAAGCTCGAGCATTACCGACTCCGGCCGGCCGGCGTCCTCTCCTTGCCACTGTTTGATGGGAGGTAAAGGGCTTGAAAAGTGGCTCGTGGCGTCGCTTTTGCACCGGTCGCGTCGCTGCCGGCCTCCTTGTTTCATCCTTGTATGTGGTAAGGGGCTGGAGCGCAATTATGGGTGGAAATTAAGGAATGGGAGCTGTGGTACTCATCTGTGAGCCAGAGGCTTAATTAAGCGTCGTAGCTTTACTCACGCGTAAATTCACATTGCACCCAAGAGCATGTACAGTACTCTTTTGATAACATAGCCGTATCTTTATGCATTGTATGTCCTTGAGATAAAAAAAATGTAACATCTCATAAAATGGATTATCTCTTAGTATTGTCTCATTGTCTCTAATAATTAATGTTGCATGCTCCTATGATCACTGTAAATTCAAATTAAACTATAAAACATGTAAATTAGATGAAATATCACATGCAATGGAGAAAAATAACTTGTCTTTCTTATTAAAAGATCATCATGCGTGGCAATACTAAGAGACTACTATTATGCACACCCATATATTTTTAGAAACTGTATTTTGTAAGGTGCACTTCGCAATTTTAGTTGTATTCATGCATGTAATAAGTAGATTAGTGCATGTCAGGAATCACAGCCTCAACATGTCTATTGCAAATTTTTCCACATATGGTCATATCATATGGCATTGGTATCAAATTTTCAATTTTCTACTAGTATTATTAAATACCCTTACAAGAATGCTCTATTGGGTAGATGTATCATTGCTCTGCAAGATTTATCATCAGGGCATACTTTTGCTCCAGTTCCCTCGTTTATCTAATTGGGAAAATTTCCAAATAATGATGGGAGCTAGTTCTACAAAATCATAATGCTAATTCATAAGTAGCATTTGAACACTATTTGTTTGTTCTTAGCTTACTGATCAAGTGGAAGAGAACGTGTTACCCGCAGGTGCTAGCGTGCAAATGTCAGCTGTTACTAGGCAAACTGGCGCGGCGACACGCCGCGCCTGTGTGTACATGAGCGTATTTTGTGTTTTTAATAGTGTTAAGTAGTCGGTCTTTTTGTTCAAAGAGTAAATTGGATCTGTTGAAGCGAAAGATTGTATGTAGTAAGAAAAGTATTTGTAGTTAGAAGTGTTAGTTCAATTTGTATTGGCAGGTACCGTGGGTTAATTCCTTGTTCGAGAGGTACATATATGTATGTAAATGTGGTTGGTAAGTTATACACAAAAAAAAGGCCAAAAATTACTATCCAAAAAGTCCACAAAAAGGTTTAAAAAACTGTAAAAAGGCTGAAGAAAAATAGCATCAAAAAATTTGAACTCATTTAGGTCGAAAAGTTTAAAGTTGGTCGAGAGGTATATGCATGTACGTAAATGCGGATGGTAATTTCCAAAAGAAAAAGAAAAAAAAGAAAGAAGGCAAAAAAATTCTGTCAAGAAGTTCAAAAAAGGTTTGAAATGAAAAAAAATGAAAGAAAAGGTTTAAAAACTGAAAAAGCGAAAAAAAAATACCGTCAGGAAGTTCAAACTCATGTAGGTCGGAAAATCTAAACTTGTTCGAGAGATATATGTGTGTAAATTCGATTTGTATTTTTTAGACAAAAAAAACACCAAAAATTACAATCGAAAAGGCTGAAGAAGGTTTAAAAAACTGTAAAAATGCTAAAGAAAAATATCGGCATTAAGTCTAAACTCGTCTAGAAAGTAGACCTTTGTAAATACGTTTGGAAATTTTTTAGACAGGAAATATATGCTGAAAACTACTGTCAAAAAGAAAAGTCTATGTTTAAAAAGAAACTAAAAAGATAAAGTTTAAAAAAGTTGACCGGTTGTTCACCGGATGACACCGGTCATTGCACAGCTATTAACCGGTGTAACCGGGTTGTTTACCGGGCAGAGCACTATTCATCTAGAATAGCTACGTTTTCCTTTCAGTGTAGGGGTTAGTAAACATGGATGAGCAGATGGATTTACATGCCGATGGATTTAGATGACTCTTTGAGTTCAATTTGAAGATTTCAGACAAATACGTATATGTCCGTTAGAACATATTATATAAAAATGTTAAAACATGAAATGTTTTTCGGAAGGATGATATTCATCTACTCGTAAAAGGAAAATTTAAACGGATGACTAAGTGTGATGAATTTGGCAAAATTCATCAAATGTTTTTTGAATCTGGTTGTAAAATTAAGGAGTTAGAGTCGACCAAACTCGAAACTGATCACGGAAATGAAACCTACTCGTCGGCACGCATATATTTCATGTACATATTATCGCGGAACGGGAAAAATAAAGAAATAAAAATACAGTGGTTCAGAAGGAACAGATGACTGAGTACGACGAATTTGACAAAATTCAAAACAGAAAGGTTAAAACATGAAAGTTGTTAGGAAGGATGATATTCATCTACTCCTCGTGAAAGGAATTTAAACGGATGACCGAGTGCGACGAATTTGACAAAATTCGTTAAATGTTTTTGTGAGTTTGGATCCAAATTAAGAAGTTAGAGTCGACCGAACTCGAAACCGATCACGGGAATGGAAACTACTCGTCGGCGCGCATATATTTCATATACATATTACCGTGGAAAGGGCAAAAAAAAAACCAAGTGCATGCACTGTAGCGGCTACAGTACGCTTGGCTACAGCAGGCGGCGACACCGGAGATGACCGGTACTGTACACTGGAATCGGGAGGATCGTGGACCGTCGATCCGCGATCAGACGGCCAGGAATCGTCATGTAGATGAACAGTAGCAGGGCCCTGAGAGACCGTTGCTCTGTCCAACTTTTATATATAGTATCTATGATTTCCATATTTAATTGGTCTTTTCGATATATATGTAAATTTCTTATAAGTAAATTTTCAAATCACATTACAATCAATAGGATTTAGTTTTTCTTTTTTGAGAATTTTTCATGTTGATACGATTTATGAAGGAGTTTGGTTGGACTCCACGGATTGAGCGCTTAGAGCATCTCCACTCGCGGCGCCCAAACGGCCGCCCAAACGCCTTCCGGACAGGCCGTTTGGCGCCGTCCGGACTACTTCGCGCATTTGGGCGCCCTCGCTCCCCACTCGCGGCGTCCAAATCGCCCGGCCCAAAGTTTTTTTTTTTCCTAAATAAGGTTTTGCAAATTTGAATGTGCCGCCAAGGTTTTGCGAATTCGAATTACAGACGGACTGTTTTAGCCACAAATCGAGAGTCCTGTGCCACCAAAATACACTACGCCAAAATATGTCGCCAAAATACGCCGGGAGATGTCGTTTCCCGGCGTCTCCTTGTCGCCGCCGCCGTCGTCGTCGCCGATCTAGATGTTGTCACCGGGCTGGGGCACGTAGCCATAGCCGGGCTGGGTCATGTCGGGGTCATCGTCGACCTGGCCGTCCGCGTCGTGGCCGGTCTCGGCGCCGTGGCCCTGGTTGCCGCCGTTCTCGGGCGGAACGAGACCAAGGTCTTGCAGGATCGCGGCGCGATGCATGTTGTGCGCCGCCCTCGCCAGCAGGTCCAAGTTGGAGACGTCGGCCGTCAAGATCATGAAGTCCTGACTCCTCTTCTTGACGGCGCCTTTCTTCTGCTCGAGGTCGATCTTGACGTCGGCCTTCTGCATCAAGGTCGCCCACCTTGCGTTGTTCTCCTCGCGCCTCAACCTCGAGTTGGAGCAAACATCGGCGAGGACCTTGTCGATGGACGACTGCACTCTGTCCGTCTTTGCCGCCGCTGCCAAGGCCGCTTTCGCCTTCTTCTTCCCGATTGGCCGCCCCTCCGAGTTTTGGGGATCGGCGTTGAGGTTGGCGCGGCCGTTCTTGTTCAAAATCCGCCGGTGCGCCTTCCATTTCTCACAATTTTGGAGAAGCTTGTAGCAATACATCAACTTGAAGTCTTTCTCCTTGTTGATGGATTTGTACAACACAAGGGCGTCCATGACCTACAACAAAGCAAGCCGACGACGATCACAATTGTACTTAAGCAACAAAACAACAAGGGGATCGCAAGCCGGCGGTCACCTGATCCGCCGGGCCCTTCCCGCTCTCCTTCTGGTCGACGATGTTCTCATGGCGGCCGTGGAACTTGTTGACGAGGCGTTGGACGATGCACCACCTATGCTCGATGGCGCATTGGCCGCGCACCATGCTCACCTTGTAGAAGTCCTAGGTGAACCGGCGCTCGTCGAACTCGTCCTTGATCCGGGACAAGTAGGCGGTGCTCGACTGGTTTGTGCCGGTGATCTCGCCGGTAGTAATGGCCTTCCATGATTCGACCATGCACTCGTCTTCCTTGGTCGTCCAGATTATGCCGCGGCTGCCCTTCTTCTTCGCCGCCTGCTCGCCGACCACAGCGTCGGTCACCACCCCCTCCTCCTCGACCTCGTCGTCGTCCTCGTCGTACTCCTCATCCTCGTCGAACCCGTCGTCGTCATCCTCCGCCCGGACGTTGTCGCTGATGATGTCGTCCATGATATTGGCGGTCTCCTACACACAAGGAGCAAGGCCGGTAGCCACGACTCGCCTATGCACACGTCTATTGTACATGCCATGGCTACAAAACGCGGGTTCATACCTGCATGAGCTCCGGGGTGTCGGGAGTCATTCCGTCGATCACATGGGAGGCGCCCGCATCGAATGAAAGGCTCCGACCGGCGGCCGTTTGGACGGCGGGATCTCTCCGCATCGCCGGCGAATTCAGATCGACGGGGTGCTTTAGATCCAGGCCACAAGAAGGGAAGATGACGTTGGGGTCAAAGCCGCCGTGATGCTGGCTGTCGCTGTACTCGGGGGAGAACCTGATGCGAGGCGTGGCGGCGGCGCTGTCGGCGAAGAAGGAGGAATTCGACGGCGAGCCGCCGACCTTGCATCGTAGAGTGGCGTTGCTCTCTTCGCTTCCTCCCAAGGCGAATGCTTGGTTCAAGGCGGCGACGGTCTTGTTCATGGCGGCGATCTTCCTTGCCGTCAATGGCGCCGCCGTGCCGAGCCGTTTCCTATCTTTCTGCTTCACGCGGCGCCCGGCACGGCTCTGCGTGTCCAATCGGCGCCGGAGTACGTCGAGGTCCCAATCCTCCTGCCTCATCGCCTCCCGCTTCTCCCTGGGGGGGGGGGGGGGGGGGGCTTGCGCTTGACGCCCAGCGTCTTCCCCGCCGCCTTCGTCCCCGCTGCCTTCCCCTTGGGTGCCGGCGGCGCCATGGAGCCGGCGCGACGTGAGAGTTTTTCTTTTGGCGGGAGAGATGGCGGGGGAAATGCGATTTTTGGAGACGAATTGGGAGAAGCCAGCACTTATTGTTCGCCGTCTCACTGCCAGGCGTGGTCCGCGCGTCGGAGGCCGATGTGGCGTCGCGTTTTCTTCGTCCGGGGCCGCCCCAAGCCTCCCAAGTTGAGGGCGTAAACTGGGCGTGCCGGACAGAAATCTGGGCCGCGCCGGACCCAATTCGCTAGTGGAGATGCTCTTGCGATGAGCCCATATGTCCGTTGGGCACCCTGACAAAAAATCAGCCTACAATTAATGGAGCTCCCTATCGGCTCAAAATTTTGCTGAAGTGTCCGGACAGCCCGAAGCTCTCAACTTTTAGGGAGAACAAGGGGTACCCAGACACAAACACCACAAAGGCAGCGGTCCCACCTGGTCCATGCGGCAGTGACAGATAATTCTTTCTCGTCTCTCTCGCCAATTCTCCCACTTCCTTGACCCAATCTCATCCGTTGTGGCGCACATGTCGTGTCGTTCCAAATGCCACAGACGTGTGCTTCTCCTCCCTCCCAGTGCTCCGGCCGCCACGTCGTGTACCACTCCGGCATCCTTCCCTTTGCTCCAGCCACATGCTCGTGAGTCTCTGCGCCTACCTCCCTTCTCTCTCCGTCACCATCGGCAGCACCCTTCATGTTAGTAAATACTAGGTGTCCGTACATCCTATCTGAGGTTGTTGTTGGGGGCACTAGTCTCCGATTCTTTTTAAATAAATATTATTTCAAATATTTATTTGAAGAGTAATACACTTTTTCAAAAATTTCGAAAAATAGCGCGCCGTCGGCATGGGCCATGCCGAAAGCCAGGTGTCCTCATGGCCCATAACGAAAGCAAAGGTTTCTGCATGGCTTGTGCCGAAAGGAGCAAAAGCAAGGTAGGTTCTTCTTTTCTTTGTCTAATTTTTTGATTAAAATAAAAATTGCTCAACCGTACAATTATTCGTGATAAAATATATATGAAATTTATGCGTATCGACAAATAGGTTTTATTCCCGTGATCGGTTTCAAGTTTGGTCCACTCTAACTACTCAATTTTGAATTGCAATTCGCAAAAACATTTGATGAATTCTGTCAAATTCGTCACACTCAGTCGATAGTTTGAATTTTCCTTTCATGAGTAGACGGATCTTCCCGTTCCCCACAACTTTTACGTTGTAACTTTTCTGTTTTGACAGACATATGCATATTCTCTGTACCATGTATGGAAAAACACACCTGTTACTACTATCGGCAGGTGCGTCTATGTATAATGTATTTTTCACGCAAACATACTGAATTCACGGGTGTCCAGACAGAATTTTGAGGCCGTCGTTGGAGATGTTCTTACATGATAGTTTCAACGGCTATAATTGTAGATGCTTAAACACATCTGTAAAACGGCGGCGATTTGTTCTTACGTAAAAAAAAAAGTTTTTCTCAAAATGTCAAAAAATTACAGAAAAAAATTCGGATGTGCATTGGAACATTTTGTGTTAGCACAAAAAATGGCGTGGTGAAAAAACATTTTTTGTGACCTGTACAAAAAGACAAAAAAAATTACTCGTATAAAAACATTTTGGTGCGTCCGGATTTGTCTTTTTTGCACAGGTCACAAAAAATATTTTTTCTTCACGTAACTTTGTGTGCTAACATTAAATGTCTTGACATATATGCGAAATTTTTTACTTTGAATTTTTTGACATTTTCAAAATTGTTTTTTGGGTAGTGGGTGCATCTGCACCTACTACCCGAAGTGGATTTCCGTTTCTCCGTGTGTTATAACCATTGTACGTAGTATACCAGTTTCTTGCGGCGTGGTCCATGGAATCTTGTCACAAAAGTAATCAAGACAAACAAAAAAAATCTGAAATCGCAAATGGGATGCCATTAATTTCTACTAGTTGATTACACATATATGGCGGGCCAATATTCTGACGAGATACGGTGCAAAGGGAATGTCGGTATATATTATTGCCCTTTGTTATTTAGCTGTGTGCAACTCATGATGCACAGGTCAGAACGAATGCTGCTTTTCCATTAATAGAAAAATCATCGACCTTGTCGAAAGATTATGACGAAACGTATGCTGGCACATGAGCCATGATCAGAAACGTATGCATGACACTTCTCTTGTAGCATTCCAAAAGTCACTGATTATTCCCCTTCCCATGCCTTTTGATTGAAAGGAACAGCGGCCAAAGAGATGAGGCTGATCCAGATCGATCATACATGCATCTTTGCTGTTGCGTGACAAACACAATATGCATATACGCACCTGCCGATAATATTATGGTGGTCCCAGCAGGTTTATGTATGAAAAACATGGATGAATAGCACGTTTGTAACACGTGAAAGCTTCTTGGGTTCAATTGAATTTCATAGAAAATTTGGAGGTTTATTAAAAATTTACATGAGAGTTATTTCATTTGCAAGATTGAAAACCATACGAATTTTCCTATGATCATTTTGCATGCTATTCCGAACGAAAATTTACATGTGAGACCAATCTGAAAGAATTGTCCCTTTGTTTCGACATGCATGTAATGCGCCAGTAAAGTTAACGTGTTTTCCTTGCTATGCAACATAACAACTTCTATTAAATCTTCATGTGTTTTCGGTTCCTGTAATTCAATACAGTATTCCATAATGAAAAATCATACATTTTTCCCTATTCCCGCGGATTTAGGACCTTGTGAACCAATGACACCTTTCGAACTATTTCCTATGGAGTTCGAATAGGCAAAATGCTGGATAAAAAAGATAATTCTCAACGGAAATGACACCCTAAGCTTAGATAAAGTTCAACTCTTGACCCAGCTCCAACTAAGAAATTCAAGCAAATTAATAGCCTTAAGAAGCTCATGTCGAACTTCCCCTCTAGTTTTGTAAACAGCTGATAATTGCAAGGTATATTATATGGCTACTGATCCTGTTGGATAAAAATACGGCTACTAATAGATTGGCACATTTAGCATCTCATTTTGTACTCGCAAGTGGCAGCAAGTGAATATAAATCTCAGGTATTGGCAATATTCCGTTGTTCGTTCCTGAAGTTTGGTAAAGTTGCCGATCGAAAGACATAACAGTACCAAAAGGGTCATGTTGTACAGTACCCATAATATTCTAGATCTGCCTTAGGTCAAATGTCTTGTCTACAAACATAGCTCCCATCCCAGCAGAACTATCTCTATACAGAATGAAGGAGCTACAAAGCAGGATATATATTCATGTGCTCCAGAATCACATTACTACCATATTATGAAGGAATAATAAGAGTTAGTTAAGCCTATATGCCACAAAACAGTCAATCAAATGCCAGTCAATTCTTTTCCGGAAAAAATGTCAGGCGATTGAAATTCAGGTGGGCATTTCGCCCCCGTTACTCGCTCAATTTTCTTTTCATTATTGTAGTAGTAATTTAACCAGTTTATTCTTGAGAAAAGTTAATTTGATTCAAAGCAGCAATCCAAGAAATAATGATCATATAGAAAGAAGTAATTAACAAGATAAAATAAATTTCACCACACTAGTTTGATATTATTTTAACTGAAACAGAGAAGCATTATGATGAATAATGTCTGGTTAAAAACCATATGGGCAGGCCTAGAATTTCATTCGAAGGTTGTGCCTACTCATACAAAAACCTGGGTTGGGAGTTTCTAATGTATATTCTTAGTAGGCTAAACTGCTCCCGAATATTTTTTTTAGAAAATGGTTGGGTAGTCATGAGACGACGCTCACTATATGTCGTCACTGCGAGCTAGCACCTTCAGCCTCCACAGACATGCAAGCACGGCACAAATCTTTATGGGCAAGGAAGCACATCCCATGCACTTCCACATGCCCAACAAAGCATAACAGCAAAACAGTTTTTAGGGTCCAAGTGAAGGTTCTGGTAATAATAGTTAATAATCTCTAGGAAAACTCCCAAAACACTCTTTGGTTTCAAAAAAAGAATTGATAGTCAATCGACTAAACACTTATTTGCAGAGATCAGACAATACATAAATTGTGTGCAGCATGATCACCTAAATAGCTGATCACCTAAAGTTCATATTTGAACATGTAAATAGCAGATAACATGAACTCTTTTCAGTACCCACATACTGGAGTGACTAAGGATGACTCCAACGGGGCGACCCAAACGGACACCGATTTTGTCTGGATTTTGTCCGTTTGGGTCGTGGTCCGTGCAGTGCGGACACGAGCGGACAGGCCTGTCCGGCTAGTGCCCCCAACGGTGGCGACGCATCCTATTCGCACATGTCCGTTTCTATCTTAATCTTGCACAAACTGCGAGTCGAGAACGAGGCCGTCGCCGGTGTCGGAGGCGAGAGGAAAAAAAGCAGGTGATCTGAACAAAGAAGAGCAAGACCTAGAAATAGAACTGCGATTCTTTGCCAAGATACAAACACACATACTAGTATTGGAAGTACTAGTACTGGAAGTCTGGAACTGCCGCTTGCGATTCTGGCCAAGATGACGGAGGCATCCAAGAGAGAGCAGCGGCAGCAACAGAAATACGAAGAGAGAGAGAGAGAGCAGCGGAACCAGCTTCCTGCCTGCGTGGTGGAGTGAAGCTCCTGCGTGGCCGGAGAGTCGGGGAAGCAAATCGGCGCAAGCGACGAGGACGGCCGCGCTAGCCCTCGCCGTGGAGTAGCTGGACAGGAGCCGAGCGACAAGGACGCCCACATCCACTACCGCGTCGCCGGGTGGAGCACGCGGGTCTCGGCGGAAGACCACGCCGCCGTCCTCCACGACACCGGGGTGGAGCAGGCCGGGCTCTGGTCGGCGAGCTGGAGGCAAGGTTGACGCCGTCCTCCGCCGTGCGCCATCGGCGCCATGGTGCAGCGGGTGCCGAGGCGCGAGGCCGCCGTGGTCATCGCCGAGGCACGAGGCCTAGGCCGCCGTGGTCGTCGCCGAGGCCGACGCCGTCCTCCGCCTCCGGGGTCTCGCCATGGTCGCCGCCGATGGGCCGAGTTGGAGAAGAGCTCGTGCGGCTCGCCGCCATCGCCGTCTCTCGGATGCGGTAGGTAATTTTCGGGAGAGAGGAGAGAGAAGAAGTGGAGGGCATGGGGTGTTTCTTTGACCGATAGGTGGGCCTGGCAAGTGGTGGAGCGGACAGAGAATGACAGAGCCGGACGCACGGACGCGTCCGTGCCGACGCATCGGTGGCCCAAATTTGGGCCAGGAATGCGTCGCGGCGGACCGAAAAAACGGACCGCGGTCCGTTTGTGTCGCCCCGTTGTGCTTTGTTTTTGGCCCCCACGGACAGAAACGGAGGCGCGCGGACTCGATGCGTCGCCCCGTTGGAGTAATCCTAATTAACCTATTTCTGAAACAAAACATGGGCAAGAACTGAAAATCATTTAGTAACTTTTGGTTTCTGTAGGGAGGATGCATTTATATGAGTACTAGCTTCTGATTTCTCTTAAATGGTGTGCCCTACTACATAATGAATTGCAATGTAGAGCTCAGAGATGATATTATGCGTCTATATATTTTTACAGTTTTGATAAATCAAAATCGCCTGAGATTTTCGTATGTCTAAGTCGACGCCTTAAGCTCTCCCAAGTCCAATGTCTCCGTGATGAGTCTCAGGTCGAGAGAATAAGCAATAGATGAAACAGCTAGCACCGTCGACTTAGGTATAATAAAATCTCAGTTGACATACGTGTGCAGGAACCACTTATTTTTCTCATGATTTCTTGTGATAGAAATAATGTGTTGCAGAATTATATCATGAATGGCAGAAGGATAAAAGGCTTTCCGTTCTTTCCAAAGAAAGTTACTTTTGTATACTCAAAGGATGAGAATGTAAAATGCCTATTTTCAGATATTCTAAAATAATCTAGAAATAATATTTGTAGATATAATTCCCGCAAAACAAAATCATAGATATAGTTGTAGTAAAACAAAATGAAGAGGGACTCAAGCAAGATAACTTTATGTTAGCATTTTCCTTTTGTTTATCGTAGCAGTTTTCAGATTAATTGGAATTTGAAGGAATTACAAGGCGGGGGGGACAAGCAGCATGAATGAAGTACCTACACAACAATTTGCTCGGAATGGTAATATACAAACAATGAAGCTAATTAAACGTTTCCATAACGAAATCCAGTTAAGACATTTGAAAAATTATAATGAAAATTAAAAAAACAGTGTTAAAAAAGAGAGTGGGCTAGAATGTGATGTCACACCGATGGCGTGTGTTGGGTGCCTGCGGCAGCTCTGGTCCAGAGCTAGCCCTGGTATGTAAACTTTTTTGTAATCTCCTATACGCTTTTGGCGTACCCTCGAAAAAAAACAGACAGAGAACCTGTGCGAGTCATAGAATTGGAAAAGATCAAACGGTAATCAAGCAAGAGACAAGCGCACAACTATACTTTTGCTCCCAATCATCTCATTCTCATCATTTGATCCTTCCAGCAATCTCTGCTGGATCTTGCCTGCAGCCACCCTTCATCGAGCATATGATGACTAGAAGAAATATCTCACACTCCATCGTCTCTCCTTCTCCCACTTGCATAGTGTGCAAATAATTCAGACCAAACGTCCAGGTAATTAGTACTTACTAGCTAGAGTCTATATAGCTAGGGTACTAGGGCTCAGCTTTTGAAGAACAAAGATAAAGCAAAGGTGTGACACCTTGTGGAAGAGCTAGACATAGGATTAGAAGCTAGCTAGTGGTAGTATTGAGAGCAAAGGGGCAAATGCATAGAAGATCACACCACCAGGAAACAGCATCATCACCACCATGGCACCATTCATGCAAGAGAGAGAGAGAAGAAGAAGAAGAAGAAGGAGGCATGCAAGCAACAAAACTAATCAACTGTCAGATTTCAATTTTTAATCATTGATTGTTCCCTAGCTATTGTTCCAGCTTTATAACCTGACCTGACCTGATGTGATGAGCTAAAGAAAACCAGCACATCAATTTATGCATATGAATCAATGCGATGGATCGAAGCGATCATATCTATCGAAATTTCAGAGCTAATGACAAAGTGAACGACCAAGGCATGGCGTCTAGATCGATCGCACGATCGGCGAGGTATCCGTTTGATCACCTCGGGTGGTGGCCGTGGAAGAATTGAGCGCCGCCGTACCCTGATGCGCCGTACGGGCCAGGCGTCGGATACGGGTCCATCACCACAGCCGATGACGACACAGCGGCGGCGCTCGTGGATCCTTCGCCGCCGCCGCCAGCAGAGGTTCCTGCCGCCGTGCTCGGGGAGGAACCTTCGGCGGGGTGCTGGCGGGCCCCGCCGGCGAGCGAGGTGTCCAGGCCTACATCGTGCAGGATGCCCTTGAAGACGTGGCCGCCGATGCTGACGGTGGTCTGGTACGCCACCTCGGCTTCGGCCTCGTCCACCGGGCCCAGCCGCACGCACCGGAACACCGCCTCCGAGCACACCTCCCGCGGGAACCTCTCGGCCACCATCATCTGCTGCTGCTGCTGCTCCCCTATAAAATCAACACGCGACGCCTCGCGTCAACCTCGCGATCTAACTTGCAGTCTCACTCATGAAAAAAGAAAGACGTAGCCAGGTAGTATGGTTGCGATGGACTATGGTTTCGTACCTGAAGAAGTGGTGGTGGGGGTGGTGGACGAGGGCTGGCCTGCTTCGCGCGGGCGCTTGAATGGCTCGGCGCCGGCCTGCTGGTGATGGCGCTCTCGGCGGCGGGCGGCGGGGACCCAGGTGGACTTGACGTGGGTAGAGCAGTCGAAGCCGCGGCTCTTGCAGCAGGTGCGGCAGCGCATGTGGGGGCAGTCCTTCTTGGCCTGGTTGCCGCAGTCCTGGCAGCTGATGGTGCCCGCGCCGGCGCCGGAGCCCCTTCCTCCGCCGCCGCGCGACGACGGCCCAGAGCCCGCGGCCGGATCATCGGCGAAGCGGATGATGCTGGAGGAGGCGCCGCCGGCGTAGAACGGGTGGTGGTGTTGCTGCGCCTCGTGCTGCCATAGCTGGAACCCGCCGCGCGAGGCGCTGGTGGCGTAGAGGAAGGAGGGCTCGGAGCCGGGGTTATTGACGGCGGGACCGGGAGGGTGTTGCCTTTCGTCGTCGCGGGCGCCGCGGCTGTTGTGGCCTCCTCCGCCTAGAGGGAATCCCGCCATGCGCCCATAGATCGCGTCTGTATCGCCCGCTCTCTAGCTATTCTCTACGCCGGACGGGCTCCCCGCGGCATGCGTAGAAGATCCGACGCGCCTGCTCTCGTCTCCGACCGACGTCTCGGCTGGGCAGCTTGATCGAGCTGCTGCTGCTAGTGGTAGATGGCTCGTGTGAAGCCGCGCTCGGTGGGTTAAATTTTTGGCTTGTCTGCGCGTACGGTGGTGGTGGTGGGGGTGGGAGGACGTGGCCGGGGACGGAGGGCAGCTTTTTGGGGAAGGAGAGTGATGAGGAAAGGGACGATTCGGAGGGAGAGAGTTAAGATAGGGAGGGGGAAGAGGCGACAGAGAGGACCTGCCAGGCCGCCAACGAGCCTGCCCTGCTGCACTCCCCCAGGCCCAGACGCCCCACTTCACTCGCCCGGGTTGCCTCGCCAACTCTCCCCCCTCCCTCTCTCTGATTTTCCTCACGATGATATATCTGTCTACCGCTGCATACAAAAACATAATTTTTTAACAAATAGAACCCTCTGTCGAATCATATTGTCAAAGTTAACCCCCTCTGAATTTTATTGTCCAAAATGACCTGGCGGAAGGAGGAGAAAGCGACATGTCTCATCCCGTCATATGGATGGCGAGAAGTACCTCCCGCCATAGGGGGTGGCGGAAAGAGGTGAGGTGGCGCAACAACAGTTGGCAGGAGGCGGGCGAGCGATGAGCGAAAAGACACAACTCGCCACCCCTTATGGCAGGAGGTGCCATGTGTCGCTTTCTCCTCTTCCTGCCAGGTCATTTTTGACAATAAAATTCTGAGGGGATTAGTTTTGACAATGTGATTCGGCAGAAGGTTATATTTGTGTGCAGCAATATACAAATATATCATTGTGAAGAAAATCAGAGAGAAGAGGAGACATGGCGAGAGAGCGATGCACCTCTCTCCTCCGTCCCTCCCCCTGCTCCGTCGTCGAGTGCGTCAGCTAGAAGCGGCCGTCGAGCACGAGATGCGCTGCAGCACGCATCCCACGTGAGGAGATGACGGGAAGGCGCTGCACATGCGCCTCCTGGCCGGCGACGAGCTCCACGCGTGCGAGGCCACCGCTATCTCGAGCGTCTCCTAGCTTGGGACGAGCTCCACACGAGCGACGCCACGGAGCGCGACCATGCCATGGGCAAGGCCGACCTGCCGGGGCTCGTCGGTGTGGCCGAGGCCGAGCTCTCCATGGCGCAGAGGATGATGTGCGGCAATGCTGGCCGGTAGACGCGGTATGTGCTGGCCGGAGCGACGAGCTGAAGATCCAGCGACGGTGGAGAAAAATATGGAAGCAGAGAGAGGAACTGAGGGGAGAGAGGAGAGGGGGTAGGTGGGGATTTTGAGGGGCTAACGGTGGTCCTTAATATTTTGTTGCCTAGCTGGATTGTGTTGCCGGTAGTTGCCGGCACGCCCGTTGCCCCCCGAAGAGTAGGGAGCAAAGTGGGGTTGTCGGACACTCTCCCGGGAGAAAAATGCATTAGCTGGCAAATATTCTGCTATTGGGACCGCCGGTGGTTGTTATTTTTAGTTGCCGCTCCCAATAGCGCTATTGGAGTGCCGATGGAGATGTTGTTCGACGCCCCCCAATTGGGCCTCAATTGGGGGGTGCCAGACATTTGTCCGGCACTATGGGGGGTGCTACCCACAGCGGCGCCCCCAAACCAACAACCGAAAAAATGTTCATTTTTATCTAAATTCTAAAAAAAACTTCATTGCAAAGTTTAATATTAATTCAAATATAGAAAATTTATAAATTATTTTAACAATTCAAACTCAAATTAATCAAGTTCCTAAAAATAACATGGAAATCGCAAACCGGCTCTGGTTGAGCGGTGTTGTTTGCTTTGATTGCCCACAAGTGCGCCACGAGGTCCTTGTGCAGGTGCTCGTGTGTTGTTTCATCACGAATTTGCCGATGCACGGCAAGAAATTCAGAAAACTGTATCGGCACGCCACTGAGCCATAGGCCCCTGGTAATCAAATACCTCGTTGATCATGGCCTCCTCGTATCTCGCTCACTCTTGATGATCATGTTGTGCATGATAACACAGGCATTCATGTCACACATTTGATCTAGTGACCAAGAAAGAAAAGGGTACCATACAACGACAAACCACTACAAGGAAACAGCTAATCACCGGCGTGGCGATTTTGACATCACCGGCGAGTGGGAGGCCACGCCGGTGATTCGTTTGGAATACTGGCGTGTGATAGCCACGTCGGTGACGCTTCGTATTACTGGCGAGGGAAGCCACGCCAGTGATTATATTTTGGAAAATTAAAAAAAAACAGCTGTTATTTTATTTAATAGACGACAATTACCAGGAAAGTACATAGATACAGAAAAATTAACAGAATTAGTACTGGCAGTAGCTGCCCCACTCAACAAGTTCTTTTTGTTCATCTAGTTAAGTTATTTCTAACTATCATAGCTACCTAGCTAGTCACTTAGGTTCTGGACCACCGGCTCAGGCATGAAGTCATGATCATCTCTAGGGTCATGATCCTCAGACTCGGAACTATCGGAGTTGTTGGGGGGCCTATATATGAAGTAGGTAGAGACGTCACCATGGTCGAGGAAGAAGGTGCACCTCTCACCAGGTTGCATGCCGTAGTGATCAACAAGTCATGTCCAACTAGGGCCACTAAAGTATGTTCGGCCCATCGTGTTGGTGCACACAACTCTGAACTTCCGGGTGGGCACCGTCATCTAGACCAATTCAACCTCAAATGTCCGGTAGTCGGTGAAGGCAACAACCACATGCTCCAAGAAGTCACGTCTAGACTTGCACGAGATGTTCTGAGAAAAACAACAATTAGACATTAGTGTTATTATAAGACTAGGATAATGCAACAGTTTAATCAACAAAATAAGAGAACTTTTCACAAGAAACATGAATTAAAAAGTGCCTCATATGAATCAAAGTCATCGGTGTAATACAAGCCTCATATATCATTGCCAAAACAAGGCAAAAAGAGTGCCTACAAGACCATGTACTAATACAAGCACTCAAATTGTATATAGTACAAGGTATTGTAGATACTCTTTTTTCCTTTAACATGACATCTTTTAAATCATCGGTCTCTAACATGTACAACAACATGGATAAAATGACGAATAAAAAGATGCCTCATATGAAGAGGGCACACCATGAACTTCCAAGTGTCGGAACTAAAGGACCAAGAGAAATGTATAACCAATGTTGTTATACATGTCAGTAGGTCCTTTAGACCAACACTCAAAATGACAATGTAGAAGAGTCTAATCATTGGCACATTATGGTAATAAGCACACACGATGTAAGAGTCAACCTAGCTATCCTGTGAAATGATGTTTCACAGCGATGACTCTGATTCAGAGAACAGTAGCGTGACCCTGAGCCTAAGTTGGACGGAAACTACAAACCGATGGTGCGACGCTGTCGATCCTTGGCCCCTTTTAAACATTCGTTCTACAGGTTCAGTTCTGCTCAGACTCAGAGTCAACCTAGCTATCCTGTAAATCAGAGTCATCGGTGTAATGCAATACAAGCCTCATATCATTGCCAAAACAAGGAAAAAAAGAGTGCCTACAAGACCAGGTACTAATACAAGCACTCAAATTGTATATAGTACAAGGTATTATAGGTACTCTCCTTTCCTTTAACATGACATCGTTTAAATCATCGGCCTCTAAGATCTACAACAAAATGGATAAAAGATGTCTCGAATTGATAGTGCTAAGAGTTCAAATCATTGACACATGGATAAAACATATATGTTTACCAAGAACAAGAAAATAGGCTCATGACATGTCGAATTTAAACATACTATGCGAGTTTGAACATCTGCTGGAAAAAATACGCCAAACTTCCTATTCATGCACTCGGGATAGCCACAATCCTCACACTGATACATTTTGCAGCATATTATACATATAACAACATTAGGAGAGTACATTAAACATGAAGTAGTCTAAACATGAACTATAATACAAGTTGCATAATATACATGAAGTAGAACTTCAACATAAAACATCATTCTAAAACAACGGTCCGAACATCAACATAAAATATCAGTCTAAAACATCAACATAAAACACATGAACATAAAATAAACAAAGTAGACATGTCGCTCTACGGGTCCCTAGTCGTCGTCGGTAGCGACCTGAGCCCAGAACATCAGGTCGTTCGGATCGTCAGTACCCTCGCTACCCCACGGCTGACCCGAAGCAGTGCGGAAAAGAGGCACGCCGTTCAGCCTATCCCACTCGACCCAGTACCTAGGGTCTATGTGGTGGTAAGCATCGGGGTTGGGCGGCCCCTGCTGCTGCTCCTCCTCCTCATCAGAAAAGCAGATCTCCGGCTGCTGGTGATCTCGCTCCTGCTGCCGCCGCTGCTCCTCAGAGTCAGATTCCCACTCCTCCTCCCACTCCTTCGGCTCCTCCCTCCAGAACCCAAGGGAAGTGATGTCCTGGTCGGAAGGACTGGTGTTGTGGGAAGAACCAGCGCCGGAAGAAGGACAGCCCCATGGGAAGGACCGGCGCCGTGGGAAGGAACATCGCCGAACTGCTGGTACGACAGCAAGTTCGGCTCGTCCTCCATGAGACGCCTCACAAACGGGTCGTCGTGGGGGCGCACGTTGCGACGTGCAATCTGCGCCTCAGCCAATCGGTGCTCCTTCTCCTTGGCCATGTTCACCTGTCTGATCCCATACGGTATGTGATGATCCACACGGTGGCGATCCGCATGGAAGTTGAGATGGCCGTCCTTCTTCTTATCGCCGTACTCGTGTACGGCAAAATAATCATAGGGCGCGCCGCCTCCTCCGGTGTATCGAACTGCCCAGCCCAGTGCTTCCTCTTGTTTATATGGATCTGACATCCATAGACATACTGCTCAATCTTCTTCCTATAATACGCCCTCACACCCTTAAACAGACCCATTCCGTGGAAACTAACACACGTTAAAAAGATATTCATTTGAACCAAAAAACACTAAACGAATCTAAACAATAAACATGTTAACATTTAAAACATAAATAGAACATCTCCTAAAAGTCTAAATATAACAAGATTTAGGGGTGCGCCTTGGCGCACGACCCCCCGAGCCTTGTTTTGATGACACGCCATATACTATGCTAATAATCAACGGGTACGAATAATTACATCCATATGTAAGGTCGAGGACCAATTAGACAAATGATAAACACAAAACATGTTCGTGCAACTACTATGTGGCATGCAAGCACCAATGCACGAACAGTGCAACGGATCGTCCATCCTGTCCTTCAAAATAGGTAATTAAACTTCACCAGATCACTATATACACATAGGTCACGTAACACGCTGAAGTTAGCCGTGCTGAGCACACCTAAATGACTCTTCCGTGCAGCTGACGCTCTTGTATATCGTCAACTTGAATCCAGTGGCAGTCAGCTTGAAGACGACTGCGTCGTGTTCCTCAAGAACATTTGGCCAATTGCTTCCGAGCACCACCGCGCCGCCGTGTGTGCTCACCTCCACCCACTCGTCACAGAACTTGCATGCTGACACAGGCATGCAACACGGGAGTGGGGTCTGCAGCCAATCCATCAAAACCGCCTGGAATGAATGGGGGGATAATCAACATGTGAACTTGACCCAATTTAATATCGTCGAGTCGGACGGTGAAACGTGGGAAGAAGCGGTGGAATGCGGAGGAACCGTTGAGGTTAAGAAAAAAGATATGGTAAAAACTAAACAGTCGCACGTCATAGATTGACCGTGAGAGACAAAACTCCTCGATTTCCACGCATGCGGTAGGGATGGGACGTAGTGGCCGTAAAGACGTGCATGCTTAGTGGGGAGTGAAGACGTGGGAATGAGTTAACTCTTCGGCTTCTCCACTACCGCCACCTATCTTCTGTGATTAAATAGAGCCCCCCTGACCGCCTGCTAATCGCCTTCCATCTCTAGTACATCGATCGCTGCCTGCTCCTCCTTCCCCAACAATGGATGCAAAGGAGACGCGCTCTGCTTCCAAGTAATTTCTTACTTCCTTCTCTGCCTTCCCTTCTTTAGATCCGTTTTAAGCTATTTGCCTTTGGTTTAACTTACTTCCGCTCATCGATTTACCTGCAACTACGTATGTACAGGGGCGATGAATCGGAGCCTATGTCAGAGTCTGAGGTGATCGCCTCACTGATAATGAGGAACCTCAAGATTGCAGATGACTTAGTTGTGGCCCTAAAGCTCACCAGCAGGAACCTCGAGCAGACAATTGAGGCCAGAGAGCTGTTGTTCAAGACACAGAACACAGCAATGAAACTAGATGAAGAGCCGAAGGAGATGATTGTTAGCAACAGTGATCTATCGGAGAAGATTTTGGACCTCGAGATTGAGCTCGGGATGGAGCGCAATAAAGTATTGGTCCTGCAAAATGAAGCTTTGACAAGCAGATCAAAATGGCAAAACGCAAGTGGACTTCTTAGATAGTCCAGGGCCATACATCATGTTTTAGGAACTTTCAAGTTTAGTGTATGAAATGCTATCCGTTTGTCGTTTTTACCATGCTGATGATTTTGATATGAACATTTTGTTGACTGTACGAAGTGTGAAGGTTGATGTGATGAAATATTTTATACTGTAGTATCAACCATGTTAATATATTGTATCCACGGTCAACAAACACACGATGGCAATCGATTTCGTCACCATCACAAGGTGGCGCGGTCAGCTGGTTTCGGCACATGCGAGAAGAAGTAACAGAAATTGCCGACTCGCTAAATCGTGTAGTAGCTAGTGTCCCATTGGCTGATTTTCTTCGTTTAATGTTCTACTCCATCCGTAAAATATAAGACTTTCTAGACTTTCTGCATTTGTCCTGATTCGTACGTACATAGACATGTTTTAATGTGTTGATTCACTCATTTTGAAATGGATCTGGACAAAGTTAATAAGGCTTCGCCACGATCTTTCCCTTGCATGTGTCGACGCTGCTGCCTCTTTTCTACAGTTCATCGGGCCACGCTTGGTTTCCGACCGAAAGAGTTCCTTTCGCCATAAAACGCATGGAGTCGGCGGAACAGGTGACGGCCAAGGAACGCGCCGACAACCCAAGAGGACAAGAATTTTCATGAGGCGCACTGCTGACTAACAATTTTCAAAAGATTCGATGCTGACTCCAGGGAATCGGCGGGAACAGACACCCATCAAACTAAAATCGTTGTGACATGACCCAGGGCTCTTAAGGGGGAAAAGCCATAAGTAAAAACAACTTGTGCAGTCGCCATCGCCACTATCTCCCACCGGTCATTTTCTTCTCAGTTCCTGCTACCCTCAACACCTACACTACCATGACCTCTAAGCCAATCACAGGGCGAACCAAGAAAATCCGGGTAACGTCGACCAAGCCCACGAAGAAAAAGATTGTACCTCGCCGGTTTTCAAACCATAGCGTAGGTACCCAAAATCTCCATCCCGCGACGAACGGCCTCATGAAGAAACGTGTGACGAGATCCGTCAAAGCTGGGCTACAATTCCCGGTTGCCCGCGTTGGCCGGTACCTCAAGGATGGTCGATATTCAAAACGCGTCGGCAGAGGGGCTCCTGTGTACCACGCCGCCGTCCTCGAGTACCTTTCCTTAGAATTACTTGAGCTCACCGGGAACTCAGCCAGGGAAAACAAAAAGGTACGCATAACTCCAAGGGACCTAATGATGGCCATTATGACCGACAAGGAACTCACAAAGCTGTTAACCGGAGTCACCATCGCACAAGGGGGAGTCATACCGTACATCCACTCGGTACTCCTACCGAAGAAGAAACCGAAGAAGACTGCCGACTCACCTAAAAAGACAGTTCCTCCCCAAGAAGACCACGGAGAGGAGTGCCGAGTCGAGCTGAATCTGCTTGTGTAATGGGCCGTCTGTATCTTCATTTATGATATCAATGTAATGGTTCGATCTCTGATGGAAACCAAGAAACCATTGTAATGCTTATCGAATCGTGTCAACTCAGGTTCCATTTCTATGTGAACAATGGTAGCAACTCGGCTACACTTTCATCGTTGTAACCAACGTTCTACCAGCCAGCTACACTCATTGAAATAGTAAGCTTATTAAGCCGGTGTTCATACGTAACTCCTGATGTGATCAACATGGGTACATGACGTGACTCACACAGTTTATAGTGTCGTACCTGTAAAATATACTTGCGATATATTTGCTTTAACTACTCATGTCGTTTTGAGAAGTCTGCACGATAGCACGACACGGTAGGCTGGAGAGAACCCTATCGGTCTGGTACGAATAGCACAGGTGACCAATGACGTCCTCTATCTAGTATGCTGGCATATCGTGGCTGCAAGAAATGTCACGGTCAAACACGAAAAGTCAAAATACAAACGCGTGTAACATGATTCAACTCAAGGAAAACAGACAAGTAAGCCAGCGACCTAAAAACAGCCAAATGTAATAACGAAAGAAAAACATAAGCCAATACTAAAACTCCAGATTAACCACCAGGCACGATATACGGTTAACTGACGCATAAACTTAGACCTAAAGCTAGAGAGCCACTAAGAGCGGATAATGTAGAGTGATGAGAAGGGCACAACTGGAGAAGGTGGTCACTGTGTGTAAGCGAGTGACCTCTAGCTACAGAACGTCCGGCTTAGTGCTATCCCAGAGTCGGTCCACGTGACCTCTAGCTACAGTATGTCCGGCTTAATGTTATCTCAGCGTTGCCGGACAAATCCTTTTTCATGCCGACTCAAGGGAGCCGACATGAAAAAAAGGAGCTAAAGTCTGGAGAGGCTCATACCTACTAGGAAGACGTACGTTCATTAAAACAGAGAAGCTAAGGCCAGGAACGGCGTCTGGGAGACTGGGTGCATGAAAATTGGTCGAGGTAGCGACTATGCGAATCACATTCGCGCCGGCTCCAGGTTCCGGTGGAGGTGGAAAGCGAACGGCAACCTGGAGTCGGCGGGATCGGGTGGTCCATTAAGACGGGAACCAGGAGTCGGCGCGCCGTTGCTGGGGGGTCACCTTCCCTTAGACGTAACTACTGACGTGTTTGACATGATGACGTGATCTACGTGGCCACATGACGTGATTCTCACCGTTTATATTGTCGTACCTGAAAAATATACTGCTTGGATCGTGTCTTTTCGTTCGGCTTTCCTAGGTGACTGATTATGTGTGGGTTAGACCACGGAGGACGTCAGTGAGAGTGGGTGCACGAAGATTGGTACGGGTAGCGACTTTGCGACTCCCCGTTCGTGCCGGCTCCAGGATCTGGCGGAGGTGAAGAGCTGAACTTACTGGACGGCTAAAAAGCTTATTTTAATTTTGCGAAATACGCAGAAAGCGCAAATCACTGGGATGCGCTCCGAAAAGAACCACTTCATGAACAAAATAATTCACCGACAGGATCGGACAGTGCATTAAGAATAAGAAGCGACTGCCCGAACAGTGCAACGTACACGATGTCTATGCGAAGCACCGAGCGTACCACGAATTAATGTACAAAGACATTCGACCTTCTCCAAAATTTCTCTTGGAGATTATCTACAACGTTGTCGAAGCGTGGACCTGCGGGTCCTTCGAAACTTCAGCTTCTTTCACAGGTTTCTGGGACGCAAATCTGCGACGTCTATTAAGCCGGCAACTGTCTCTACGTGGCGCCATGCTCCTATGGAGACCATTGTAGCTACGCGGTACCGCGTGAGGTCTCTTTGGAATGAAAGATTTTCATAGGACCCAGATCATTTACTACATGATGCTACGTTTATGATTTACTACATGATGTTACGTTGATGATGCGTTCGATTGATACGGTAGTTCCTAGATTTTACAGCCACACACGACATTTTTTTGTCTTATCCTTTTGGTTGTCGGCACGTCCCTTGGTCGTCACCTACTCGGCAGGACTGACCTTCTTCGTTTCACTGGTCGTCGATCCCACCGACTCCCTGGAGTCGGCGTGACCTGCGTTCTTCCAGCAACTCAGTGGAAAAGACAACGAGATGATAGTACATGTCGTTGAACATGAATAAATTAACGGAGAGAGGAGGAGGCGGATTCGAGTCGAAGGGGAGGGGAGAGCGGAGAAGGAACCGGTGAGCCTCCATTAGATGAAGGGGAGAAGGCACGAGGAGAATTTGTGGAAACACTTCTTTCTACAATCTCCCGTGCCGGCTTCTTCGGTACCGGCTTAATCAGCTTACATAGTCTTCTTCCGTATTAAGAAACAACCAGCTAAGTTGAAAGATCATAGCGTACCCATCGGTTCCTTCTTCGCTCGTCTGATACCTAGGATAACAGGCTAAAGTTTAAACATCGACGTTGTTCCGAACAACGAAGGCAAAATCTACTTGCGATCACCACATAATTAGCTGGTCAAAATAGGCTATATTCATATGCAAGGAGGAAGATGATATTAGAAAAAATAACAATAGAAAAAAGAGTCGTGCCGATAAATGACACGCAAGCACGAAGCAAATAACCTAGCACGCAAACACAAACATCTCGTGATAACGCCCTGTACCCATCAAATGCATCGTTTGACTCCGTTTTTAAACTACCGGCCCAATAGTCGGCTAGCAGTATCCACTCATCGGACCATCCGGCTCCGGGAGCCGTCTAGAAGGACATCACTAAAACCGAGGGGTCACGAAGCTGAGTACAGAGAGTCGACGTACAGATTACTACGAATCACGGAACGCATTTAATCGCGTAGAAATAACTTCAACCTGCCAACCTACCACGCTCATTACTTCCTCCTTCAACCCTTCACTTTACCTGCCGACTCCAGGGAGCCGGCGGTCTGCCTGTTTTCCTTGAGTTGGCTCACGTTACACGCGTTTGTATTTTGAATTTTCGTGTTTGACCGTGACATTTTTTGCAGGCACGCTATGCCGGTTGTGCGTCATGTCACTCACCACGAACTCAGGTAACGCAGTCAACCGCGTAGAAATAACTTCAACCTATGAACGGTATCAGCACGAACCATCGGTTGTCAAACACAGCAATAACTCCTGACTTTAAATCACCGTTTATTCGTGTACCGGCAGAGTATCGGCACGCACAACTCGATAAGCAACCATTGAGAACACTCTGGTTTCACACACGTCGCATTGAGACGGTACAGGACAAACGAAACGTCACACGCATTGCCTACCCACACCCGAGCTAATAAGAACCGCTCCCCAGCCGCTCACACAGTGACACACCCTGTCCCAATGCACCATCCGATCACGCCGACTAAGTCGGCGCGAACAGCCTTCCTCTCCACATTAATTGTTGCAGCCCTCCTAGACGTACTCGTTGTCCAGTACTATTCCTAAGCTGCCTCATCTCTTATTGACGTTCGGTCAACACGAGAACAAAATACTCGAGTGGATCCCGCTCCTGATGAACAACTCCAATTTCAACCTCGCTGACTCCAACGACGGGCCATACAGTCGGCCAGACGCAATAACTAAAACCTCAACGAACAAGTTTTTATTGCACATAGAGAAACAAAACAGATCCTATCACCAGACATTTATACATTTATTAGGATTCGTTGAGAAGAGAACGTGATTGCCTTTGGTTACATCGTTTAACCGGTGATGAATCGAGAGAGAAAAATGACAACTTCCTCCTACAATGGATTTTGATAAACACGGTGAGCACCACGGAAACAGCCGCGTCAACTCTTTTGGCCACCATTGCAATATCTTCGTGGCACTGCACAAGTTACTATTAACTAAGAAACACATTGTCTGGCTTAGGACCAGCCTTGGGTTTCACAGGTGCGGCAACAGACCTACCGGCTTGAGAAACAACATTCTTTTTTGTTTCTGGATTTGGAGGGACGGGAATCATTTCTTTGGGACAGTATTGTTGCTTTTGTCAGAGGAGAACGGATAATTTTTCGCCTATCATGTCATCCCCGGACGACAGGAGTGCTCACTCTCAATTTAAGACCGGGGGAATTTCGTTGAAACCACCCCGCATCAACTGTTTAAATGCAGATAAGGGAATCAGTCAATGTGTTATTAGAGCAACGTCGTACATTCCAAAACAACGTAAATCACACCTACTTACAATAGTGGTTTTTGTTTATTAACATACAACACTCCTAAGGGGAACGAACATAGTGAGTGGACTTACTTGTATAGTGTCACCAAAATAACATCCTTCTCGTAGATCTTAGTCTAGAGTCACATGCAAAACAATTGTTAGATACATCACATGAGAATAAAAGATTTGAGATACCAAAGCTTCTCCACACGAGCGAACCGGGAATGTCGGATCAACGAACCTACTTTTAGTCTCATAAGACAATTTATCATCAAGCTTAGGAGACACCCAATGGTAAATCACATGAGCAGGCAGGCCCCACATGTCTTCACGAACAACAGATTTATCACCAACCATAAACACCAAGCATGCGAGACTGCAGAGCAAAGCAATATGTATCAGAGCCACCGAGCCGGCAAGGCAAAACAAATTCTTTCAGAGACACCGAGGCGTCGAAACTGCAAAACAAAACAATACTCTATCGCAAACACGGAACCCGCGTGAAAAAAATCCTATCGAAGACACAATGGCCGTGTAAGTATCAAACAACGTGGAGTCGGCAGGGTGGAGCCGGCAACGTGGAGTCGGCAGGGTGGAGTCGGCAACGTGGAGTCGGTAACGTGGAGACGACAGTGTGGAGTCGGCAGCGTGGAGCTTTTAGCTATTGAGTCGTTACGCTTAACCTGACGTAAGCCATGGTATGAACCACACGATGTTACTGATAGGAGGACAGAAGATAGATTAGACCAAGCCAGCAGTAGCAATGACTTCTACCAGGACATGACCTAAAACAAACAAAAAATCTAACAAAAACACAAACAATTGGACACAAACCGAGCCGGTAAAAGCACAAAACAAAACGATGGTCCAGTAGACACACCAAGCCGAATTTTATTTTGAACTACAAACAAAGAGCATGCGAGACTGCAAAACAAACAATTTGTATCAGAGTCACCAAACCGGCGATGCAAAACAAATTCTATCAAAGACACCAAGCCGACGAGACTGCAAAACAAAAGTACTCAATCGCAAACACCGAGCCGGGAAGAAAAAAATCCTATCGAAGACACGGAGGGGTGAAGAAACGGAATAACACTATTAAGCACGGGAAAAAGTACAGAAACAAACGAAAAATGCAAAAAAACAAAAAAATAATAATAACCAATTTGGCAGAACAAACAAAGATAACATTGCGACCTCTAAAAAATAAATTAAATAACAAAAAAGAATATGACCACACCAGTAAACGAAGTTGGTCGCGTTGATGGATATAAGAGACAAAAATCAAACAGGAGACAACGGCGACCAACGGCTAGGAAAACTCACCACATAGAACTGAACAGCAAAAAGAACAACCACGAGCAAGACGCTCCCAAGCAAGACGGCCACCTGCAACAAATCAACAGAAAAGAAACCACGAGCAAATAAGAAAATCCGAAAAGAAAAAAGAACTAACAAATATACACACCAAGAAAGCACAACCAAATCTCAGCGGAACTAACCTTAACCGGAAGATTAGCAGACCAATAAGCCGACGAACTAAAAAAAATACAGAAACCAACAAAGAGAATATATAAGAAAAAACATTAGAATAAATACAAGAAGGAAAAAATATACTCTCCCCAAGCAAAAGGAAACCCAAAAATAATAAAACAAAAAAACCTCCCCAAACGAAACCCGGAAATATAGAAATCAATAAGAAAATAAACCGTGCAAACCAAACAAAATAAGTAAACAGAAGCATCTCAACAAAACCGACCTTAAACAGACGAACGGGAAACCAGTTAACCGACGACCTGGGAAAAAACAGAACAACAAACAAAAAAGAGATGTTAGAACCAACAGAACAGAGAAGAACAAACCGCATAAGCAAGAAACAACAAACAAACACGGATCCAGCACACGGTCAACAACATTTGTCGGTAACATCTCTTTGGACTAGTTAGACAAAGAACGGCCAAAACCAGAGAGTAAACAATGGTAAGAAAACCCAACCTGACCTCAACGGGAACAAACGTGACCGGAAGAACAGCAAACGGATTCCATGGAAACACGGGAGAGATCGAGAAAAGCACGGCGGAGCAAGAACAGCGAGGAAGAAGAAAAGGGGGGAAATGAGAGCTGCAGTAACCATCTGATCCAGAACGCAAACTATATACCCCGTCCCCCCATCACAGTGTGCATGGCAACTCCATTAGGTCGGTAACCACTCGGAACCAATGGCGAGCCGCCAGCGACACGTGAAATCGGGCCCGAATTCGTTCTAACCACCAGCACAGTGCAACGTACCCACCGACGAATGGAAGGAGGCCACCTCGGACGAAGAAATCGGGCCCGAATTCTCCCTGACACGAATAGTGCAACGTACCCGACGACAACGCGAAATACCAAACATACTCCAGCATATTATAGAAAATATGCAGCGACAACCCACTCACGGGAGAAATCGGCGACGCAAACGTGCAGGGCAACCGATATGTGGACCACGGGAGGGGACAGCCCCATCGTCAGCGAGAGAGGGGGAAGGAGCCACTGAAGGAGATATGCCCTAGAGGCAAATAATAAATGTATTATTATCATATCCCATATATGTTCATAATTAGTTTTATACCATGCTATAACTGTATTAAGCGGAAATATTAATGCACGTGTGGTATGTAAACAACCAGGTCCCTGGTAGCCTCTATTTTGCTAGTCCATTGTGCGATTGATGATCGAGGTTTCCCGATCATGTGACATTTATGTCAGTTGACAATAGAGTCATGTCATTGGGAGAATGAGGTGATGGACGCATCCAACTTAAGTATCATGACGTGATCAATGTTCAGCGTCATGATAGTTAGAAACATAGTAACCTAATCCTTAGACCGTGAGATCATATTTAATTGCTATCTCTGGAAGGTACTTTGATTGCATCAAACGTCACACCTTATATAGGGTGACAATAAAGGTGTCGCTCTCGGGTATCGGAAAGAATAGGTTGAGGCGTATGATCAATAGCGGGATTTGTGCATCCGAAGGTCGGAGAGATACTAGTTAGGGCCCACTCGGTGAGATCACATCAAAGTTTGCAAACGTGTGACTAGGTCACGGGATGTGTGATCATGTGAACGAGATATCAAGTGTTTGTCGGTAACGAGATAGAACTAAGGTATCGAGATACCGATGATCATATCTCGGACAAACTCAGTATTGAGGCACAAAGGGAATAGGATATGGTGTTGATGGTTCAAGCGATATTTATTCGTGGAATCCACAGTGATCGTCATAGGCATCCAGGTCTCACTGACGGTCATTGGCGAGCGAGGGGTCTCGACCATGTCTGGAGTATTCCTGAACCATAGGGTAACACACTTATGGTCTTGACGACGCTAGGAGATCGTTTTGGATTTATCGGAATCACCGACGAATAGAGAAGAGGAAACCGGAAGGGTTCCGGGAATGTCCGAAGGTGTTCGGAGTGATCCAGAAAAGTTCTGGAGTCACGGGAATGATCCGGAAAAGGTTCCGGAGTACCGGGGAATTAAATAATGTGTTAATTATATGAATTAATATATTAATTTATTAATTTAATAAAGTTTAAATTCGGATTTATGGTGCAGCCCACCTAAATGGTCCTTTTCCCGAAGGGAAAAACCCACAGAAGGCTAGCTGCACCAAGGGGGCCAAAAGGGAGCACATGGGCTGCCTTGCGCGCACCATGAAGGGGCCCATGTGGCTCCCCATGGCTGCACCCTCCCCTTTAGGCCCACATTGCCTAGCTAATTGGCATGGTACACCTGTTTCCCCTATATAAAGAGAGGCATTGGAGTGATTTATTCAGAAGATAAATTCCAGATAATTGGGAGGTGACTCTTGCGCGGCCCCATGTATGGGTTGTGCTCGTGAGAGGTATCTTCGCTGCAGCACGCCGTCGTGCTGCGGGAATTTCGGTCCAGAAGATCTACTTCCCTCAATCTCGGCTAGATCGGAGATCCGAGAATCATTGTCAAGCTCCGTATGTGTGCGAGCACTACGAGGTGCCACACTTGGGGCACTTGTTGCGAGGATCGTCGTCGGCTTCATCTTCATCATGTGTCATCATCGAAACAGATCTTTTGATCGTCGATGCTTTCGATCTACAAGGGTATCTATATCGATTTCCTCCGTTACATTATATCTGCATAGAAATAGATCTAGGCTATTTCGGTTATCGTTGTTAGGAATTTTTTGTTTTCTGCACCGTAACCCCTTCAATGGTATCAGAGCCGATCTATGCGTAGATATAGTAGTACGGTTTTAGAACTCATGTTGAATATGAGGGCATCCTTCTTATAGTTGCTATCCTCTAGCATGCACTTGTATTTGCCTGCGGCATTGTGTTGATGAAGCGGCCCGGACCGACTTTATGCGTACACTTACGCGAGACTGCTTACACAACTGATATATGGCTTATTCCATATATGTGGCTGGCGGGTGTCTGTCTCTCGCAATAGTTGGCATTGCATTTTCAATGGAGGACCCGCAAGGGATATAAAATAGTCAACTATTTAATAGTTGTTGTGGTTGTAGGTTCGTAGGTAAGAAGCGGTTCTATTTACGAAAGCCCCTAGGTCACGTAAAATATGCAAAAGATAAAGTAGAAAGTGTCTAACTTTATTTTGCAGGGGTATGTGATATGGTCGAGGTAAGTTTAGTAAATTGTTTATAAACTATGGGCGCGAAGGAGACCATCGGCGCAAGGACCATATCATGTAGCATTGCATTTTTGATGTTATGTTATTGTGTGCATCTTATATTGTGTATATATATATATAGGGTAGATATATTCTACAACCGGCTGTATTTTGGTTGCGCTACAACAGGACCACCCTATATGGACGTGATTTCATTGGAAAAATAAAATTGGGGAACAAACCACACGACCCCGCTCTTATTCCCCCGACATCCCAATCCACCCGCCACCGTCGGCGGCCGGCCCCCTCCCCCCGACCAGCGCTTGCGCTCCGTCCCCCGCCGGCGCTCGCGTCCCGTCGTTCCCGCCGGCCGCCGTTCCCCCACCGCCGACATCCATGGTTGTCGCGGCCGGCCTGGCATTCCCGCCTCCGCCACCAGTCGGTGCCTCGGTGTCGGATGGCGCCCTCTGTTCCCCCACCGCCCCACCCTCCCACTTCTACCCACCATTGACCACCATGGCTGCTCGCATCCGGCTTGGCGCTCCGCCGCCCCGACGACTTTCCGCCGCCGCGCACCCGACGACCTTCCGCCGGATTGAGCCCCCAACGAGCCGCCTAGCGTCGCCGCATCCTGGTTCCCCACGCGTCTGCCGGCGAGAAGGTCTTCCCCCATGGCGACGCCCAGCAACCTGCCCTCGCACGCATGCGCAGGTGTCATCGTGAGACCTCCCCAGTGCGCTGGAGCGGCAGCGCCGCAGCTCATCCGGAGCAGCTGGTCCTCCGCAGTCCAGCGATGCGTGGCCCTTGACCTCAGCGCAGGGCTCGCTGTTGGTTTGTAAGAGTACCAGCAGCACGGCTCAAACGAGCATCACAGTTCCTAAATTGATTGCAAGTGCTAGCTGATTATTTTGCAGAGCTAGCTAACTGGTGGTTTGTCAGAGTATTACACACGCCCTTGTGTCATCCATCCCCATAGCATGTACTGTTTTGTTTCTCTGTATGGGCAGTACAATTGTGTGTTACATGGAAGTATAGTCCGGCCGGCACGACAGTACAATCTATTTTCAGCATGTTCTACAACATGAGGCAGTACAAATGATTGGTTGATTTCCTATAGTTTTTCTTGAAAACACAGTTACACTAAGCACAGGCAGTACACTGGTTTTAGGATGTAAATGTTGGCGACCAACATGACGAGCAGAAAGATAGGACCGGCGAACAACAAAACAACAAGCAAGCTAATCCACGTCGTCATGGTTCCTCTCGTCACCGCCCAATGAATTGATCAGCCATGCACATTAGACCTAGACGGTGATCCCATGAGGGAAACATAGAACCAACACCGAGAAGAACACAAATGTCACCCCAAGAAGTACAAGGAGTCGATTTCTAAAGATAAACATCCCACCGGTGATCTGCACACAGATTAAAAAATCTAATTTTCTTTTACTTTGCGTCAGGAAGTACACATAATGACGTCGGGAAGTACATACGCTAAGATTCAGAAGTGCGAGAAATAAATCCAAATTCGGAAGTGCAGATCGAGAAGTACAAACAGTAGCAGCAGGACGTACAATATCTTGGTTTGAGAAGTACACATGAAAACCAGAAGTTCAAAGATATATTAAAAAGTTCGTCTAGAAGTATACATAAACAGATCAGGAAGTACAACCTTAACTTCACAGAAGTACACATGGTTGCTGAAAGAAGTACACTTTTTTTCTAACGCAAAAAGAATCACTCGATTCAGAGGTCAGATGGGCTGTCAAATAATTTTTTAAAGGGGCAAAATAGGTTTGACTAAACTTTGACCAAGAGAAAAACACACTTAGAAATCAATTTTTGATATTGTCGTTACCGGTGGAACGGGCGACTTTAATAGATGCGTCTTTTCAATCCGAGCAATTTGAGTGGTCATTCACCTAAAACAGACGTCGTATGAGAAATTTATCGTTGTTTTACTAAACACTAATCACAGAAATTCCGCAGGCAGTACACACGCACTTACCGGGGAGTTCAATCCTGTGTTGAGGGAAGTACAGTGTTCTGTTTTTTTGGGACGGAAATAAATCATACTAATCTTGACGATTTGAGCTATAGATGCCTCAAACATTGGTATAAATAGCTCCATATAGTGCAGTATGATTCTAATTTCATTAGATAGTGTATTCCACAACGAATCAAATTGCCTAACTAGTCAATTTGATCTCACCACCTCCGTGAAACACCGGTAATCCATTTTTAGAACCTTTAAAATTACTCTTAAATTGTAAAGTATTTTCAAAATCAATGTTAACGAAAAAGTTGAGCATCGTCGGTACCTTTCCAGTGCCATATCATTCGCATCAATCCGATCAGTGGTTCAAACGCCACGGATGAAATACCGTCCGCCCGTATATGCCTCATTACAGAATAGAGGTTTTTTTAATTACTTTTAATTGGTTATGAATTTGGGAAAATCATAAAAGCAAAAAAGTTGCGGAATGTCAACAGCTTTCCAACGACATATCATTTGCATCATTCCAAAAGGCGGTTAGGAAATTATTTAAAAAATAATTTTGCTGTGATATTTTAGATTTGGTATTGTTAAAATTATTTTAAAACCGTAATGAATTTGAAACAATGAATTGAAAGAAAAAGATGCGGAATTGCATTGGCTTTTCAATGACGTATCATTTGTTTAAATCCAATAAGCGATTGAGAAAATATTTTAAAAATATGTTCTCTGTGATTTTTCAAAAATTCGAGTTTTTTTAAACTTGTTTAAAAACCATAACGAATTTGCAAAAATGGTATTACACAAAAAAAGATGCGGAATTTCATTAGATTTTCAATGGTATATCGTTTATTCGATTTGGATAAACGGTTAAGCAACTACGTCAAAAACACAATTCATGAACTTCTCAAAAAAGTATAGCAGTACAAAGAAAACACGAAAGAAGTACATGAGTGGTTGTAGGGAAGTACACTTTTATTCTAAAAAAATTAGTAGATAGCCCATGGCTACATCTTTCCAACGCAAAAAGAATCACTACTTTTCGCAAGTATAGAGGACCAATTTCGGAAGTGCACTGTCCCCGCAGAGAAGTATACATGGTAGCATCGGGAAGTACACAATTTTGAATTGTGAAGTTCAAATCCTTCACCATTTTTTTCAAAAATCCCACCTAGATGTACAAATATAAAATCAGAGAAGTACAGTCCTCACTTTCGAGAAGTACAAAAATATAATATCAACATATTTTAGTGAATAATACTCGCAACTACACGGTTAAACCCGCCGACAGTACATGCACAAGTACTGGGAAGTTCGCTCATGTGTCGAGGGAAGTCCATTTACTTCGTTTTATAGCAAGTACACGCAGAAGCATCATGTCACTAATCATCATCGGAAGTGCAGTAACTCCTCCCCGGAAGTACACATAGTTATAGAAGGAAGCGCACATTTAAACAAAATCGTAGATAGATCCTGACTCCGATCCATCTTTCTAACGCAAAAAGAATCACTCGATTCAGAGGTCGGATGGGTTGTCAAATAACTTTTTAAAGGGGCAAAAACAGGTTTGACCAAGAGAAAAACATACTTAGAAATTGATTTTTGATATTGTCGTAACCGGTAGAACTGGTAACTTTAATAGATGCGTCTTTCCAATTCGAGCATTTTGAGTGGCCATTCACCTAAAACAGACGTCGTATGAGAAATTTATCGTTGTTTTACTAAACACTAATCACTAAAATTCCGCCGGCAGTACACACGTAGCTACCGAGAAGTTCACTCATGTGTTGAGGGAAGTTCAGTAATTTGTTTTTTTGGGACATAATTAAATCATACTAATCTTGACGATTTGAGCTATAGATGTCTCAAACGTTGGTATAAATAGCTCCATATGGTGTAATACGATTGTAATTTCATTAGATAGTGCATTCCACGATGAATCATATTGCCTATCTAGTCCATTTGATCTCACCACCTCCATAAAACACCGCTAATCCGTTTTTAGAACTTTTAAAATTACTCATAAACCGTAAAGTATTTGCCAAAACAACATGAACAAAAAAGTTGAGTATCGTCGGTACCTTTTTGGTATCATATCATTTGCATCATTCCGATAAGTTGTTCAAAAACCGCGGACGAAATACCATCCGCCCGCATATGCCACATTACAGAATAGAGTATTTTTAAAATTACTTTTAATTGCTTATGAATTTGGAAAAACCATAAAATCAAAAAGTTGCCGATTTTCAGCATCTTTCCAATAGCGTATGATTTGCATCATTCCGATAAACGGTTGGGAAAATATTAAAAAAATACGTTTGCTGTGATATTTTAGATTTCGGTATTGTTGAAATTGTTTTAAAACCATAATGAATTTGAAACAGCGATCTGAAACAAAAAGATGCGGAATTGCATTGGCGTTTCAACGGCGTATCATTTTCTTAAATCCGATAAGCAATTGAGAAAATATTTTAAAAATACGTTCTGTGTGATTTTTCACAGATTCAAGTTTTTTCAATCTTGTTCAAAAACCATAACGAATTTGCAAAAATCGTATTACACAAAAAAGATGGGGAATTTCATTAGCTTTCCAACGGTATATCGTTTGTTCAATGTGGATAAACGGTTAAATAATTACGTCAAAAATACAGTTCCTGAACTTCTCAAAAAAAGCATAGCAGTACAGAGAAAGCACGCAAGAAGTACAGAAGTGGTTGTAGGCAACTATTCTACAACCGGTTGTAGAATATCTCGTACCAAATATATATATATGTTTATATATTAGTTACACGGCGGTAGTAATATAAGATCATCCATCCAAAATTCCAATATTAGTGTTCTCAGTGACCCAGCACACCACTGCATATTGTAGTGTACAAGTCGTTGACATAACACCCACGGAAGGACTAATCCGTAAATATTACATCACTCAGAGTAGTACAATAGAAACATTGCGGGTCCAATTTATTACACACTGCTAAACATTACAAGCCAGAAATGCATAAAAATATCGACGTCTTCCTCCGAGATGGGAGGAATGTCTATTATTGCGATGTTGACAGGAGTCAACCTACAAGCGATAGAAAACAACAAATTAAGAACCATCTTGGCTCAGCCGCTAAGTAGTACTAGTCTAGTCTGACTCAGCCAAGTTCCTACTATGATAACTCTAAGTCTCCACCTCCTCCTCGTCGGCGTCGTCGGCTCCGTAGGCGATGATGTAGTCGACGCCTTCTACTCCTCCAGACAGATCAGGTGCTTCAAGTGCACCTCGTCGGCATGGTACTTTCCAAAGTCGTCTTCAGCGATCTCCTCAGAGTCTAAGCAAAGATCAACGGAGTAAAGGGTGAGCAACACTAGCGTTACCCAGCAAGTTCAAATAATAGATGATAAGGTTTATGATGCACTATCTACCATCCTGACCAAAAAATCATGGATGCTTATGCAAGTTTTGTAAAACATTTTTAGGAAAAGGTCCATTTTATTTTAGAAAACTATGCCCCCAGCCTCCACGGGTCTTTTGTCATCACTTGGGGTGCCTTTCCCGCAGCGTTCTGTAGTTCTCTCCTGGAACAAGGATGTGACAGCTACAATTTCTTTGTTTAACTCTGCAGAGCTGCACCACTTTACCCAACAGCAGCCTGGCTCCTCTTGCTCTCTCAGCACACCATGTGTGCTATAGCCAGAACTCAGGGCAACAAGTCATGTGGAGTCGCTTTCCCGCACAACACATATCCGCCCATTTGTGACGCGACTGGTAACTAAGACCACTGTCCCGCCACCCCTCCCGAGTTTCTATTCCAATTCACCCCGTCAGGTGGGAAGGTCCCGCGCTTCCACGCTGTTGGCCGCCGCAACGGACGCAAACATGTAATAGCCTGCCGAGGATATGCGAACGAGGGAAGAAACCTCTGGCGAGCCCATCCATAGTGAATTTGTTGGTTGATGCTTCGATACGGCGCAAGGATTACTGGGCCATGGGTTATTAATCCTGGGTATATACTTTCCCGTACAATGGAACCTCCCCCACAACATCAAACCGTTGTTCCATTGCCAGCCAGCCATAATAAATATAGCAATTCACATCATTCGAAAATAGGTTTTTCTTTTTCATGCAATGATAATCATAGTACTTCGCAATTACTTTGATAAAAATAATCGATCGAGGACATGCAAGATGGAACTTGCCTTGAGACTGACAGGAAATGCAGTCTAAAGCTTCCGACGAATTGGGACCCTCGCGTTCTAAAAATCAATATCATTGTCTGTATGAGACAATGTTGAAAAACCAAATACATGCTAATATGCATAGAATGAGATGATTTTATTCTTTCCCAAAATTCCCAAGAGTTTTGTTAGGGATTTCTTTTTAAAAATTTCTTTGATTTGAATTTTAGTTAGGATGAGTAACATGACAGTCATAATGTAGTTCAAATTATACTTTGAACTTGGTACATAATTTTCCCATATTATTTTCTTTTGAAAATAATTTGAATTATTTCAAAGTCATTTCCACTTAAGGATCATTTGAATTTTTGCTGCAAGAAATAGTTTTCAATAAATCAAGTAGACATTTTATTTGGATCCCTTATTTTCTGCTGATGTTTGTGGATATTTTTATATTATTTATAGGATTTTATTTGAATTTATAGCAAGTTTTGAAATTTGGGAAATTTTACAAATTCAAATTTTTTGCAATTAAACCCCTGGCTTAATCAGGTCAAAGGTGGAACTGGTTCGGTTGGACCGAATCGAACCACTCACTCTCTCTCTCTCACCTCTCACTCGCACGAGCACGAGCCCGTGCTCAACCTCTCCTGGCGACCGAGTCGCCCTCACCGTCGCCGCCTTGCTCCGGCCAGCTCCGGCCATCTCCGCCGCTGCCGTCTGGGGCAAAACGCTCCCCTCGCTCCGCTCTTCCACCTCACCGGAGCGATTCGTCCCTCTCTTCCTCTCGCGGCTACGCTCGACCCAACCCTAGGGTTAGGGTTACGATGCTGGCACCACTTCTCTCCTTCTTCTCCAGCGTGCTCGCCATGGTTGGGCGCAGAGCTCCGCCCTCTGTGCCGCCGTGGTGCGGTGGTGCTGGTCCACGACCTCCGTGTGCCCCCTCCAACGGTAGCGCGAGCACTGCCTCGCCGTCGTGGAGCTACGGACATGGACGCAAGGTAAAACTTCTATTCCTCCCTCTCTTCTCCACTCTCTACCCTTAGCTAGCTCGAGATGATGATGTAAGAATTGATTTGAACATGTTGCTTTCAGTTGTTTTAGGTTCTTGATGAACAGATGATGTTTGGATGATGATTTACTCGAATATGTGCACTGCCTACCCCTTTGTTCACTGAAATGAGATGAATGGTGTAGATCTAACTTGATTAGATCCACTAGATTTGTTGTTGGGAGCATTCTTGCTCTCAGAAGATGAAAATTTCTTTAGAAAAATAATTCTGAGCTAGAATTTGTACTAAATGATCTAGCTGTGATGAAATAGTGCTATAAGAATGATTTAGGCAAGTTTTACTTGCTGTGATGCCTCCTTGTAGAGTTACACAGCAGCTTGCTTGTTTAAAAATGATTTTAATTCTTTCCTGTGCTTCTTCCAAGTGTGCAGATGTGCTAGGCATAGCTATTCCAGCTCTGCTGGTTCACTGCCTTGTGTGATGCTTTAATAAAAATGATAAGAATAGATACTGCACTAAGATTATTCCCTTGCCTCTTTCTCATGCTCAAACAATTGCTACAGCACACAACTTCACTCCCTTTCTTCTCTCTTTCCTAATCTTGCACATAACAGAAGTTCTCTGTGGTGCAAGTCACTTCCCTATAGCACCCTACCTTGCTGTGCAAGGCTCTGTTAAAAACAGATGCTAAAATTAAGCACTCTAGCATGGTTCTGTCATTTACAGAACCTGCTTAGTCTCTCCTTAGCACAAATGAGTCAACCTGCTATTGCTGAGCAGTTAGGCTTCTAGAAAAACTCTGATCTTGCTTCAAGGTTCGACCTCCTTCTTCTTGCTGCTTCAATTTTTTCCTAGAGTGTATTTGCTAGCTGAAATGGCTTGTGGTGAATGACTTAGGTGATCTCCATGAGTAGAGATTGGTTGTGCTTGTTCTTGTGGAAGAACAGATGGAAATGGTGAACTGGATCGGTTGGTGCTTGTGAAATGTGTGATCGGTGGTTGCTGTGACTTGTGTGTGCTGGTGGCTGCGGCTTGGGTATTTTATACAAATTTGATGTGTCCTGGGCTGGTGACACCAGGATAATTGAATTGTGGTGAGTAACCTGCTTACAGTGGCCCTCTTTGCCTCGAGCTGCTTTATTTGACTCTTTCCTGCACACCTTTTCACCTAGGAGATCAGTTCACTGCTGCTGCAGCGCAGTTCATCTCCCCTGGTGATAACTATGAGTCATTCTTGACTCATTGATCGTATCTGAAAGGACAATGATGTCGCCTAGAGGGGGGGTGAATAGGCGATTAAAACTTTTCCGGTTAAAGGCTTGCTAATTGCGGAATAAAACTATGTGTTTAAATTACCAAGCCAACAACCTAAATATACTAGGCTCACCTATGTGCACCAACAACTTATGCTAAGCAAGACAAGCAACAAGGTGATAGCAATATAGAAAACTTCAAGCACGAAGGCTATCACAAATTAAAGTGCATAAGTAAAAGGCTCGGGTATAGAAATAACTGAGGCGCGCGGAGACGAGGATGTATTCCCGAGTTCCTCCTTGAAAGGGAGTACGTCTCGTTGGAGAGGTGTGAACCGACACAACGGTTCAACAACCACAAAGGTTTCACCCTCTTCTCCGATGAACCGCACCACAAAGGTTTGGTTCACCTTCCACTATCGGTATTCCTTCGAGGCGGAATCCGGAGCCTTTCAACAACAATCCGGGGCACAACCCACAATAGGTTGGGGGCTCCCGAACGGCTCTCAACAACAATTCGAGGCACAACCCACAATGGGATTGGGGGCTCCCGAACGGCTTCAAGTGACCACACAAGGGTCCAACCACCACAAAGGCGTCTAGGGCCCGAAGACCCAAGAGTAACAAGTTCACAAGCTTTCAACTTCCACGAATCCTCGTGGAGAGCACACCGATGCACCAAATGCAAAAGGCAAGAGCACAAGTGCTCAAATCCTTCACTCTCAAATCCCACCACAAGCAACTAATGCTTATGGGGGGAGAAGAGAGGAAGAACAAAGGAAGAACACCAAATCCCTCCAAAATCTAGATCCAAAGGCTTCCCCTCACTTAGAGGAGAGATTGATTGGTGGAAGGGTGGATCTAGATCTCCTCTCTCTTTCCTTCTAATTTGAGGCAAGAATCATGGAGGAATAGAGAGAAATCCAAGCTCAAGAAGGTCAACAATGGGGGGCTTTTTCGTGCTCTTTAGCTTAGGGAACCGTTGGGGAAGAAACCCCTTAAATAGGTCCACTCGAAAAACTGACCGTTGGAGAAAACTGTGAGGCCGGCCTGGGAGCCGGCCTGGCCGGGCTGGGGGCCGGGCTGGGGGCCGGCCTGGGGGCTGGCCTCGTTCCCAGGGAAGCCGGCCTGGGGCCCGGCCTGGCCGGCCTGGGAGCCGGCCTGGGCCGTCCTGTGGGCCGGCCTGCCACCCGAGGCCGCCGGCCTGTGAGCCGGCCTGGCCGGCCTGTGGGCCGGCCTGCCAGAACCCGAAAACAGCAAAAAGAAAACTGCAATAACTTTTTCATCCGGACTCTGATTTCGATGACCTTGGGCTCGTTGGAATCGCAACGAAGAGTACTTCAAGATTATGCAGAGAAACATCATAGTCCATCATGTGAGGAGAAGACCAAATGTAGAAAGGTAAAACCTCTCTAAAGAAGATGAACCGGCAAAACCTCAAAACCGAAAACGCAACAAGTTTTCAATACGAAATCCGTTTTCGGTGAACTAGAGCTTGGTATGGAGATGAACACAAGCTCTAAATTCTCACATGGATAAAAGCCAAATAAGAACCAATAAAGATGATATGCCAAGTATGCAAAGGTTTGAGCTCTCCACAAAGATGCGATCAAGTTACTCACTTGAGAGCCCCTCTTGATAGTACGTCGTCTATCCTATAACCCGGTCTCCCACTAACACCATGAGACCGGTAAAATAGAAACCCTATCAAGATCATACCTTTGCCTTGCGCATTCCACTTGAGCTAGATGAAGACGATCTTGACTCCCTCAAGTTGGAACACCTTTCTTGATTGTGTGCTTGCTAGCACATGCTTGATGAAGACTTCTCCAAATGCTCCCCCATACACCATTATGGGAGAGCCTTGCTAAGCTCCGTCTTCATGAATCCACTTGCACTTTATCTTCTTCTCTTGATATAGGTGATGGCTTGGAGATAAACATAAATGTTCACTCAATCTTATTTTCCAAGCCATGCTTGCAATAAGCTCAACTCTCGATGACCATTCTTCATATAAACCCTTGAATAGAGCATTGATCATCATGTAATCTTCTAGAGTCCAACACATGAACTCCAATCTTCTTCACGAACAAGATCTATAAAGATATCTCAATGCAACCATTAGTCCATAAGGATTGTCATTAATTACCAAAACCACGCATGGGGCAACACATGCACTTTCAGTATCTGGTCCAGATTTTTGTGTGAAAATGCTTGGCTGAGAATTGAAAGGTTTATGATAGTCGGTTTGAGATGATTAAACTCAAGCGTGTGGCCAATTAAGCTGATTTCTAGCTTAATAAGTAGTTTAGGGTCCATTTGCCTAATCAATAGGCAAATGTGATACCATAATTGTGGGCTAAGGTTTTATTTGCTGCCTGGTTTGATTGTTGGGGATTGCATTTTATCTGCTGCTTTGTCTTTTGAAAGATCAAGATCATAAGCTCAAAACATCACTTGTTTGCCTAAGATTTCAGTTGCCTGAGTTAATTTTCTAAGTGCTGCAACATGCCTTTGCCCTTCTTGTTGCCTTCAGATTAAAAGAGCATGATCCAAATGATCAGTCCCTTCTGTTGCCTTTGATGATTTGCAAAAATTCCCCAATTTAGCCTAATTGAACCTCAGTTTTAATTAGGCTAAAACCAGGTTTCAATACAATAACATGCCAGCACCAAATGGGGTTGGCAACATTTTAATCATAACCCCAAATTCTACTTGTTTGTGTTGTTTATTTTGCAGGTTATAAGATGAAAAAAGACTTGAAGATTTTAGTTTAGAATTTTAGTACTGTTTTTGTATTCTTTCAAATGTTGTAAGATTATTTGTACTGTAGTCTTGTAAATTAATTGTGCTGATCAATTATATCATTTGTATCCAAATGTTTCCTACATATTTGAGTTTGCATCCATGTAATTCATGTGTATATATTCCTTTTAAAGATTCTTTTGGAAATATTTGTGTATGAAATTGTGATGTGGATGAAATAGAATGACTCTATTATTTGAAATGATGTCCTCACCATTCTTGTGATTTATATCTTGTTATATTTGTGATATGTGTGTATAAAAAGATTTAGGAAAGAATATAATTGCATTAAACTTAAGATTATTTCAAATTTCCTTTTGAAATCAAATTATTGTGTTAGAGAAGTACTAGCAAAGGTTTTGAAAATATGTCGTAGGGTTTAGTGACACCTCTCGACTATCTGTCAATGTCTGGCTCCCAGATCATCGACACTCGTCTGGTATCGACCCTCAATACTTTTAACACAAAAGCGCAATTTTTTTCCAGATTTCACCAAAAGATGCATGTATGCACAAATGCAATTCCTAGTTCTTCCCTCTCGAGTCCTAAAACTGCGGGGTGTTACATCCTCTCCCCCTTAAACTAAACTTCATCCCGAATTTTCTTTTCTGCGGTACCTGAACATCTGTGGATAGTCTTGTCACAAATCCTCCTCTTTCTCCCAAGTTGCTTCTCTTTCAGAGTGATTTTTCCATTGAACTAGACAATACTTGATTGCTCTATTCCTTAATCTTTTCCAGTTTTCCTTCAATATCTTCTCTGGCAGTTCCTCATATGATAAATCTGGCTGTAGGTTTAGTCCTTCAAACTCAATTGGTCCTTCCGGTGGTTTCAGACATTTCTTAAGTTGAGACACATGAAATACATTGTGTACTTGGGACAATATAGCAGGGAACTCCAATTCATAAGCCACTTCTCCTTTTCGACTCAGAATTCGGAATGGTCCTATATATCTGGGGCTTAGTTTTCCTTTAACTCCAAATCTTTTCACCCCTTTTGTAGGACTAACTCCTAGGTATACCATATCTTGTATTTCAGGTTCCCACTGTCTTCTCGAAAGATCAGCATAACTCTTCTGTCTGCTCTGAGCAATTTTGAGACGATCTCTTATTATATCAACAATATGTTGTTGTTCCTTTATATACTCAGGTGCAAATTCTTTGTTTTCTTCTACTTCAAACCAACATATTGGGGATCTACACTTCCTCCCATATAGAGCTTCAAATGGTGCCATCTGAATACTACTTTGATAACTGTTGTTATAAGAAAATTCAGCTAATGCTAAGTGTTCATCCATGATCCTCCAAAATCAAGTGCACAGGCACTTAACATATCCTCTAAGATTTGATTTGTCCTTTCCGTCTGTCCACCAGTTTGTGGGTGGTATGCAGTACTATACTTTAGGTTTGAACCCAACTGCTTGTGAAGTTGTCTCCAAAAAGCTGCCGTGAATATGGATCCACGATCTGATACAATACTTTGTGGTACTCCATGCTTGCTAACTATTTCCTTCACATATAAATCTACCAACTGTGCTGCATTATCTTTCTGATTAATGGCAATGAAATGAGCACTTTTTGTCAATCTATCCACTATTACCCATATAGAATCCTTATTCCTCCTTGTTCTGGGTAATCCTGTGACGAAATCCATACTGATCTCTTCCCATTTCCATTTAGGAATCGGCAATGGTTGTAACAATCCTGCGGGACTCTGATGTTCCGCTTTGACTTGTCTACAGGTGTGACATTCAGCCACATACTTTGCTATTTCCCTTTTCATGTTATTCCACCAAAACACTTTCTTTAAATCCATGTACATCTTGGTACTCCCAGGATGTATAGAATAAAGTGTCTCATGTGCTTCCTTCAAGATTACATCCTTTATTTCTGGAATTGCTGGTACACAAATTCTACCATGATACCATAACGACTTATCTTCAGTTTTCAAGGTAAATTCAGACTTTCTACCTTCCTGAATTCTACAGATTTCCTCAGCAATAAACTCATCATCTTTTGTCGAAAGATAATATTCTCTTTTAATTCCATTTCTATCTCTCCAACAATGTCCATAACTGTAATACTATTCAACTCTGGTCCTTCCCAGATCTCAATTCCAGCTCTTTCTATCTCTCTTCTCAACTCCTTGGGCATTCTTTTTTCCATCAAAGGATTACAATTAACCTTGCGACTTAAAGCATCTGCTACCACATTAGCTTTTCCTGGAGTATAATTAATTGCTAAATCATAATCTTTAATCAGCTCTAACCATCTCTTTGTCTCATGTTTAATTCCTTTTGTGTGAAGAAGTATTTCAAACTCTTATGATCCGTATATAGTTCACACCATTCTCCATAAAGGAAATGTCTCCATTGCTTTAAAGCATAAACAACTGCTGCTAACTCCAAATCATGTGTAGGATAATTGAGTTCATGTGGTTTTAACTGTCTTGATCCATAGCAATTACCTTGCGATCTTGCATCAACACACATCCTAATCCATTTTTAGATGCATCATTATACGTGTAAACTTTTCCAGTTTCTGGTACTGCTAGCACAGGTGATGTTGTTAACTTCTCTTTGAGTTCTTGGAAACTCTGTTCACACTTCTCAGTCCATTCAAATGGAACATTCTTTCTAAGTAGTTTAGTCATTGGCCCGGCTATCTTAGAAAATCCTTCAATAAATCTCCGATAATATCCGGCCATTCCTAAAAATCCTCTAATTTCCTTGGGGTTCTTGGGTGCTTCCCAATCCAATACGGCCTTTACTTTCTCAGGATTAACTGCAATCCCTTCCTTACTGATCACATGACCAAGAAATTCCACTTGATCCAACCAAAACTCACACTTACTATTTGGCATATAACTGATGTTCCCTTAGTGTCTGTAACACAATACTCAAGTGTTGTGCATGATCTTCCTTGGTTTTGGAATAACCAATATATCATCAAAACACAATCACAAATTTGTCCAGATATGGCATAAAAATCTTGTTCATCAAATTCATGAATATTGCTGGTGCATTGGTTAATCCAAATGGTACTACTAAGTACTCATGATGTCCATATCTTGATACAAATGCTGTTTTGGGAATATCCTCGGGTTTAATCTTTATCTGATGGTATCCTGACCTCAAATCTATCTTAGAAAATACCCCTGCTCCTCTTACTTGATCAAACAAATCTTGTATCCTTGGCAACGGGTATTTATTCTTAATGGTCACGCTATTCAATTCCTAAAATCTCCGCACATTCTTCGTCCTCCATCTCTCTTATCCACAAAAATTACTGGTGATCCCCATGGTGATACACTTTCTCTTATGAATCCTTTAGCTTCCAACTCATCCAATTGCTCTTAAGTTGTACCAATTCCTTGGGACCCATCTTGTATGGTGCTTGTGCAATAGGTGCTGTACCAGGAATCAAATCTATGGTGAACTCAATTTCACGATCCGGTGGCATCCCTGGTAACTCATCTGGAAATACATCCTGAAATTCTTTAACCACTGGGATTTCTTCTATCTTAGCTTCCTTCATAGCATTCAACTGTAAATCTGCTCTTAACTGACTATGCTTATCCCCTTGGTATACTGTTCTCATACCTCCTGGTCCTCTCAAAGACACTGTCTTCTCTGCACAATCTATTTGAGCTCCATGATCAGATAACCAGTCCATCCCTAAGATGACTGCTATATCTTTCATGGGAATTACTAGCAAATCAGCGTCATAAACGCGATCACAGATCATAATTACTTGATCCATTTTGACTTGCGTTACTAACAATTTTCCCCCGGCCGACATGACCGTTATGGGTACTTCTAACGGCTGACATCTAATCCCATATGCATCCACAAATTGTTGCGAAATAAAAGATGTAGTAGCTCCAGTATCAAACAAAACTTTGCCAGGATGAGAAAGGATTTTGAGCGTACCGATCACCACGTTGTCGGTGTTGTTGACTTGCTCCAAACTGGTGCAATTCAGCCTTCCATATGGCTTCCCTTTGTTCTTGTCCCCATGTTCCGTCCAAATCCTCCATTCCTTGGTTTAAATCCTCCTCCACCTGGTTATTTCCTCCACCAGTTCCACGACTTACTTGTTGATTCTGTTTATTTGGACAATCAGGCTTGATATGTCCAGCTTGTCCACATCCAAAACAGATGATTTTGGGCTTCTGACAATCCTTCATCAGATGTCCTCTCATTCCACAGTTATTGCATATCAAATTGTTAACAGGTTGAAGCTTCGTGGAATAGGCTTCCTTCCTTCAGTTCTGAGCTTAGGCTTAAAACGTAGATTTGGTGGTTGTCTGGACTTGAAACTTCCTTGGTTCCATCCTTGCTTCTTCCTTCTTTCTTCCTGAAGTAATTTATAATCATCTCCAATGTTATTGCTGCATCCAGCTCCTGAAACTCCTTTGGTTTAGTCAACCTTAACTGCATCTTCATAAAAGGACTCAGACCCTTCATGAATCTCTTCTTCCTTTTCTCCTCAGTGTCTACTTCATCCAATGCATACCTCGATAACATGTTGAACGCACTGACATAACGTCCAACAGGTAACTCATTCTGTCTCAGATTCTCAAACTCCCTCCTTTTCAATTCCATAATACTTTCAGGAACATGTGCTTCCCTAAACCTCTTCTTAAACTCTCCCAAGTTACAACATGATCAGCAGGTAGTGTTGCCACTATGGCTTCCCACCATGATGCTGCTGGTCCGGTAAGCAAATGAGTTGCATACCTAACCTTCTCCTCATCAGAACATCCAACTGTGTTGAGCTTTCGTTCAGTATCTGCCACCCAATCTTCTGCGTCCATAGGTTCTGGAGCTCTTGCAAATGGTATAGGTCTAGCATTTTGGAAATCTGATAGAGTCACTCCTTTAAGTACTTCATCCCTTCCTCGTCCTGCCTGTATTTCCAGCAAATCTTGCAGAAATTTATTCTGCCTTTCCTGGTCTTGGCGCCTGCCTTCTTCCACCATCTGCATATACTGCATGAAACTTTGCTCCGTGATTGGCCTTGGTGGTGTGGTATTCCTCCTGCATCTGCATCTTGCTTCTCCTTAAGTTCACGTTCTTGCCTCTGCACATCACTCTCCTCACCGACGTACGCCATTACCCTCTAGTCCTGTTACATCGAATCAGAACTCTCCATTACATTATGCATATGCACTTCGAGTCCTATTCCATGCACAAGTACTAGTCAAACAATGGAAAACAGAAAAATCCAAAGAACACAAAACTTTTCAAACATATACCATGTATTATACATGTAGGATTACAAACATGGGTACAAATAATAACACACTCTAAAAGTGAGTAGGTCTCACTTATTGCTACCAGCGTCCTTACAATACTACGTACAATACCCTATATTAAACATATTACACAACTACTGCTTTACTCCGTCCTGCTCTGCTTCACTTTTCCGCATACTTCCCAGGCTTCCAGTGACAGTTACGCCTGGTCCTCCTGAGAACCCGGGTAACTTCACACTAGTGGTAGGCTGATATTCAGGGTCAGATGGGCTTGCTTCTAACGTCATATCCGTCATGGCGAAGTAACTATCAAGATACTTGTATGTCGTTGCTTCCCCATCGTAAACATCCTCATCTCCATAACCCTTGCCTCCATCATCGTGCCCAGTTGGTACTGCCTCGAAGTTGTTGAATACCCTCGTGGTTCGTCTCCGTTCTCCATCTTCGGGTAATACTTGGTCTCGTACGCATACTTCCATTCCTCATCTTCCTCCTCAGAATCTATTTTTATTGGCCTACTTGACTCACCAACTGTAACATCCTGAAAATTTGGAAATTTTGAAAAATTTGAAACCATGCATGCATTCATCATCATCATGTCTTCATTGCATATAAATCACAATATTCTGGAATTTATCTTCCAATTATTAACCCTAAATATAAATCTCCACAAAAGGGCCCTTTTGCCCAATAGAAATATTTTGATTTTTAACAAATTATTATTATTTTATTTTATTTTGAGTCCTAAAGTAGGACCATAGTGTTCCATTTTGGATAAGCTTTTCAAAAACATATTTTTTTTATTTTTCTAAAAAGGTTTGAATCAAGTTTATTTTGAAAATTGAATTCAAATAACTAAAACAGAAAGGGAAAAAGAAAAGAACAAAAAAAAGGTTAGCCAGGCCAGCCCGAACCAGTGTAGCTCTTACCTGCCACGCGCGCAGTGCATAGTGGCCCAGTAGCAGCCCAACAGCTCCACCTGGCCCTCTCCCTCCCCTCCCTCATTGACCGGCGGGACCCACCCGTCAGTGCCTTCTTCTTCAACCGTCCGTTCCCCGCGCCCACGACCACGACGACCACGTCACACACGCTTCACTCTCCCCACTCGCCCGAGCCCCGCAACGGCACTCTCGACCGCGCCCGTTAAATTCCCTCCCCTCCCTCCATTTCCCCCAGCTCACACGCCCCAGATACGCCGCCAGGCCGCAGGATTTTGGATGCTCAATTTCCGCCTCGGTCGTCGCCGTCCTTGGATGATTCTGGTGAGCACCGTCAACCTTTGCCCCTCTCGTTTGTTTCTCTGGCATCGCCGTCTTCTCGCGAACTTCTCTGATATACGTTCGTGTCCGTAGGAGCACGGAATCGATGAGTCCGTCCTCGACCTGACCACCACGGCCGCCGTCGTTCACCTCCATCCCCGGTGAGCACCGCCGTCCCCTTGACCTATAGCTTGCATCATCCCCTTCTCCTCGATCTCGCGCACCTTTCTGACACGGTTTTCGGCTTCATCGCGAACCAGAACGACCGCGCCGTCTCCGACCAAATCTCGCCGCCGCATCTCCAACTCCGGCGAGCAGTTGCCGGTGCAGGAGAGCACCCCCGCCACTCTCGACCACACGAATGACCTCACCTCGTCGTCCTCTGTCGCTAGGTATGCACGCGTTAGCCCTTCCCCCTCTCTTCCTTAGAGCTCATGCACGGCGGCAATGGCGCCACCGCCACCGGAGTTGCTCCGGCACATCGACGCCGCTCCTTTATGGTCGGGATGATCCTTGCCATTAGATCAAGATCCTGCGGTTATGTTTTAACCACTTACGCGAACCGGTACGGGCCAATCATATTGCGCCACGTCGCCTCGGTCTTTTTAAAACGTTTAAAACTCTGTTAAATAAGCAGAAAATAATAAAAACTTCAAAAATTCATAACTTTTAAACCACAACTCCAAATTTAACAAACTTTATATCGTTGGAAAGCCCTGGTCATGTAGTTTCTGTTTGCATCATTAGTTTTTCATTTTGCATCTGTTAAAATTGATCAAATTCCAGAAAGTTAATTCGGCCATTTAATTCATAACTTGAGTTTTAAAAATAATTTTAATGTGATTCCTTTTGTTAAATGTCAAGAATTTCATCCTCTGTCCAGAGAAACTAAAACCCAAATTTAATTGATCAATAAATTACAGAAGTATTAATTTAGCTTGTTAAACCCTCTAGTGCTACAAAAATGTTTTTAAATAATTTTATTGCATTAAAACTTGCCCATGTCATCATACATCATTTTCACAACCAGAGAGCTAATAAAATGATTTAACACAATTTAACAATGTTTGCATTCATACATGCATATCATGTTTTTCCTTGTTTGTGCATTTGTTGAATTGTGTGTATGTTTTATTTGTGTTATTTATAGATTGTACGGAGTGTATTGCATGTTGTGAAGAGTGTGACTACAACTCTTTAGTTGGCCAAGGCAAATGACACCCCATAAAAGTCCTGCTATTTTACTATTATGCATTTAGTGTTTTCAGTAGTATGCATGTTAGGTTTATTTATGGGTACTATATTATGTCATGCTATAAATCCTAAGTAGTGTGTAGCCACCCTTTATATCCTGTAGTTAGCAGCCATTAAACTTAGTAGACTTGCTTAGTTATGCAATTGATGAAAGTTTTACAATCAGTTAAGTTGCTTCTCAGGACCATGTTCATGGTGGTTATCACCTAAGATAGTTTTTACTATACTTGGGGCCATGGTATGTGGTGGTTATCACCTGAGGTAGTACAAATCTACTAAGTTTAATGAAATACCTGGGTGGATAGATAAAATGCTTGGTCGTTGAAAGTTGAGTGGCACCTCAGGGCTACGTCCATGGTGGTTATCACCTAAGGTAGTTTCTACTATACTTGGGGCCATGGTATTTGGTGGTTTTTACCTGAGTTAGTACACTTGTGGATGGCCACCCAGGAACAAAGAGGTTTCAAAGTCACTCCATGTTTAGATTAGCTTCCAGTGCAACCACTAGCTAATATGGGCTCTGGCTAGATTAAGTATGTTGTATGAAACCGGCCTGGCGGACAGTTGGAGGATTCTGGGAACGAGTCCGTTAGAAAGGGGGATTACTTCTGAAAGATCTCGTCTCAATCTTCTTCTTTCCTTAGCACTAAATGAGTGCCTAGGAAGTTTGGGTTGATTGAGTCTAGTGGGGAAAGTGCACACACTCTCGAGAGTTCACAAACTAAGATCTTAGCCGCGTCCCCGGTCACGGACATTTTGAGCAGCTAGACAAGGAATTGATGGAGTTACCTCATCATGCGAATTTGTTAAATAAAATTTGAAGGGTGAACATGGGAAGGAGGTTCACTGATTTCTATCAGTGGTACCGAATTGTTTTCAAAAATGAGAAAATGTATTTTCAAAATATAGGATAAATCAGCTTTGCGCAAGCTAGCCATAACTCCACTCAGCCAGATATACATGTAGAAGATAGATTGCCACTTATATTCCACATAGGTGTCATTTGCCATCACAATTCAATTGTGCTGACCCAGTGATTTTGGGCTGTAACTCACTGTTGCAGGTTCGTCATATGAGGAGTGAGGTTTCATTAGGGTTTCGAGTCTACAACCAACATGCTTGCCTGTGGCGCATGAAGATGATGGGGCTCACTATATCATTTGCTTTCCGCTGTGTGTTTACTTTGGTTTGAGCTAGCCTTCGGCTATGCACCATGTATCGAACCTTTTAATTTTTGGATCATCGTGTAATAGAATTTGATGCAATGTTATGATATTTCATCTTAAATTGTGTGTGCTAGCAAGTCGATCCAGGGACTAGCACGATACACATGGATATCAACCTTTAGTAAAAGGTGAGGTCACTACAGATGGTATCAGAACACTGTGTTGCCTATAGGTTCGTGACCCTAGGTTTGGATAGAAATAGGTTTGACCATAGGATTGAAAATCTATTTTTCTCCAATTATAAAAAAAATTGTATATACCACTCATTTTTATCTCTCTTGTACTCTAGTCTAGTATCTAACTTCTGAAAGAATTTGTTTTGTTCTAGATGACCAACCTCATCGAATCCATCAAGAAAGGACCAGTGATAACCATGACTCTTCATTGTGAGACTGAGTTCCCAAGGGTACTAAAGGATAACATGTAGAGCTTGGGCATTGAAGGTGAAGCAGTGTACAAGGGTTTCCCTTTCATAGATGAAGGTCAAGAATACTGGTGGGTGCAACTCCACCTATACAAGAGCAAAAGTGAAGACCACAAGACCAAAGGATGCTGCATGTACACCAATCCATTAATCCAAACTTCCTTCCTTGATTCAGCAAGGAGTGCTGCATGGGAGGCCATCGAATGCCTTGGAAAAAGACTTCAGTTTAGGCTTCACAACACCCAGAAGTACCTTGATGAACTCGAGGAGATAGGAGAAGAAATCAACGCACAGAAGCATGAGATGGAGTTGGAGAAGGATGCTCTCATTGAAGACAAGATGAAACTTGATATTGACAACATGAAGTTGGAAGCCAAGGTTGAACACCAGGAGGCACAAATTCTTGAACTGCAAGCTCAGTGTACTCATCTTCCTGAGAAGGAGAATGAGAGTACTAATGCCTCGAAGACCACTGTGAGTCAGTTGAGGGCTGACATAGTATATATGGCTTTGGAACTCTGCAATCAGGAAGACCTGATTCGTGCTAAGGATGCCCAGATTGCATCCATGAAGTGAGAAGAATTGAATTAAGAAGAATCAATCGAGTGTGCCAAGGAAGAACAAGTTGGCAAGGAAGTGTATCACCTGTTTACCTTAGATTGGACCCCAAATTAGTCTTATTTGAAACAACATTATGTTAATGTATTGATCATATCAACCTATGTGGTAGGGCAATACTAGTTTGCTTGTTAGTGTGTTGAACCATGTTGTTGTGACATTTGCTTGATTGGAAATTGTTTGTCATGATTTGTTTTGTGGTTTGTGAGGGCCTTTAGTTTCCTCCCTCCTTAGACCTCTCTAATCTTGAATCTCATCTATGCTAAACCCACAGATGCCTCCTCGTCGCAAGAACCGCAACAACAACAATGAGGAGAACAATGGGAATAACAACAATGATGCAATGCAACAGCTGATCACTGCACAAGCCCAGTTCATGCAATTCATGACTCAGTTTATGATGAACAACAACAACAACCAGAACAACAACAACCAAAACAACAACAACAACCCACCACCACCACCACCCCAAGTTGACAGACTCACTAGGTTCTTGAGACTTAGACCCTTTAAGTTCTCTTCTGCCTCTGAGCCAATAGTGGCTGATGATTGGCTGTGTTCAGTGCACAAGGATCTGGTGACATGTGAATGCACTGAGGCTGATAAAGTGAGGTTCACTGCTCATCTTCTTGAAGGACCAGCATCACTTTGGTGGGAGACCTATCAGGTTACTCATTCCCTAGATGGAATAACCTGGGAAGCATTCAAGGAGGGATTTCGCAATGATCACATTTCCTCTGGAATAATGAACTTGAAGAAGGATGAGTTCTGGAACTTGAGGCAAGGCAATAGGACGCTTAAGGAGTACATGGATGATTTCTGCTCATTGTCAAGGTATGCACCGGAGGATATCGATACGGACACCAAGAGGAAGGATAAATTTCTCTATGGACTGAATGGTGAACTGAAGATACCATTGTCAGTGGCTTACGCTCCAAACTACCAAGCCTTGCTGGACCAAGCTATCACTCTGGACAATAACATAAGGAAGGAAGAAAACAGGAAGAGGAAGCACATTGTTGGCAAGTACCATTCAGAACCCTCACGCAAGAGGCACCATCCTTATGAGGGAAGTGTTGGCCACACCTTTCACAAGCATGGCAACCATCACTCAGCTGGAAATGGCGATAACAACCACAATCATAACCAAAATGGAGGATTCATCGTAAACAGTAATGACTACAACAGCAATGGGCATAATGGACACAACCATGGCAATGTCCAGCATCGCCACAACCATGAGATCAAGAAGGATGCCAGTCAGGTGACATGTTTCAAGTGCAATAATAAAGGACATTATGCAAATGAGTGCCCAGAGAAGAAGGCTGAAGAAGCTGCTAAGCCTAATCCATTCAAGAAAGGGCATGTCAATCATGTTAATGTGGAAGAAGTATTCGGTGGGCTTGATGTTGTGAACAGTAAGTACACAAGCATTTATTTTTCAGCATTTCTTCATTTTGAATACAAGATATAGCCCACCCACTTGAGATACCTCGGCAATGGAAACAAGAGAGTTAGACAACCCACAAAAGTTTCTTTTAAGGGTGGTAGCCACCCAGACACCCTGAACCCATCCCTTTTGCTAGCCTAAACGAATCTCGGGGACGAGATCCCTTTTAAGGGTGGTAGTCTGTAATATCCTGAAAATTTTGAAATTTTGAAAAATTTGAAACCATGCAAGCATTCATCATCATCATGTCTTCATTGCATATAAATCACAATATTCTGGAATTTATCTTCCAATTATTAACCCTAAATATAAATCTCCACAAAAGGGCCATTTTGCCCAATAGAAATATTTTGATTTTTAACAAATTATTATTATTTTATTTTATTTTGAGTCCTAAAGTAGGACCAAAGAGTTCCATTTTGGATAAGCTTTTCAAAAACATATTTTTGTTTATTTTTCTAAAAAGGTTTGAATCAAGTTTATTTTGAAAATTGAATTCATATAACTAAAACAGAAAGGGAAAAAGAAAAGAACAAAAAAACGTTAGCCAGGCCAGCCCGAACCAGTGTAGCCCTTACCTGCCACGCGCGTAGTGCGTAGTGGCCCAGTAGCAACCCAACAGCTCCACCTGGCCCTCTCCCTCCCCTCCCTCACTGACCGGCGGGACCCACCCGTCAGCGCCTTCTTCTTCAACCGTCCGTTCCCGCGCCCACGACCCCGACGACCATGTCACGCACGCTTCACTCTCCCCACTCGCCCGAGCCCCGCAACGGCACTCTTGACCGCGCCCGTTAAATTCTGTCCCCTCCCCTCCATTTCCCCCAGCTCTCACGCCCCAGATACGCCGCCTGGCCGCAGGATTTTGGATGCTCAATTTCCGCCTCGGCCGTCGCCGTCCATGGATGATTCTGCTGAGCACCATCAACCTTTCCCCTCTCGTTTGTTTCTCTGGCATCGCCGTCTTCTCGTGAACTTCTCTGATATCCGTTCGTGTCCGTAGGAGCATGAAATCGACGAGTCCGTCCTCGACCTGACCACCACGGCCGCCGTCGTTCACCTCCGTCCCCGGTGAGCACCGCCGTCCCCTTGACCTATAGCTTGCATCATCCCCTTCTCCTCGATCTCGCGCACCTTTCTGAAACGGTTTTCGGCTTCATCGCGCACCAGAACAACCGCGCCGTCTCTGACCGAATCTCGCCGCCATATCTCCAACTCCGGCGAGCAGTTGCCAGTGCAGGAGAGCACCCCCGCCACTTTCGACCACACAAACGACCTCGCCTCATCGTCCTCTATCGCTAGGTATGCACGTGTTAGCCCTTCCCCTTCTCTTCCTTCGAGCTCGTGCACGGCGGCAATGGCGCCACCGCCACCCGAGTTGCTCCGGCACACCGGCGCCGCTCCTTTATGGTCGGGATGATCTCTGCCGTTAGATCAAGATCCTGCAGTTCTGTTTTAACCACTTACGTGAACCGGTACGGGCCAATCATATTGCGCCACATCGCCTCGGTCTTTTTAAAACGTTTAAAACTCTGTTAAATAAGCAGAAAATAATAAAAACTTCAAAAATTCATAACTTTTAAACCACAACTCCAAATTTAACAAACTTTATTTCATTGGAAAGCCCTGGTCATGTAGTTTCTGTTTGCATCATTAGTTTTTCATTTTGCATCTGTTAAAATTGATCAAATTCCAGAAAGTTAATTCGGCCATTTAATTCATAACTTGAGTTTTAAAAATAATTTTAATGTGATTCCTTTTGTTAAATGTCAAGAATTTCATCCTCTGTCCAGAGAAACTAAAACCCAAATTTAATTGATCAATAAATTACAGAAGTATTAATTTAGCTTGTTAAACCCTCTAGTGCTACAAAAATGTTTTTAAATAATTTTATTGCATTAAAACTTGCCCATGTCATCATACATCATTTTAACAACCAGAGAGCGAATAAAATGATTTAACACAATTTAACAATGTTTGCATTCATACATGCATATCATGTTTTCCTTGTTTGTGCATTTGTTGAATTGTGTGTATGTTTTGTTTGTGTTATTTATAGATTGTACGGAGTGTATTGCGTGTTGTGAAGAGTGTGACTACAACTCTTCTGTTGGCCAAGGCAAGTGACACCCCATAAAAGTCCTGCTATTTTACTATTATGCATTTAGTGTTTTCAGTAGTATGCATGTTAGGTTTATTTATGGGTACTATATTATGTCATGCTATAAATCCTAAGTAGTGTGTAGCCACCCTTTATCCTGTAGTTAGCAGCCATTAAACTTAGTAGACTTGCTTAGTTATGCAATTGATGAAAGTTTTACAATCAGTTAAGTTGCTTCTCAGGACCATGTTCATGGTGGTTATCACCTAAGATAGTTTTTACTATACTTGGGGCCATGGTATGTGGTGGTTATCACCTGAGGTAGTACAAATCTACTAAGTTTAATGAAATACCTGGGTGGATAGATAAAATGCTTGGTGGTTGAAAGTTGAGTGGCACCTCAGGGCTACGTCCATGGTAGTTATCACCTAAGGTAGTTTTCTACTATACTTGGGGCCATGGTATGTGGTGGTTTCTACCTGAGGTAGTACACTTGTGGATGGCCACCCAGGAACAAAGAGGTTTCGAAGTCACTCCATGTTTAGATTAGCTTCCAGTACAGCCACTAGCTAATATGGGCTCTGGCTAGATTAAGTATGTTGTATGAAACTGGCCTGGCGGACAGTAGGAGGATTCTGGGAACGAGTCCGTTAGAAAGGGGGATTACTTCTGAAAGATCTCGTCTCAATCTTCTTCTTTCCTTAGCACTAAATGAGTGCCTAGGAAGTTTGGATTGATTGAGTCTAGTGGGGAAAGTGCACACACTCTCGAGAGTTCACAAACTAAGATCTTTGCCGTATCCCCGGTCACGGACATTTTGAGGAGCTGGACAAGGAATTGATGGAGTTACCTCATCATGCCAATTTGTTAAATAAAATTTGATGGGTGAACATGGAAGGAGGTTCACTGATTTCTATCAGTGGTACCGAATTGTTTTCAAAAATGAGAAAATGTATTTTCAAAATATAGGATAAATCAGCTTTGCGCAAGCTAGCCATAACTCCACTCAGCCAGATATACATGTAGAAGATAGATTTCCACTTATATTCCACATAGGTGTCATTTGCCATCACAATTCAATTGTGCTGACCCAGTGATTTTGGGTTGTAACTCATCGTTGCAGGTTCGTCATACGAGGAGTGAGGTTTCATTAGGGTTTTGAGTCTACAACCAACATGCTTGCCTGTGGCGCATGAAGATGATGGGGCTCACTGTATCATTTGCTTTCCGCTGTGTGTTTACTTTGGTTTGAGCTAGCCTTTGGCTATGCACCAAGTATCGAACCTTTTAATTTCTGGATCATCGTGTAATAGAATTTGATGCAATGTTATTATATTTCATCTTAAATTGTGTGTGCTAGCAAGTCGATCCAGGGACTAGCACGATACACATGGATCTCAACCTTTAGTAAAAGGTGAGGTCACTACACCAACTCTAGACTTCCTCCTAGGGGTATGACTAGTAACTTCCGGCTCTCCTGGATCTCCTGGAATTCTTATGGGATCACTCAGTGTACCCTGATAAGGTTCTTCATCCCAACCTGTGGCACTTGGTACTTCAGGTTCCCAACTCTGCCATCCCTTCTCCTCATCAACTAAGACATAACCAGAGTGTGGTGGTGTATAGTCAGGATAAATTGGGGTATCGGGTTCTACTTCCTCCACATACCTAGCTGGTGTGGGTGGTGGATCAGTGTATCCCTTCTCTGTTTGATACCTCAGTATATCACACCTTTCCTGAATAACTTCAGGACTGGAGTACTACTCTACCATGGCTTCTACCTCTCCAGCTACTACTCCGAACGTCTTATGATACGCCCGAATCATCTTGAGGCAACTGTCCATGAACTCAGCCACATCACGTGAATTAGTTTTCAGGAAAGCCTTATAATCCACTGGACCCTCAAGCCGGTAATTTGCACTCGGAATAGCGTTGAATGGTGTTTCCACAACGCATAACTCTCGGATGTCCTTATCTCAGTAACTGCTCTGACAGCAGCAATCTGGAAAGCTACTTCCACATTCTTCGCTTCTCCAATGGGCATTTTGAATCCTATCTTTAGTTCAGGCGGTAACTTGAGTGCTACACGATACAGGGCTAAAATTGACCCGTCGTAAAAACTCATCACTTTTACTATCACCTTGGTTTTGATACCAAGAAAATAGATCAGTTGCTGAAGCATTTCCGCCCAGCTTCCCCTAAAAACACCCTTGCCCAACTCAGCATCTCTCACACGAACTGACCTCCTGGGACCCCGTTTCTCCATCCTAGCTGTTATAGCCAAAAAGGATATCAGAATTGAAATGAAGTAATATTTGCATGATAATGCTATTCTCAAGTGAATATCAATCATAACAAATTAAGACTCAATTCATTCTAAAGCCTCGCACACCTATGGGTTTTTCACTTTAATAGGTTTCCAACCTAAGGTCTAGCAATTGCTCTGATACCATCTGCGGTGACCCAGCACACCACTGCATATTGTAGTGTACAAGTCGTTGACATAACACCCACGGGAGGACTAATCCATAAATATTACATCACTCAGAGTAGTACAACAGAAACATTGCGGGTCCACTTTATTACACACTGCTAAAGATTACAAGCCAGAAATGCATAAAAATATCGACGTCTTCCTCCGACATGGGAGGAATGTCTATTATTGCGATGTTGACAGGAGTCAACCTACAAGCGATAGAAAACAACAAACTAAGAACCATCTTGGCTCAGCCGCTAAGTAGTACTAGTCTAGTCTGACTCGGCCAGGTTCCTACTATGATAACTCTAAGTCTCCACCTCCTCCTCGTCGGCGTCGTCGGCTCCGTAGGAGATGATGTAGTCGACGCCTTCTACTCCTCCAGACAGATCAGGTGCTTCAAAGTACACCTCGTCGACATGGTACTCTCCAAAGTCGTCTTCAGCGATCTCCTCAGAGTCTAAGCAAAGATCAACGGAGGAAAGGGTGAGCAACACTAGCGTTACCCAGCAAGTTCAAATAATAGATGATAAGATGTATGATGCACTATCTACCATCCTGACCAAAAAATCATGGATGATTATGCAAGTTTTGTAAAACATTTTTAGGAAAAGGTCCATTTTAGTTTAGAAAACTATGCCCCCAGCCTCCACGGGTCTTTAATCATCACTTGGGATGCCTTTCCCGCAGCGTTCTGTAGTTCCCTCCTGGAACAAGGATGTGACAGCCACAATTTCTTTGTTTAACTCTGCAGAGCTGCACCACTTTACACAACAGCAGCCTGGCTCCTCTTGCTCTCTCAGCACACCATGTGTGCTATAGCCAGAACTCAGGGCAACAAGTCATGTGGAGTCGGTTTCCCGCACAACACATATCCGCCCATTTGTGACGCGGCTGGTAACTAAGACCACTGGCCCGCCACCCCTCCCGAGCTTCTATTCCAATTCACCCGCCAGGTGGGAAGGTCACGCGCTTCCACGCTGTTGGCCGCCGGAATGGACGCAACCAGGTAATAGCCTGCCGAGGATATGCGAACGAGGGAAAAAACCTCTGACGAGCCCATCCATAGTGAATCTGTTGGTTGATGCTTCGATACGGCGCAAGGATTACTAGGCCATGGGTTATTAATCCTAGGTATATACTTTCCCGTACAATGGAACCTCCCCCACAACATCAAACCGTGGTTCCATTGCCAGCCAACCATAATAAATATAGCAATTCACATCATTCAAAAATAGGTTTTTCTTTTTCATGCAATGATAATCATAGTACTTCGCAATTACTTTGATAAAAATAATCAATCGAGGACATGCAAGATGGAACTTGCGTTGAGACTGACAGGAAATGCAGTCTAAAGCTTCCGACGAATTGGGACCCTCGCGTTCTGAAAATCAATATCATTGTCTGTATGAGACAATGTTGAAAAACCAAATACATGCTAATATGCATAGAATGAGATGATTTTATTCTTTCCCAAAATTCCCTAGAGTTTTGTTAAGGATTTCTTTTTAAAAATTTCTTTGATTTGAATTTTAGTTAGGATGAGTAACATGACAGTCATAATGTAGTTCAAATTATACTTTGTACTTGGTACATAATTTTCCCATATTATTTTCTTTTGAAAATAATTTGAATTATTTCATAGTCATTTCCACTTAAAGATCATTTGAATTTTTACTGCAAGAAATAATTTTCGATAAATCAAGTAGACATTTTATTTGGATCCCTTATTTTCTGCTGATGTTTGTGGACATTTTTATATTATTTATAGGATTTTATTTGAATTTATAGCAAGTTTTGAAATTTGGGAAATTTACATATTCAAAAAATTTGCAATTAAACCCCTGGCTTAATCAGGTCAAAGGTGGACCTGGTTCGGTTGGACCGAACCGAACCACTCACTCTGTCTCTCACCTCTCACTCGCATGAGCACGAGCCCGTGCTCAACCTCTCCTGGCGACCGAGTCGCTCTCACCGTCGCCGCCTTGCTCCGGCCAGCTCCGGCCATCTCCGCCGCTGCCGTCTGGGGCAAAACGCTCCCCTCGCTCCGCTCTTCCACCTCACCAGAGCGATTCGTCCCTCTCTTCCTCTCGTGGCTATGCTCAACCCAACCCTAGGGTTAGGGTTACGGTGCTGGCACCGCTTCTCTCCTTCTTCTCCAGCGTGCTCGCCATGGTTGGGCGCATAGCTCCGCCCTCTGTGCCACCATGGTGCGGTGGTGCTGGTCCACGACTTCCGTGTGCCCCCTCCAATGGTAGCGCGAGTAATGCCTCGCCGCCGTGAAGCTACAGCCATGGATGCAAGGTAAAACTTCTTTTCCTCCCTCTCTTCTCCACTCTCTACCCTTAGCTAGCTCGAGATGATGCTGTAAGAATTGATTTGAACATGTTGCTTTCGGTTGTTTTAGATTCTTGATGAACAGATGATGTTTGGATGATGATTTACTCGAATATGTGCACTGCCTACCCTTTGTGCACTGAAATGAGATGAATGGTGTAGATCTAACATGATTAGATCCACTAGATTTGTTGTTGGGAGCATTCTTGCTCTCAGAAGATGAAAATTTCTTTAGAAAAATAATTCTGAGTTAGAACTTGTAATGAATGATCTAGCTGTGATGAAATAGTGCTATAAGAATGATTTAGGCAAGTTTTGCTTGCTGTGATGCCTCCTTGTAGAGTTACACAGCAGCTTGCTTGTTTAAAAATGATTTTAATGCTTTCCTGTGCTTCTTCAAAGTGTGCAGATGTGCTAGGCACAGCTATTCCAGCTCTGCTGGTTCACTGCCTTGTGTGATGCTTTAATAAAAATGATAAGAACAGATACTGCACTAAGATTATTCCCTTGCCTCTTTCTCATGCTCAAACAATTGCTACAGCACACAACTTCACTCCCTTTCTTCTCTCTTTCCTAATCTTGGACAGAACAGAAGTTCTCTGTGGTGCAAATCACTTCCCTATAGCACCCTACCTTGTTGTGCAAGGCTTTGTTAAGAACAGATGCTAAAATTAAGCACTCTAGCATGGTTCTGTCATTTACAGAACCTGCTTAGTCTCTCCTTAGCACAAATGAGTCAACCTGTTGCTGCTGAGCAGTTAGGCTTCTAGAAAAACTCTGATCTTGCTCCAAGGTTCAACCTCCTTCTTCTTGCTGCTTCAATTTTTTCCTAGAGTGTATTTGCTAGCTAAAATGGCTTGTGGTGAATGAGTTAGGTGATCTCCATGAGTAGAGATTGGTTGTGCTTGTTCTTGTGGAAGAACAGATGGAAATGGTGAACTGGATCGGTTGGTGCTTATGAAATGTGTGATCTGTGGTTGCTGTTACTTGTGTGTGCTGGTGGCTGCAGCTTTGGTATCTATTTATACAAATTTGATGTGTCCTGGGCTGGTGACACCAGGATAATTGAATTGTGGTGAGTAACCTGCTTACAATGGCCCTCTTTGCCTCGAGCTGCTTTATTTGACTCTTTCCTGCACACCTTTTCACCTAGGAGATCAGCTCACTGCTGCTGCTGCACGGTTCATCTCCCCCTGGTGATAACTATGAGTCATTCTTGACTCATTGATCCTATCTGGTCCAGATTTTTGTGTGAAAATGCTTGGCTGAGAATTGAAAGGTTTATGATAGTCGGTTTGAGATGATTAAACTCAAGTGTGTGGCCAATTAAGCTGATTGCTAGCTTAATAAGTAGTTTAGGGTCCATTTGCCTAATCAATAGGCAAATGTGATACCATAATTGTGGGCTAAGGTTTTATTTGCTGCCTGGTTTGATTGTTGGGGATTGCATTTTATCTGCTGCTTTGTCTTTTGAAAGATCAAGATCATAAGCTCAAAACAGCACTTGTTTGCCTAAGATTTCAGTTGCCTGAGTTAATTTTCTAAGTGCTGCAACATGCCTTTGCCCCTTCTTGTTGCCTTCAGATTAAAAGAGCATGATCCAAATGATCAGTCCCTTCTGTTGCCTTTGATGATTTGCAAAAATTCCCCAATTTAGCCTAATTGAACCTCAGTTTTAATTAGGCTAAAACCAGGTTTCAATACAATAACATGCCAGCACCAAATGGTGTTGGCAACATTTTAATCATAACCCCAAATTCTACTTGTTTGTGTTGTTTATTTTGCAGGTTACAAGATGAAAAAAGACTTGAAGATTTTAGTTTAGAATTTTAGTACTGTTTTTGTATTCTTTCAAATGTTGTAAGATTATTTGTATTGTAGTCTTGTAAATTAATTGTGCTGATCAATCATATCATTTGTATCCAAATGTTTCCTACATATTTGAGTTTGCATCCATGTAATTCATGTGTATATATTCCTTTTAAAGATTCTTTTGGAAATATTTGTGTATGAAATTGTAATGTGGATGAAATAGAATGACTCTATTATTTGAAATGATGTCCTCACCATTCTTGTGATTTATATCTTGTTATATTTGTGATATGTGTGTATAAAAAGATTTAGGAAAGAATAGAATTGCTTTAAACTTAATATTATTTCAAATTTCCTTTTGAAATCAAATGAAATCAAATGATTGTGTTGGAGAAGTACTAGCAAAGGTTTTGAAAATATGTCGTAGGGTTTAGTGACACCTCTCGACTATCTGTCAACGTCTGGCTCCCAGATCATCGACACTCGTCTAGTATCAACCCTCGATACTTTTAACACAAAAGCACGAAATTTTTCCCGATTTCAGCAAAAGATGCATGTATGCACAAATGCAATTCCTAGTTCTACCCTCTCGAGTCCTAAAACTGTGGGGTGTTACATGTTCTCCCTTTTAGTGTGCACTAACAAGAAAGTTCTACGTTATGAGGCAGGTTGTGACGATCGGGTGTCAGACATATCGTCGTTCGCATACAGTGGGTGTAAGACATGTTTGCACACGCGAATACGCTGGAGGTTATTATGGCGAGCCTAGCATGGACATACATGGCCTCAGAACACAGTGACCAAAAGGTTAAGCATGAGTCGCATAAGATGATGTGATTGACATATCGATGTCTACCTTTGAAATTATGCTATCGGCCTTGACGATGGGGGGTAGCATAGTGGATTAGGATCATGTAATCACTAAAATGATCAGAGCGATATTCGTTTTGAGTGGGAGTTCTTATAGTTTTTATATAGATAAAAATGAACTCATATTATGAACAAAGTCTTTATGTTTTGCAAAACCTTTGTAGATATTAACCAGTGTAATAGCCCTCTTTAAACTTAGGTGCATTCCTGCGATTGAGAAACTTAAAAGGTTGGGTCCAAACTTCATAGTTTTATACCGTAGCTTGAGGATACTCCTTGTTTCAAACATAGCTTATAGCTCTATTTGATACAAAACCCGATAGGAGATAGACCCAGAGATTCCGCTAAACAAAAGGATAATTTGGATTATCAAGTTTTGTGTGGAAATTCCATCATAGTCCAGTATATGCTATGATCTCTGCCATAGAGAATGAACTGTGGGTGCGTGTTGACAGATAGCGAACATTTGAAATGGTCACTGAGATTGATGATCTGTATGCACCGTAAATCAGGTTTTCTTCTCAACCAAGATGGAAGAGAACACTCGCATTAAAAGAGCACGTGGCAGTCATACTTGATGACATTGGTCATACTTTATGACATTGAGACGCCTTGCTCAGCTCGATCACTGGATGACAGACAACGTTGCCAGATGCAAATGGTTTGTCATAGACTATGTCATGCAAGGGGAATTTTTCACCTTCATGAGTTCTTGATTGCATTGAAGAATCAAGAAGATGAAATAGATCGCCGAGAAGTCATCAATGATGATGGTTTATATATGATATATGCGTTATGAATGTTTTACCTAAACAAGTACTCGCTGCAGTGACTGAGTTTTTGATACTGGTCATGTTTTATGAAACAAGATTTTCAGCTTGAGTAGCTTGGAAGGATGAGGAGACAATGTGTGTTGTGATGGTCATGTACACTCTCTCGACATCTACCACTTGGATTAATTTGGATTTGAACAAATTCCTTTTGGCCGCTTGTTAGCACGATCATTATAAGTGTGTCTTGCCTCTAGCGAGACAATTATTCATATTTGTTAGTGACAAAATTGTTGTCCTACATTGATGAGTGATATCTTTAATGATCATACACCGATTATGAATGGAGTGTTCTTATATGAATCTAGATGGTAGTAGCTCCCACATTTATAACATTAATGCCAAAGGATACAAACTTAATAATGACACCACATTTTTGTGGCACTAACGTTTTAAGTCATGTCAATGTTATATGCATTAAGAAACTCCATTCGAATGGATCTACAAGTTCTTAGATTTGATCTTTTGACACTTGCAAGATAACTAAGACACCTTTTTCAGAAAGCGGGCATATAACTTGTTGAGAATCATGCATATGGATGTGTGTGTGGATCGATGAAGTACTTTAACGTATAGTGGAAATCTTTATTTCGTAAACTTCGCAAATGTTCTGAGTAGATATATGGATATCCACTTAGGAAATGCTGGTCCGAAAAGTTTGATCAAGTTCAAACAAGTTCGGAGTGAAGTAGGAGAATAAACTTAACAAAAAAACAATTTCATACGATAACTGATCAAGGAAACAAAGTTTTGAGTTATAAGTTTTGAGTTCCACAAATTACGTCGCATGGAACACCATAATGTTATGGTGTGTTGGACATCGTAATCACACTCTATCAGATTGTGTGTAGTCAATAAAATCTCTTATTGAATTATTGTGATCATTAGAGTCATATGGTAGAAACAAAACATTCACGTTAGATAATAGGGAAACCATCTAAATCAGTGGAGGCAATACCATATGAGTGATGGCATGGCTTTTAGCCTAGATTGTCGTTTCAGTAATTTAGTGTCTTGATGTGAAAAAACCTAAAACAGATAAATTCATATTTGTAGTGTATCTAAGAAATCCGATGGATACATTTCCCACGACAAAGGCAAAATTGTTGTTGTAACGTACCATGCTCAAAGAAATAGTTTCTTGCCGAGGTTATAAGTGGGAAAAGAAAGTAGAGCAAGACGAAGTTAATGAACTTACTATCCGGACTTCGAGTGGAGGAACGGAAATGGTTCCGGTATCGTCCTCCGGAACAGAAAGGAAGCTAATGATAAAGATCATGATGCTCTAAGCTCATACAAAAGATCGTAGGCATACGAGAATGTGTTCCACACTATGTGGTATGACAATCTTGTTATGAAGGTCATGTTAATGGAACATGACAAACCTACGAACTATGAAGAAGAGATGGTAGACCTAAGTCCAAGAAATGGCTATGAGCCATATATATGATCCGAGATAAAATCCATGTACGATTACCAAGTAACGACTTGGGAAGATCTTCTTGATGACATCTAGGTCGTTAAAAAATATGGAATTTTATGAGAAAATAGACACTAATAAGGATCGATTTGTCGCAAAACAGTTTCGACAGATTCAAAAGTTGACCACAACGAGATTCTGTCTCAAGTGGCGAAGCCTAAGTCTACTCAGGGTCGTTTAGCAATTACTATAATTTCAAATTGAGAAATTGATAGATGGATAAGGAAACCATGTTTCTTAATGGTAACATTAAGAAAGAGTTGTAGTTAGTACAATAAGATGGTTTGTTGATCCTAAGGATGCTAAACATGTATGCAAACTTCAGCTGTCCATTCATGGGCTGAAGCAAGCATATCGGAGCTGGAATCTTCAATTTGATAATATGATCAATGGATTTTGGAGTCATCCAAAATAGTTGAAGAAACCTGCATTTACAAAGAAGTGAGTGGGAGCTAAAAGAAATTCCCTGGTCTTATATGCGGAAGGCATATTTGAGTGGGAGCCAGGGGTCATTCCAAATTTTATATGTAATAACATATTGAGAATGATACAGATCCTCTAGTAAAGTATAAATGATTATTTAAGTGATTAAATCTTCTATGAATGAATTAAGATTATTAGGCATTAGATCTATAATTTGTATAGATCAAAAGGGGCTTAATAACATTAGGTTGGAATATTTTCCTAGGTTAAGATTCTGAAGAGTTTCAGAATAGAACAAGCAAAGAAAAGGTTCTTACTTGTATGACTAGGTAAAATATTAAGTTTATCTTGTCATTTCAGCAATAGCTACTGAAAGAAAGGATGTCCGACATCCTCTATGCCTTAGCCATAGATTCTATCATTCTGAAAGCTCGACTTGGTGTGACCCAAGTTCTTGGTTGAAGAACGGGTTCTAGAGTGATCCCTGGGTGGATCAATGAACAAACGTTAAGGATATCCTTCAGTGTCTAAAGAGAACTGAGGATATGTTTTCTGGTATGGGGTGAGAGTGAAAAGACAACTTGCCGTAAAAGGGTTACGATGATGCAAGTTATGACACTGACCCGTACGACTAGAAATCTCATACAGGAGAAGTCCTTTGTTTTGAAGAAAGACATGGTTAGCTTGTGAAGTTGCATATGAATGCACTATTGCATAATCTACATAGGTATACGAATATATGGCTACTTTAGATATAGCAAGTGTGATTGGACTGAGCGGTTTCCCTAGCATGCGTGGTTTCCCTTAATAGATCTCTTAGACTTTTAAGGCCCATGCTACGCGAAGTTTTGAGTCTCACTCCATCACCAAACATATATTTCACCGTTATCACAAGATGCGGAATGATGTCAAACTAGGTGACATAGAAGTGTTGCAAAGCACATACAGATCTCAATGTGGTAGATATGTTGACTAAATTCCTCTTCCACAAGCAGTGCATAGTCGAAGCACCAGGAGGCTAGTGGTGTTAGATCAAAAATGCAAGCTAGATTATTTGAGCTCTAGTGCAAGTGGGAGACTGAAGGAGATATGCCTTAGAGACAAATAATAAATGTATTATTATCATATCTCATATATGTTCATAATTAGTTTTATACCATGCTATAATTGTATTAAGCGGAAACATTAATGCACGTGTGGTATGTAAACAAGCAGGTCCCTAGTAGCCTCTATTTAGCTAGTCCATTGTGCGATTGATGATCGAGGTTTCCCGATCATGTGACATTTATGTCAGTTGACAATGGAGTCATGTCATTGGGAGAATGATGTGATGGAAGTACCCAACTTAAGTATCATGACGTGATCAATGTTCAGCGTCATGATAGTTAGAAACATAGTAACCTAATCCTTAGACCGTGAGATCATATTTAATTGCTATCTCTGGAAGATACTTTGATTGCATCAAACGTGACACCTTATATAGGGTGACAATAAAGGTGCCCTCTCGGGTATCGGAAAGAATAGGTTATTGCGTATGATCAAGAGCGGGATTTGTGCATCCGAAGGTCGGAGAGATACTAGTTAGGGCCCACTCGGTGAGATCACATCAAAGTTTGCAAACGTGTGACTAGGCCACGGGATGTGTGATCATGTGAACGAGATAACAAGTGTTTGTCGGTAACGAGATAGAACTAAGGTATCGAGATACCGATGATCATATCTCGGACAAACTCAGTATGAAGGCACAAAGGGAATAGGATATGGTGTTGATGGTTCAAGCGATATTTATTCGTGGAATGCACATGGATAGTCATAGGCATCCAGGTCTCACTGACGGTCATTGGCGAGCGAGGGGTCTCGACCATGTCTGGAGTATTCCCGAACCGTAGGGTAACACACTTAAGGTCTTGACGACACTAGGAGATCGTTTTGGATTTATCGGAATCACCGAAGAATAGAGAAGAGGAAACCGGAAGGGTTCCAGGAATGTCCGAAGGTGTTCGGAGTGATCTAGAAAAGTTCCAGAGTCACGGGAATGATCCGAAAAAGGTTCCAGGGTACCGGGGAATTAAATAATATGTTAATATGTTAATTATATGAATTAATATATTAATATATTAATTTAATAATGTTTAAATTCGGATCCCACCTAAATGGGCCTTTTCCCGAAGGGAAAAGCCCACAGAAGGCTAGCCGCACCAAGGGGGCCAAAAGGGAGCACATGGGCTGCCTTGGCCGCACCATGAAGGGGCCCATGCGGCTCCCCATGGCTGCACCCTCCCCTCTAGTCCCACATTGCCTAGCTAATTGGCATGGTACACCCGTTTCCCCTATATAAAGAGAGACATAGGAGGGATTTATTCAGAAGATAAATTCCAGATAATTAGGAGGTGACTCCCACCTCCTGTGCCACCCCTCTCTATCTCTCTCTTGCGTGGCCCCATGTATGGGCTGTGCTCGTGAGAGGTATCTTCGCTGCAGCACACCATCGTGCTACAGGAATTCTGGTCCAGAAGATCTACTTCCCTCAATCTCGGCTGGATCGGAGATCCGGGAGTCGTTGTCAAGCTCCGTATGTGTGCGAGCACTATGAGGTGCCACACTTGGGGCACTTGTCACGAGGATCGTCGTCGGCTTCATCTTCATCATGTGTCGTCATCGAAACAGATCTTTTGATCATCGACGCTTTCGATCTACAAAGGTATGTATAGCGATTCCCTCCGTTACTTTATATCTGCATAGAAATAGATCTTGGCTATTTCGGTTATCGCTGTTAGGAATTTTTATTGTTTTCTGCACCGTAACCCCTTCAGCCACGTAGGTAGATCGGTATCCCAGAGGGGCACGCAGTGCATCCACTAAAAACCTAGAATGGTAAATGAACAAAATCAGCAATGGGAGGAACACTGTGCGAATCTGACAACCCCGCTGTCGGGGGAATACTTTGTGGAATAACCCGCAGCCCATATTGATAAGTGCTGCCTGTTTTACTCACACGAACATAAGCCTACATGAAAGCAAGCCCAATATCGCACCGCCACAAGGAGAAGAATCTAGAAGACATATCCTGGAAGGCGTGAAGACTAATTGGTCTCCAAGTAGGTTTCAGTCGATATATTCCTTGTGGAGGAAGTTTCCTTTGTAACCTGACGAGCCTCTATGTATATAAAGTGGACTCGCAGGACTTAGACAGGGATAAGCCCTCAAACCCTAGTTCATACGGCGAGTACTGAGATCGGATCGCCTCCATTGTAACACTTCATATATCATATCAATACCAATCTAGGGTAGTCAGGAAGTAGGTCTTTACCTCACATTGAGGGGCCGAACCTGGGTAAATCTGTGTTGATCTTTGTTCCTGCGATCCCAAGCTCGGAGACGATTGACTCGCGCAATCCCACACATACGAAGTCATCCATGACATCTGACGTGACAAACCCACGACAGTTGGCACCCACCGTGGGGCCTATGGTCAAGAGCGTCACATTCCAGGCAGGATCAGAATCAGGGTTCAAGGACATCACCATCGGCTAAGTTGAAAACATCAATGGTGTTCCCTTCATTGACGACTCAGAGTGGGGACCCGAGGCAGATCACGTCGAGTTCGGGTACATTATTCCCATTGGGTCTGTGAAAATCTTCGTCGGATCCGTCAGTCGCAGATCTATGGACACGACTCAAGGAGGCGAATCAGGAGAGGAACTGCGGCCAGTCAGGGTCCGCGTGCTGGAAACACTGCAGCAAGCCACAGCAAAAGTATCCGTCCCGGTCCAGTCAAAACCAGTTTGGGAATCTCTACCGAGCTGGGAGGAAGATCCCAAAATTAAAGAAATCGGAGCTGTCAGGACGGAGCTTTGTGAAGAAGCACAAAGGCTCGCGGCCAAGTGCAAAAACCTCCAGGAAGAAGATCGGCGACTGCGGCGTTGGCAGCAAAAGCAGCAGGCGATTTGGACCAAGACGGACGAAGGCGGCGAGAGATGAAGCAGAAGTTCCACAACAATCCGAAGAGCAATGGGCACGCCGCGATCAGGATATTGTCAAGAATAGCACCGGTCGGAGACACGCAAGCTGATAAGGAAGCTCGCCATGCGATTGATCTACTACAAACTGCTGTCCTACAACAGGCAAACATGTATGGAATCACGGCTAACAAGCCGCAACACGAGGTATCATGGGGCGGGGAAAGATGCGGCGTGGAAGAAGTAGTCAACCAGCTAGCAGGTCTGCAAATATCACCAGGTAAAGAAAATAAGGCAGATGATAAGCCACAGACACTCGGGGCAACTCAACCAACCCAGCTTGAAACTGAATCAGATGAAGATTCAGCACCAGTAAGCTCCTATTCGTTATTGAAAGGGCCAGCATGCTTTGGGGAGGAAATACGGCTCACTCGTTTCCCTCTGAACTTTGGTGAGTCATAGCGAGTCACCACCTACCATAATGACCAAGACCCCGCCTTGTGGATAGAGGATTATGAAATAAACATGACAGGAACTGATGTAACTCAAGAGATGCGCGCAAAGTATTTTCACTTGGTAATACAGGGAGAAGCCAGGGATTGACTGCTAAGGTTGCCGCCAAGGTCAATAAATACATGGGAAGACCTGAAGGATAAGTTCATCAAAAGATTCCAAACGGAGGACATGAAAAACCTCAGGCAATGCGTCCAGAAGGACGACGAATCAAGCAGCGATTGGATAAAAAGAGTCGCAGAAATCCTTGGCTTCGCCAAAAATATAACAGTGCAATCTGCAGTGCAAGTCATAAGGAAGAATTGTAGATTTGAGCCGCTGGTGCACAAATTAAGTCACGCTGGACATAAGATCGATAGTTTCGACCAACTATTGGCAACAGCCAATAAGTATGCAAAGACAGATAAGATGGCAGGCGGCTTATCACAAATCCCAAAGGAAAGGGCGCAAGCAACACAAACTGAACACCGTAAGTGTCAACTGAGGGAGCAAAGAAGAGATAAGGAATCACTTCCCAATAGTGCCGAAGGGGTCTTTGACAGTCCCTACGACTTACACCGCAGAAAGGATGGGAGACCCGCGAGCCACACGAAGGCGCAGTGCCATTACTACAGGCAGTGGAAAGAAAGTGATTCATCAGTTGCGACTCACAGCGGATCAATGCAGCATAAGGACAAGGCGAGCTCCCACCAAAAGCCTGACACTTCATTTAGAAGAAATATAGGGCAATTTCATACCGTGGAGGTGCAAACAGCGGGAAAAAGGAGACAAGTGGACAACAACCGGAGATGTGACCAAATCCCAACGCCGGAAAGATGCCGTCGCTGGATGGAGTGATCGGTCATTTGGAGCCGTGACGATCATCCCCCAGAAGTAAAAGATCCAGGACAGTTGGCCCTTGTAGTCGCACCACAAGTCGCGGGATACAGGTTGAACAAAGTCCTCATGGATGGAGGAGGAAGAGTAAACATCCTATACCAAGACACGCTCCATCGAATGAACATACCCGAGTGGCGGCTACAGCCAACCAGGAAGGATATCCAGGGCATAATTCTAGGAGTACTTACTCGACCTACAGAAAAAATAACCCTCGAAGTCAGCTTTGGGACTGAGCGAAACTTCCGCACAGAACTCCTAAACTTCGAGGTTGTAGCTGCCAAAAGCCCATACCATGCGCTCTTCGGGAGAGAAGCCTATGTCAAATTCACTGCCCGTCCCTGCTACGTCTACCTGCAGTTAAAAATACTAGTACCAAATGCGTGATCACGGTGCATGGAGACAGACAAAGGCACTAGAATGCGAGGAATCAGGCTCAATAATCACAGAGGAAGCTTGCATCGCCAACTCCTCACACGGTCACGGGCCATCAATGAGCCTTCGTAGCCCAAAATGAGTCGCATTGGGGACGCCACATGGGCGGACAGCGGGATGCACTCACCAGATAGTGAATTCCAACCAAACAGTCGCGAATCAGGAAGATAATGTTTCAGAAATCGCTTTGATACAAAAAGATGACAAGAGATGGCGCATATGCATAGATCCAATCTCAATCAACAACCCCAGTCAAAGAGGTCCAGTTATTGTGAGACCCTACAGCACAGACGCGAACCAGCCTAAGTCGCAACCCAGTGCGACTAATCTTCCAAAGGATTTGCTCCTTACTTTAACATGAAAAACACATCGGAGCTATCATGCTCGACCCGAGTCGTTCTTCTCAAACATGAACCAATCAGGCGTTCAACCCCACTCCATTAGGAGTATCAATTCGCAACCAAGTGCGATGAGTATCAAGTATGCATGGCCTGCGAGGAACAGAAAACTCGCATTAAAGGGTCTGCATCGCCTTTGTCACAACCTGTAAGAAATTAAGTGATTATGAAATAAAGCCGGCGTCCTTAACATTCAAGGGTTCGTCGTTTCGCCTCAACTATCATTGAGTCGCTGAGTCTTTTGAATTTCATACATCACTAACCCTTGAGGGCTTTTTACAAGCACAGCGAGCACAGCTCGCTACCTCATCCTTTGCCAAACGAGTGGGACTTATCCTTAAGATAGAAGCGACTTGCATTATGCGGCCAAAGTACTGGGGTGTGGCGTCAATCGAGTCTGAATGTTATCATGGCCTTTCTCGACCCTGAACACACATGTTCCTAGAAATACTGAGCCGCGCGAGCGTCTACTTAATGGAAATATCATAAAAGAACCTGCTTATAGGTCACAAAAGTATTGTTTATAGTACACAAATATTTTACAAACTAACGGGCACGTCCCACATTACTATTTATTTCTGCCTCCGATTCGCAGGAACAGAAGTCTGCGTGGCTTGTCTTGCGGTTGAAGCGGCAGGTGTCCTTATAACTAGGGCACCACCAGAAGAAGTAGAAGGACCACCAGGCCCCGACGATGGATTAGAAGCCCGGGATGAATCAGCCCCAGTGGATTTTCCTTCGCAACTTTGCTGCCATCAGGATTGAATCTCCCAAGATAAGAGCCCAAGTCTAAGTTCTTAACAAATAGTGTGGCGTACCCACGCATCCCCTTCCAGATGTCGAAATACTCACTCATTGGAAGATCAGTATCATCCGCGCGCTTCGCCCGGTCATGGCGAGCAATCTTGCGAATCTCTATTTCTGGATAATATGCCCGGAGTAATGTCAATATATGAGCAGCTCCGGCGCAAGCAGAGGACCCCTTCCAGTCAGAGACATAATGGGGAGCCTTGAATAGTCTGTTCAGCCAGTGCTCACATGACGCTGGAGCATCAGTTGTAGGGGAGATTTTTGTCATAACTTCCTTGGTCACCTTAAGGAGGCGCTGGCTAAAATCCTGAAGATATTCCAGCTGGTCCTTCAAATTGGAGCGGCACACTAGAGCACCAGGCCCTGCGTCAAAAAAAAAGCAAGATAAGATCCAAATCAGCAACTCATGGTGGTCACCCAAATATGCATAATCAAGAAACAAAGGACTAAGGATGAACCGGCAAGTTGCAGGATGGCTGATTTAACAACAGATCCAAAACCCTCAAAAGCCTTGAGCACCGAGTTATATTTTTCATCTCGCACGGTGAGTTCCCTCGCATGGTCTCCTTTCAGTCGATCAATCAATTCAGATTTAAGACTCAACCCCTCTTGCAAGGATTTTATGACCTCATCCTTCTCCATGAGCCGCTGCCCGGAATCTGATTCGAGCTCTTTAAATTGCTCTTCACAGGAGTCAAGATGACCATTGAGAACCTTTATTTCTTGTGCCTGGCTTCTAATGATCTCGTTATGTTGCTCCAAGGCAGATCGCATTATTTCAGGCTGGCCTAAGGACGTGCCCTTGCCTTTCATTGAGCCAGAGGCATCAAGCGAGGAATGCTCAAGCTGTAAACAAACGGAGAAAAAACATAGGCAATTCATAAAGGCGCTTGGGGGCTCAAAACATGGAGAAGAAAAAGAATCAACACCCCGTTAACTGACACAAGGTCTTGATCCTTGGGGGCTACGGTATGCGTACCTGGCGACTTGAAGAAAATTGCTCAACCAGGTCACGCAGTAAAGCGGCGTTTCTATCTCCAGCTGCAACTATGGCATCCGCAATTGATTTGGAACTATTAGCGCCTGGGTGATCAGCCGCTTCAGAAACCGGAGCTCTAACTTCAATTGGCACCCTTACAACATCAGGAGTCGCTGATGGCGCTGCGACTGGAACCATGGCAGGAGCCGCATCAGCAATACCCTCCTCCAAGGAAGGCTTCAGATGAGTCGCGCCATCGCTGGTCCCCATGTTTTCATCAGCAACGTCATCTTTGCTCATGGTATAGGCTAAAGTAGCAGTGTCACAACCATAAAAGGGAGGGAAATCATACCCAGAGGCAATACGGATGCTCTTCATCAGGCAACCAGAGGAAGGAGAAGATAAATCTTGCAGATCTGAGCCAACAGAACAGGAAAAACAGTGGTGATTAACAATTCTTCACGGAGACACATGAGTACAAAGAAAAGAGAATGTCGCAAGCAAATACCCGAACTTATCGAGAAGCAATTCTTCGCAACAGGCTCGGAGGAAAGGACAGCACTATCAGGCTCAGCAAGCTTCAAGGATTTGGCAGCTTTTATTTCTACAAGCAGCGCCAAGGCCTTGCGACGTTTATCAGGTTGCGAGGGGTCTTCCGAGCTCTCAGATAAAAAGCGCTTGGAGGACCTGCGAGGTACTTCAGGAAGTTCTAGGAAAGATGTGCCCGGAGCTATGGACAGAAGAGCATCGGCCATTTGTTGCTCCTCTTCAGATGCGCTACCCCCAGGCTCAGAAGCAGTGCCATGCATAATAATTTCCTCGCCAGGAGCAGCGAATTGTTCTGATGATTCAGCAGCAGCTTCTTGGCTTGAGTCGGCCTCCTCTGACGGGAGAGTCCAGAAATGGGGATCGATCTGAAAGAGAGCTAAGCTCAGAAATAATCAACTTTGAAGGTAGAATCTTAGAAGGAAAAAGTTACAAGAAGAATTACCACAAAAGGCTTGTACTCAGCCCAGAAAGGAGCAAGACCGACGTTATCATACGAGTTAATATCCTCGTCAGTCACTCGATGAATGAAGTTTATCCATTCCTTTTTGTCTCAATCTTCAGGGCAAGTACGATCAACATCATCCGCATGACAGGTGAAATCCACCATAAGTCGCAGACGGCGGCTCACGGGCTGAATTCGCCATTTGGTCCAGCAAGATATGAGATCCAATCCGGTAAGGCCATGGAGCGTCAGCGCCCTCACCTTGTGCAAGAGGATCTCGATGGATGACAGCGAAGTAGGATCGGGCTTGGAAGACAAAGCAGGGGTAGCCTCGAAGGGAAGTGGCAAACAAAGGGGAAGGCGAATTTCGCCCTCGGGAGAAGTGTATTTGCAGTAAAAGAATGATCTCTGCCAACCCTTAATTTTATTAGCAAGGGCTAGCTTTGGGAAAATGCTACCCTTACGACGTTGGAAAGATATGGTACCGCATTGGAGGAAAGGAGCATCTGTCGCTTCTCTTTGACTATTACAGCCAAAGAGGGCAAGCTAGATGTAACATCCCAAGTTTTTCAAAAAGTTGAAAAATCAGAAAAATTTAAAACTTTTAAAAACTACTATGTATTTTGCTTTAAAAAGAAAAATCATGCATGCATTCATCTGCATTTGTATATTGCAAAAGTTGGAATATTATTTCCACTCAAAACATATTTTAGAAAATGTAAAAAATTAAAAGAGCAAAGTTTGCTCCATAGTTGTTTTCTGACTTTTATGTGTTTATTTGTTCTGTCTATTTCTTGGCTTAGATGGTTTGTTTGCATTTTGAAAATAAGTAATTTCAAATATTTACATGTGTGTTATTTTATTTGTATTTAACCAAGCCCCAATTATTTGGTTTATGAAGTGTATTATAAAAATAGACATTAAGTGTCAAATTTTCATTTAAATATATTTACAAAGGTTTGTGGTAAAATAGTATGGAAAAATTTGTTTGAAAGTTTCAAAACAAAGAGTTTGTTTTTATAAATTTATAGAAATTGGTTTGAATCAAATTGGAGTTTTATATTAAAAGATATCAAAGTTTTCAGAAAATAGAAAGGAAGAAAGAACAAAAAAAATCCTAGCTAACTGGGCCAAGCCCAACTTCCCTCGCGTGCACGCAGCAGATAGCAACGGCCCAGCAGCAGCCCACCCCTCTCTCTCACGCTGAAACCCGACCCCACATGTCATCTCCCTCCCTCAACGTACTGCGCAAGAACTCCGAACCCTAGCTAAAATCGGAACCGAATTCGTTATGATTTGCTACGAGATTCGCATCCATCTCTCCCCCATATAAACCCCACGACCCCCTCCCCTTTTCCCCTCAAAAAGTTCCACCAAAGCGCCACCAGGCTGCTCGTATTGCGCCGCCGCCATCCGCCATTGCCGACGGCGAGAACAGCAAATCCCGGTGAGCATGGACCACTCCGAGCCTTCCTATCCCTCCCATCCTTCTTCTCTCTTTGTTGCGCATCCGTGTGACCTCGCCCCATACTCTGTTGTGCGCCAGATCACCGAGACCGTGCTTGACCGAAGCTCGTCTCCGCCCCGTCAACTCCGGCGAAGGAACGCGGCCGAAGGAGAGTGTTCCTTTCATCCGCGACCACGCCTTCGTCTTCGCCGCGACCTCCTGCACCCAGTGGTACGACTCGCGCATCCTGAACCCCTCTCCTTCGTCGCATGCGTCCATGCTGTCCATGGCGCCGCCGCGGAGCTTCGTCACCGGAGTTTCTCCGGCCAGCCACGTCGCCTTTTTAGTCAAATAGATCTAGATCGTTAGATCTATCGCGGACGGCTAAGATTAGATCCATTATCGAAGAGGTACGCGCCAATCAGGAGACGCCACGTCGACGCTTTGTCAGCATCTCCGTCAGCAGCCCAGTCAGCATCCCGTCAACGGTCAACGCCTCGTCAGCGCCAGCGTGGAGGAGCTTTTCTCTGTTTTATTTTTATTTGGCGATTTTGCAGAAACGTCCCTGGAACTTAGATCTATCAATAATTTTTATTGGCTCGGCCAAATTTTGCAAACTTTATATTTTTGGAAAGCTTATGACATGTAGAAACTTTTGGCATAGTTAAATATATGTTTTGACAAATTCAAATTGGTTCAAATTTTAAAATTGGTTGTTTAAGTAAATTTGACTTAACTTAAATTTAAAAATTGATTTTTGGGCAAATCCAATTGCGTTAACTTTGTTTAATTAATACTTGGCCGTAGGAATACTCTACTATTTTTTGTAAAAGTATTTTCTATGATTTTTGTAATTAATATTGATTAAATGCTTTTTAGGTGTTATTTTAATAATAAAAATTGATTAAAATTATTTTTCTTCATATATTCGATTAATAAAATGACTTAGTCATATTTTGGTCACTTACAAAAAGTACTTAGAAATATTTTTGCCTCTCTAAACAATGTAATGTCCTTCCTTAGAAAATATTTGATAAAATTTTGACAACACTTTTTCCTTAGAAAAATTTCTATATCTTAAAAGTGCTAAATCTTCTCCTTAGAAAAATTTAGCATCTTGAAAACTTAGTTGTTTTAGAATATTTTCGTAAGTGTTATTTTTTTGACAAGTGTTTGTCCTTAGAAATTTTATCAACTATTGTTTTAAAATATTTTCCTTAGAAAAATACCAACACTTTATTTTATGAACTCTTACTTAGAAATTATTTTGACTTATTGTTTGACCTCGGTCCTTAGCTATATTTGGACCATCTTACTTGCTTGCATCCCTTAGATTAATTTTCATGGCATGGCATGCATATTAAGTCCTTAGTATTATTTTGTACATCACACATGATATTCCTCCTTAGAAATTTTGAGGATGCATGTTAGCCCTTTTGACCCTCCTAATCAAAAACCACTAAGTTAGAAATTAGTGGAAAATGTTTGCATTGTTATCCTTGGAGAATTCAACATGAAGTTAGAGGACCAATGAAGGACTTAGCCAAGAAAAACAAACTCCAGAAGCATCTCCAAGAAGTCAAGGTACTTAGAAGAAAATCAAGGGGAAGTTCACGAAGACCAACCACCTACATTTTCTAATTCTTTCTTTCCTTTCTCTCTTTTCTTCCTACTTCATGGTGGCTAAGTTATATTCAAGATCAACCTTCTGCCAACCTCATCAAGTCTTCAGAATCAACAAGACCACAAAGTGCAATGAAGGCATCACATCAAGTAAAACTACAAGGAAGCAAGGAGAAGATTTTGGAAGACCAACTACTTCTTTCTTTCTATCTTCTTTTCTTTCTAAGTTTTGTCTTACTTTGGATAGACCAAGTCCTTAGTGTTTAAGACTAAGTTCATAGAGTACTAATTGAAGACCATTGAAGAATACAAAGGAGTTGAAGATGTTTTGAAGATCAAACGTGTGAAGATTTAAACTAACCTTGCAACTTTTCAAGTTGTTATTTCTTGCTCAATCTTGACCTTGCCTTAGCCAATGGGATTAAGTTATTTTATGTCCTTTTTCCTTAATTTGTTTTGTATGTCTTTCTCATCATAATTATGTGTATCATTTTGCATTCCATGCATGTCATATTTTTCTAAGTGTTGCATTTATGATTGTATGTTTATTTGTGGTTTGTTTGATGTGTTAGAAATTTCAGAGAGATACGAAGGTGGTTGCAACTGCTACTACTACACTCCCTATTGCCAAGGCAAGTGGCACACCCTCATGAATTTCCTAAGTATTTTTACTATGCATGACTTAGAATATTTCTTTATATGCATGTGTTGGATAGTATTGCTATGCTAAACCTACTATCTCCTTTATACTAGTTGTGTCTAGCACCCATGGTAACTTAGTAGAAATTGATGCTATGCAAAAGTGCTTTATTGAAATGTTAAATTCTACTAAGTTAAAATGAATCACCTAGGTGGATTTGGTAATGACTGGATGACGAGAGTTGAGTGTTGTCCCAAAGGGATATTCACTTGTGGTTTGCCACCCAGGAACAAAGGGACCAAAGTTTTCTCTAAGTGATGATGCTTCCAGTGCAGCCATTGGTCATATGGGCTCTGTCTTGATCGAATAAGTTGTGTGGACTCACCCCGGCTTGACAGGTGGTGGTACAGGATTGTAGGTTGGAGCGCGTCAGGCCAGTATGGGGTGGGAAAATGCTTCCGAAGGATCTCGTCTTAACCTTCTTCTTTTCCCCTATCACTATTGGAGTGTGGGGATAGTTTGGGTTGGTTAAGTCTAATGGTGAAAGTGCACAACCTCTGCAGAGTTTAAAACTAAGTACTTAGCCGTGTCCCCGGTTACAGACAATTCAAGCAGCTGATCAAGGATGTCAACGGAGGCTCCCAACATCTTATTTCTCTAAGTAAAACTTGATGGGTGAACAAGGGTAGACGAGACTATGGATTTCATGCCATATTGTCTCAAACAATTGAAGAAAATGTTTTACAAAGTGTTAGGCAAAAATTGGCTTTTATGCAAAATAGCCTTGAACTCCACCAGCCAAATATGCATATAGGCTATAGAGTTATTCCATTAAGTGTCCACATAGTGTCACTTGCCAGATCCATTTCTAATGGTTCTGACCCACTCTGTTGCAACATTTTATTTGTTGCAGATTGCTCTGACGACGAGTAAGGTTCGTTAAGGTTTTGAGTCTGCAACCAACATGTTTTCGCCTGTGGCACATGCAATGGATGAGGACTCCATGAAGAATAATTTTTCCGCTGCTTTACTCTTTCGAAGCTAGCCTTGAGCTATGCAATTTGTAATGAATATTTTATAAGTCTGGATCTCGTGTAATAAATGATACTTTGTTGTGATATTTCATCTTAGACTGTGTGTGCAAATGATTCGATCCGGGGATTTGCACTATACACAGGTACTTTGCCATTTTCTAAGTGCAGGTACGCTACACTAGAAATCTATTGAAGGAGGGGCACCCAAATAATCTTCGCAAAGAACATGGAAGTTACTCACTTGCAACATTGAATTGGGACCGATGTCATGAAGGCGAAGACCCAGCTGCTGCATCAGGGAGCGGAAGAAGAGAGAGCCTGGGGGCTTGAACCCGCGCTCGACGTGTTCCACAAAACTCACTACCTCTCCCGACTGCGGTTCAGGGATTACCTCCTTGCCAGGGGCACGCCATTCGCATTCATCTTTCGGTGGAAGAAGGCCGCGGGTGGCCAAAGACTCCAGAAATACCACGTCGATCCACGAGCCTTCCCAATTGCAACTACGGCGAGGCATTTTTTCCAATCGATGAAGATTTCCGCCAGAAGATTGCGAGCGCAAGAAGCACAAGCAAAGGCGGCGGAGAAGAGTAGCAGAGCCGTAATCCAAGTCTCGAAGCGGAGCGCCAGGAAGGCCGATGGGCCGAACTAAATAGCCCAGACACAGAGGACGTTCAGATCTAGAAACCAACAGGCACAGCCAGATAAATCGCGCCCCTGAGCCGCCAAAAGGGTTATAAGTCGCAAATGGCGATACAAAAACTGGAGTTCAGCTGGGACATCCATGTGTGCGGTTCAGTAGTCCATCAAGACAAAGAAGCCTTCATCTGAAGTCCAAACTGAACTTGGGGGCTAATGTCGGGGGAATACTTTATGGAATAACCCGCGGCCCATATTGATAAGTGCGACCTGTTTTACTCGCACGAACATAAGCTTACATGGAAGCAAGCCCAATATCGCACCGCCACAAGGAGAAGAATCTAGAAGACATATCCTGGAAGGCGTGAAGACTAATTGGTCTCCAAGTAGGTTTTAGTCGAAATATTCCTTGTGGAGGAAGTTTCCTTTGTAACCTGACGAGCCTCTATGTATATAAAGAGGACTCGCAGGACTTAGACAGGGACAAACCCTCAAACCCTAGTTCATACGGCGAGTACCAAGATCGGATCGCCTCCATTGTAACACTTTATATATCATATCAATACCAATCTAGGGTAGTCACGAAGTAGGTCTTTACCTCACATTGAGGGGCCGAACCTGGGTAAATCTGTGTTGATCTTTGTTCCTGCGATCCCAAGCTCGGAGACGATTGACTCGCGCAATCCCACACCTACGAAGTCATCCATGACATCTGACGTGACAAACCCACGACACCCGCCACACCGATTAAACGCGCAACATGAGGCCGACGGGTGGGCCCTCGGGCTCCAGGGTGCATCAGGAGAGGGCGTCAGCGAGAGAGGGTGCACGAAGGTTGGTACGGTTAGCGACTTTGCGAATCCCTATTCATGCCGACTCCAGGAACCGGCGGGGATCGAACGGTGCGGAGGTGTGGAGCGGGAAAGATCGGACGGCCAGAAAGGTCAAATCGCTGTGGTGCGCTCAATGGGTCTCACCATTTATATCTTTAGATGTGACAATCTGAAACAACTAAATCACAGAATCTAAATAGAACTATAACAATCTAACAATATAAATCTAAACTACACTAATAAAATCTAACTAAATTATCTAACAATATAATGTGACAATCTTGAACATGCATTTCTTGAAGATGCATTTCAATGTCACGAAAGAAAGGTGTTAGCATGAAGTACAAAACAGATAAGAGAAAGGATTTGCTGTCGATAAATAATAAGGAGAAAAAAGTATGCTTACATGTTTTGCCAGTTACATAATGTTTATCTTATTTTCTAGTAGATAGAAAAATGGAGTTCAAACATGACAACTTGTTCCCCTATATTTGCAGAGTACTAATAAAAATGTAAAATAAAATCGATCAGTTTACATTTTACATCTGTTACATTGGTGCTAAATAGACAGACAATATGTTACATTTTAGTATTTTGACAAATGCACTTGATTTTGTCAGAGGAGTTTGTATTGTTTTTCATTGCAAAAAGAATTCAGTTTCCTATACCAAATCAGGATGCCATGATTTACATTTTCATTTAGCAATGTTCATTAAAAAAAGGAAAAACATACTGTGGTGACCTTTTTGTGAGACTTAGCTACCCAAACCAACTCATATGCAATCTATATATATATCCTACATAGGTAATAATATATAGTTATACGTATATATAGAAAAGGAACAGCTAAGTTACCGGTGTGGGACACACGGGCCACGCCAGTGATTCCAAAGGGTGCCACGTGCCACCCGAGATACATGATTACCGGCGTGTCGTTACAACCACACGCCAATAATTCACTATCGAATTACTGGCGTGCGCCAGGCATCCCACGCCAGTAACATGGTTCACCGTGGCAAGTTTTTTGGGCCCACAAATCACCGGCGTGGCGCTCAGAAGGACACTCCGGTGATTCCCAGTTTTCACTGGAGTGGGAATTTTCCCACGCCGGTGATTAGCTGCGGAATTTGGTCCCAGCAGATCACCGGCGTGGGTTTTGGGTGGCCCGCCGGTGATTACAAGCCGACTATTAGTTGTTTCCTTGTAGTGAACCTAGCCTGGAGCACACGAAATGCACGCTCCACATCTTTGCGGACAGACTCTTGCTTCTTTGCAAAATTGCAATTTGCCTCGCCAACAGGATTACGGATAGTGTTCACAAATGTTGACCAGCTAGGATAGATGTCATCAACAAGGTAGTACCCCTTGTCATACTCATGACCATTGATCACATACCTACACTCTGAAGCTTGGCCTTGACAAAGTCTGAGAAACACCGGAGAGCGTTGGAGAACATTAATGCCATTGTGAGCACCAGACATGCCAAAAAATGTGTGCCAAATCCAAAGATCATAATCTGCCATAGCCTAGAGTATGACACTTCACGATCCATGATGTCAAGACTTATACATTCCCTGCCAAGCAAATGGACAGTGCTTCCAATTCCAATGCATGCAATCGATGCTTCCAAGCATCCTCGGAAATACTCTTGCTTGGCCTTGTGCCAAGAGACAAGTCGTGTCTTCCGCATTTTGTGCTCTCAGATATTCCTCTCCAAACACTTTCACAACTACCCTGCAAAACATGTAGGTGGGTTCAACGACGGAGGACTAAGACATACAGTGATAGTCATCCATTGAATTTGCGGGAACTCCATATGCAAGACACCGTATCGTAGCCGTGCATTTATGGAGGGATGAAAATCCAAGGCGGCCGGTGCAATCTTTCTTCAGCTCGAATTAGCCATCATATTCCCGAAAGCCATGCACACTTCTCATGAACAATTTCCTATTCATCCTAAAGCACCGGTGAAATTCATGAGGGAAGTTCGCCAGTTTCTCAGCCAAGTAGTCACTGAACAAGAGTGTGTGACCAGTTGATCTATAACGATTTTTGTTGGCCAACCACCCTTTCTCTGATCCTCCACACTTCGGAACAACGTCAGTCTCGGTCGCTTGCGCATCTAGAAGAGCGGCCACATGACCATCTCATTCTCTTCGTCGCCGGCCGCAAAGGCGGCAACCTCCCCCATCATTGGAAAAACATGAACTCATCATCGCTGTCCATAGCTTATTGGACAAAATGAAGCAATGAAACTAGGCCACAAATAAACAATCAATAAAATGAGCCTATTGGCGAATGCTGGAACACCTTGCGTGTGGGGGCGGAGCAAACTGAATTAGCTGCGCCGGTGCAAAACGAGGGCGGAGTCCGACGGGGACCGGTGCCAAGCAGTCATGTGTGGTTGATGCGGCTTAACCCCCGCGGTGTGAATCAAGTTGGCGACGACAAGGGTGGCGGTGATGGTGCGATTCGCTCGCGAGTGGATACATAAAAAAAGGGTGGGGGTAAATGAATTAGGTCGTGACGGCCCTGTGTGTATGATGAGCGGGCCATACCTATCGGAGGGCATGTTCGGGCGGTGTCCGGCACCCTCCCCCCCCCCCCCCCCCCCGAGAGGGCCGCCAAACTTGGGGGCCATGTCGGGGGTGTCGGAAACAAAATGGCTTGGGCCGGACATAAGGGGTTTGCCGCTGTGGGCGTTTGTTATGTCCGGACCCCCATTGGGCCTTTGGGGGGTCAACTGGGGAGTGCCTTGCCCTCAACAAAGAGTCTGGCATGAAGGTGTTATTGGTAGAGTCGACGCATGTTCTTGACCTATTCATAGTGGCTGCCTTGAGGTGGTTCGGAATCCTCGTCTGAGACGACGTCGACGACCGGCACTGGAGGAGGCAGCTGCCGTCAAAGGTGATGTCAATGCCCCCCGTTGAAGGTGACGGTGTCTCTGGCCTTGAGGGACTTACATGCCTCTAGGTAGCCACCCTAGTCGAGTCGGTGCTGATGTTCAATCTAGCAGCAACGGATAGAAGCCCTCGATAATCGCCTACATGTCGTGCAAATACGTCTCGTACCAGCCAACCTATTCTTCTTATTCCTCCTCCTACTCCTCCTCTAGTGTCGGGTCGGCCGCTTTGCTAGGCTATCGCACGTCCGACTTATCCGCGGGTGGCTCGGGGTCGGGGCCATCCTCCACCTGGAGCTCATCGCCCGACGAGAACCACTCGACGGGAGGTGACAACATGTCAGAAGGGAGGAGGCAACTATGGACACGTGCATCGTACTCCATCGGCGCCACTTCGGTCCAAGAGGCGACAACATGGCATAGTCGAGGTCGATCCGCTTCTCCCATGCCATGGCCCCACACACATTCTTGAAGTAGTCAAGACATGCTTGCCCGGTGAGCGGCCGCACCATCGGGATCTTGACGATGCTGGTCACCCAACATTCTGGTAGGCAACGGTCGGCTGGCACTGCCGCTTTTGACTTAGAAGAAGTACCAGGCAAAAAAGGAAGAAGTCTTGAATATCGGGAAAAGGAATAAGTGTTATACATGTTATAGATGTTTACCTTGCTGGACCTTGTAGTAAGTCTTAGGTATTTGGTACCAGATCAGTTGCTCAGATTCGCAACGCTATGTAGGGGCCATGAAAGGTTAGGAATCTGGTAAGAAATGAAGTGTAGATGTGCATCGACAATGTTATTCTAGTAGCCGTCCAAGCCGTCGGCACGATGCCTCTACAATCTAAAATTAGGATTCATAATTGAACACATTAGTTGTCATTTTGTTCCACCATTATGTAAGAATATATTTTTTGTGTTGTGTTTATAGCGCGACGGATATTCTTTTAATTAAGAGGACAATGGTTGTTCGATTTATTTTAAGGGTATGTTTTATGTATCAACCCCTAACTTGGATGGTCTGTTTATAATGAATCTTGGTTGTGGTCATAACATTCCTAACATCAATGCTCAACGCCTTAAGGGATTTTGCGGTCTCTCGATCTTGAATCATTTGAAAGTGCAAGACCCTCAGACGACGAGCGGGCAGCGCGTCTCCATTACCACCGACACCGGCGCCGGCACAGGAACGTGCCCCAGCTGCCCCACCGCCAGCAGTGTCACTGACAACAAAGAAGGGGGCGGAGGACAACGAGGGCGACAACGACTAGGCAGAGCCAGAGTGGGAGGGAATGCAGGACGCCATCGAGGCCTCCCTCTGCCACTGTTAGATCAAACCCCACCACACTCGGCAGGGACGGTGACCCGGACAAGTTTCTCAAGGACGTAGCCGGCACCGGCGAAACCAGAAGCCTCAGTCACCGCCGCCAATAGCAGATGAAACTTCTGATGAGAGATCATTGAGGCATGCAAGTCATGTTGCCACCGGAAACCATCATCTTCCTCAACGCATGCACGGATTTGATGGCGTCGAGATAGGCCTTCTTTTCTCGCTCTTGCCCGCGGGTTTAGGGCTTAGTTTAAATTTCGTTTAAGTTTGTTTAATGTCGTTTATCATGTTTCATTTAAGTTTGTTAAATGTCTTTCCAATTCAATGAAATATCATCTTTCTGTCTATTTTTTTCGTTGTTTTTTTTGAACAAAACTATTGGCAGCGACCGGTGGGGCACGGCGCTCCTAATAGGCGTCAACGCGTGCCAACGCGCCCAATAACATTTATCCAGCAACGTTGCTGGATGCTCTATTTGGCCGCGCTGGTGAAGATACTCTTAATGCACAAATACTTTACCATCCATTTGCTTGTATCTTTCTTGTACAATGTGATCCTATATAATGAAAAAATGTGAAAGGGAGCAACTTCGAGATCAATGTGATCCGATTAATCCACCACCTAGCGAAAACTGTAAAGAGGATCCGTTCAGGTCGTGGATGCTGAGGAGTCCGTGCCCCCAATAACGGAGCGGCCTATGGGAGCGGAGGTCACGCTAGCTGCATCAGCGCCTCGAGCCCTGCGCGCTGTACGACCCGGGTTGACTCCTCCCCTTCGTCCTCCTCCAGCACGCCGCACATGGTACGACCGCACTCTATTTTACTCCTCAGCTCTAGCTGCTCCAGTCGAAGGGCGCGGCGGGGTGCAGCGAGGGAGGGGACAGACACAGTCGCGGTTGAAATGGAGATTTGTCTTTTCCAAATCCGGAGCGCACGCGGCGCAGATCCCCGCGTCTAACGAACCTACCCAGTCACGAGCCCTGCGCAAGCACTGCTTCGTTCTACGTGTGGCAGTAAAAATCTCCTCGCTTGCTGCTCTACACCGGTGCTTCTTTTCACTACTGCGCGAGAGAGGAAAATAGAGATGTGATTCAGAGCATCTTCACCGCCCCCCAAAATCCCACCAAAGCCCTCTAATGGGGTCCACAAATGTCCTCCGCGGTAATTAGTCGACCCACAAAATTTTAAAACCCGCACAAACACTTAATTTCAAACTTATGATGTTAATTCTTTGTCAAACAATGATCACATTACACTGTGCCGGCCGGTCGGAAGCCCAAGCAGACGCTAGATCCCCACTGTCCACGGTATCCCATCGCTCCGAGTAGTTAGAAAACTAGATGACCCATTACGCAACTGCGCAACTATCGAAAGTAAGACCGTCTTGCATTCATATGCTCTCTTTGTTTCACTACCCACCATTTGATCGAAATTTTAGCCAGTTTCGGGCAAGTTTTACCTTAATTTTCAGTTCGATATCGCACAATATATCTTAAAGTGGCAGCACCAAGTTTTTTCGGTCAAATACTTGAGTTCCAAGTAGCATCTCAACGATTAACAATCTTATTATGGGCCCTTACACACTAATACAAAAACACCACATGGAGTGATATGATATCCAACTTGTGTTTAATCTTGATGTTTTGTAACGAATCAAAATAGAATGGGAAGAAATAACATGAGCAACTCATTTTTAACTCATTAAGCTCGGTTATATGTGGATACTAACTCGAAAATGTTGAACTCGCTTTCATGAAACTTAAAAATAAAATGGATTTTAAATAGGTGAACTAACATAACATAAACAAATTACTTGGTTTGATACAGAGGAGCACATAGGCTTTGTAGTGTACCATTGTCATAGTGGCAATGACACACTATTTCTTGTGCGTATAACTAAGAACATAATTTTGGCCTTGAAATATAGCTCATAGAAAAGCGAACTGAACGACGATGTGATAGCCTGAATCTAAAGAACCAAACTAACTACTGCCCTACTCTTCATCATCGGAAATCAGGATAAGCTATGTTTTGGAGTAGTCGGCTCGGCGCATATCGCCGCTGAGTTGAACATATATGGGAACTCAGGTATAACCCTTAGTGCGCAATTAATCTGCACCTATATAGAGGCTTTACTGAACATATATGATGGTTTTGTTATTTCCTGGTTGTCATGATTAAGGTTCTGAATCTGATCCCATTGACATGATAAGGATGTGCATATGATTCACTATTGTACTACTCTCCTTCTGACTGTATTTCATGTTTTAAACTGATGGATACATAATACTACCATTATTTAGTTATTTCCAAGATGTCATCATTGTACCGCAAAATCCAGATTTCCTTCTAAGCTTGTAAATTTAACAAAAGCAGAGATAAATCTCTAAAAACATAACGACAAACAGAACTAAAACTCAACGTTTCCCTTCCCAGCCACATATTTATTCTTTCTCGTTAGACAATCATCCAAATCTCTTAAGGGCATCAATAAAAGCTGGATATTTGCACAACAAGAATAAGAAAAAAAAATATGGATCATCCCAAGATAATCATCTTAAACTCACTCGGCACATTTTCAGTTATAAGCCTATTGAGTTTGTACGTTAGTGGTCCATTCAATAATATTTCCGCAAGATCCATATTTTCTTACCAAAGGCCTTTTTTAACTTTCTTTCCGTTTACCTTGATTTCCCTAAAATAAAGGAAATAGTATTAGAAAGTCATAGGTTATCAACAGACAATTACTTCTTATATCATTAACAATAACTCAGCAATAGCGTGGTCTTTTTTTGAGGAAACGCAAACTTTTTATTGAAAAGGCAGATCTTGTTACAATCCTCCTAGGAGGTGAGTACAAGGTCCTAGAGAGCGGAATTAGTTCACATCCCAGGTCTGCGAGATGACAGCACGAAGACCTAATGCACCGACACTGGCCCAAAGGGCAGCTTCTTCTTTTATCTTCATCGTCAAGAGCTTCCAGATCATCCACGGCACGAGCAGCGTCGTGGAGACGAGCCCCTTGCGCATTGGTTTGGGGTGGCCGGTCTGGCAGTGACCCACCAGGAGTTGAGCGTCACTTCGCTGTCAGGTGATCGGTAGGGCATCCGCAACCATGATAGTATCTCGAACCAAACTTGCCGAGAGAAAGGGTTAGTGCTTCAAGAACCAAGAGAGTGAGTGGATGAAAAAGTATACCTAGCACGATTTTGAACCACCATTTGAGCCACTGGTTTATTTTCCAAAGCCAGCACCACTACTGAAGGAAGCTAGACCCGCTCGCCGCTGCCTCCCGCTGGAAGTCTCATGGGAATCTTGATCTCCATCAATGGTTGTGAGTTGTGACTCCATGGGAAGCAGGAGGATTATCCTCTTGATCTCCATCAATGGTTGTGAGTTGTGACTCCATGGGAAGCAGGAGGATTATCCTCTGTCACTACCCTCGTTATAATTAAGTTGTCACAGACCAAGATGGGAGCATGTCAAATTTAGTAAATGCAGTGATCGATTCTCAAAGGAAGAAATCAAAGCGACAATCTGTATCAGAACACAAAAACATATTACAAAACATGCTTGATCATTGGCAACATCCATCCAAGTATTGAAATTTACAAATTACTTGCAACTATACAACTAAACAAGGGAATAACCTTGCGTGACGGGATAATATTTTGCAGCGCACCGATTCAGTTTACAATCTGTTTGTGATCCCCTGTAAAAATAAACATATGCGTGAAAGCGTGAGACAATCACTCACACACACTCCATCTTTTGTATTTAGACATGATGTTCTATTTATCTCCATCTCTCCAAAAGCATCATAAAGGTTGACCTAATAAGCAGCAAAGGAGTACAAATATCTGTACCTCCCATGAACATAGCCTATCCTTGATCTCCCACATATGTTTTTCAGAATTCAAATAAATTCGGTGACACATCTCATATTTTGAATTAAGGATATGCTTTTTCATGCAGAAAGACAAAACAGAACAGATGAACAAGCAGTTGTGCTAATTATGCTAATCAATTATCCATCCATGTTTCCTTGTGTATGGTTCAACAGAACAGAGCATTGAACATCTCAAATTCCTCCAATATCCCCACATCCATCTGAAACTCTGTATTCTTTCTCAAAAACAGATATGCCTGAAATGTCCCATTGTTGAGTCAATATGCTCGCAAGCCCTGACCTTCTAAAATGCTAACTTAGTGTGGACAGTAGGAGGTTATCAAATGTGTGTTCAATGACTCAATCAAAGCAGCAACCAAAGCCAGATGAAGCATCAAATACTAACTGAATGACCAATGATGACAGAATAATCATGTAAAACTTAGTGTGGACAGCAGGAGGTCACATGATCAAATTAGAAGCTATGCGGAAAATTGCATATTAAGAGCAACAATACATCTGAGTATGACGACAACAATCCCCGAATCAAATCTTTCCAATATATGATAGTGTAGCCTATATCTCCATGTGGTTATCCCTACTAACACCAATGGATAGCTTCACCATTCACAAAAATTAAGGAACACAAAGGCATATGAGGACTAATACTGTGCTTGCAGAGCTTAGGGCGTGAAGCTAAACAGAGATATTGTAGCTGGTATCTCCATGGAAACTTCAAGGTATCTTTAGTGAAGCAACTGAGAGCTCTCTATCGATAAATCGTGTAGGAAGGTATATTAACTGTTTACCTTTTCGGTTAGCAGAATATCAGCAGGCCAGAACAAAAAAACATGAACTAGAGGACTTCCGCAATTGCAAACTGAATCCTACATCCAAACATAACACTGGCTAGAAATTTCAGTTTCACATGATGTGGCGCCCCGACCCGACTGCTATACAGTGATGCTGTGTGTCACCGGTTAAGCGATACAACCGGAGGTTACAGGTTTACCAATCCCCGGCCAAAACCTTTGGCAGGCGTTGCTCGGAATGGATCCTCGGCAACGCAACACCCCGATTGATGCCTTAACACAGGCACAACCCTCAATGTATAATAGAGAGATCAAGACTTGTGGAACAACTGGCACATCACAGACTCTACGACACAAATCATTATAGTTCAACTCTTATAATAGAGAAAGATAGCAAATTACAACCAGAGGTCACAGACCCAACAGTACAACATGCGGAAGCGAATTAAGTTGTTCTAAACAACAAGAACCAAATTATGGCCTAAGAGGGCTACAAATAAACATCCAAGCGCCAGCTATTCCGGGATGTCCCAAGCTGCCACCTGGGAACCCCAGACTACTCGTCGACGTCCACAAAGAACCCACCTTCGAGGTCGGTGAAGTCCTCCTCTGAAACAAACAAACAACGTTGAGTTCGACGAACTCACAAGATTAAATATAGAGCTTTAGCTCGATGAGGCTTTCAAGGTTTTATGGCTGTTTTCATAAAGCTGATTTTATTTGCAAAACACAACTCCATGGCATCGACTAATCAGAATATTTTTAAAAGGGGTAAGAAGTAACTATTTTCTCTTGATCACCTACTCATCATCAACCACCATCATCACCGTACCTGTTCTACAAAGGCACCTCTCCGAATCACCCTCGAGGAAGCTGACCTTGCATTCTTGGGTAGTACCTTTAGTACTCAGGTTTTAATCATTCCTCAAGTTATTCTATGATCTTATCGTCCTTTCCCAAGTTGTCCGTAACCGTGGACACGGCTTTTCAAAAAGATCTAACCCTGCAGGGGTGCACTGTGTTTACCTTCGGTACCGCCCGACTCATTGCCTACGCTTAGCTCTCTTCCGAGGAAAGCCGGCTGAGTGGGAACGGTTACAACCTTTACCTTGTTAAAGACTAACCCAGGATCATCAGTGAGGACGGGATAGGTTCAGTGCCTCCAACACCCTGCCCCGTGGCCACTCATTTTCCTAAACACCACCATCCTCATATCAGTCTTGGCCACCATCTCAACGCACGTGCAAATGGAAGCTCAAACTAGAGGACCCTGGCTAGTCCCGCCCAAGTTAGTCGGTCGACGAGGGCTCCATATACCCCACCGAATGGAAGCGCGCTCATTCTTGGTTCAAGAGGTAAAGAACTCGCACCTAGGCGGCGAGAGTGAGACAAAACACCACCAACCATAGTGGCCTCTCATCCCCACCTTTAAGCATTTTATTAACTGTCACCACAATTTCTCCACCATCATCCGAACATTTCAACACCTATTTCCAACATGAAATATCCATCGGACGACTAAGCATTTAACTAGGCATGGCTAAGCATCAACATAGCATAGTTAAGTATTTCAGGCCAATAATACAATCCTATGGATAATAGGAGTGGGAAACAGGTAATGGCATCGGAAACTTAATGCAACTATAGGATACTCTAATCCAATAAAATTGACATTTGGAACCGCATGCAATATTATAGTGGAGAAAATATTTGCGGAAAATAGGATAAGACATGCTCAGAGGGGGATTACGCTTGCCTTGTTCAACGTGCTGGTAGTACGGATCGTCGGGGTATTGTGGTGTAACCCCGGCTGCTTGATCTATCGAAGCATAACAATGGAAGAACAATCAATCACCACACATGCTTCACAAATGCAACGCGCAAACACATGATGACATGACATTTTAAATCCCCGAGATGAGGATGATTCAATCTATTCAACTTAAACGGGGTTCGGATGCGCAAGGGGGGCACATCTCGTATGCACCGTGGAGTTAAGTGAAGTAGTATCTTTGCTTGTCGATTCGAATAGATGGAACCCTAGAGTTACTTGCATATGAATGGCATGATCATGTTAAGATGCAGTGTCTAGGTGATTCAACATCGTTGTAGTCAGATTAAAAAGGAACTGAAAGTATTTGTATTATTGTTGAAAACGGTTTAATCGGATTATCCGATGATGGCGGAATCGGATTATCCGATCCATCGGGTTCGAAAAACGGCTAAGGACCTGAAGTTTAAACAGTGTTTTGTGGTACTGAATATTTTCGGAATATCCGAATTTGCCAATTTTGGATTATCCGATTGACACAAAGGTCTGAAATTTCTCTAAGGACCAAAAGTCCAAACGCACTGAAATACTTCAGAAAATCCAAATTTGTTAGTTTCAGATTATCCGATGCGTTACCGCGACGTGTACTTCGGCGACGCGCGCGCATGTGGGGAGTTGACCGGCGGCACGACGACGACGGCGCCTCCGATTTAGGGCTCGCCGGAGCTAGACGTCGACACCAACCTACTCTACTCGTCGAGGGCTACTCGGGGGTGTGCTTGGTTTCACTGGAAACCCACCGGAACATCACCGGCGTCGAGCACAGCGGCGTCCCGAGGCAAAACGTACGGCGGCAACGATGCACAACGAGAGGGAGAGGATGGGGGTATCCATTTGGACCGCAAGCTCACCCTGAGCTCATAGAGGAAGACGGCGAGGTCGGAGGAGGCTTGTCGGTGACGGAATCGTCCGCGGCGTCCGCGGCCAGAGCTCAGGAAGAAGCGGACCTCGGCGTCGATTGCGGCCCGCCCGGCTCGATTCCTTTGGCGTGGACGGAGAAGACGGAGCGGCGGACCCTCCGGTGGTCCTCGATTTGCTCGGGGAAGCTCCTATCAACGGCGATGAGCTCGGATACGGCGGCTACGGTTGTGAGCTCGTGGGGAGAAGAAACGGAGAGGAGAGGGAGCAGGTGAGCGAGTGCGGGGTGGGGGACCAGAGCGGCCTCGGGCTCCTCTTCCCCAGCACGGTGCGGCAGGAGGGCGCGGGCCCAGTGGCGAGCTCGCCACTGGCGCCATGCCGTGCGGTGTGGCTACAGGAGGAAGGAGATGACACATTTGGAAAACGCCCCTGATAAAACTTCTCCCATCACAGATAGGTCCTTTTCTGTTTTAACTCTAAAACCTATGACTTTAGTCATTTAATTGAGGCACTTAAACATCTTCAAAAATTATGACAAAATTTGGGGAGGCTCCCCTTAGCCTGTAGAAGCTCCACAAATTTTGGTGTCACAAAATAAAATAGTTTGGACAACATTTGTTTAGGAAGGTAGATATAGGGATTTTTGGTGATTTGAAAACTTGAAGAATACCCTAGTGATTTTTAGAGCAAGTGCAAAATATTATTTTTGAACTCTTGGAACTTCCTTGACAAATATCCAGGCTTCAAAATAATTTTACTTGTCTCAAACTTCCTCAAGTCATTAAAAAGAGTTAAAACCATTTCTGGCATTTGTTTTTATGTGTTGCCACACTATTTGTTTTGAGCTTAGCAATGTAAGAGGATGCCATGATGCATGAGGAATGCAAAAGCAAAAAAATTACTCAGGTTTTTAGGTTCTCAAACTTTGGGCTGTTACAATTCTACCCCCTTACAGGAATCTCGTCCCGAGATTCTAAGATTGCGGAAAGAAGTCGGGATACTCCTCCCATAGGCTAGACTCTCTTTCCCAAGTTGCTTCTTCCTCGGAATGGTGAGACCATTGAACTTTGAGGAACTTGGTAGTCTTGTTACGGGTCTTTCTTTCGGCTTCATCCAGGACACGGATAGGATGCTCACGATAGTGAGATCTTCCTAGAGATCCAGCTCCTCATGATTGACCCCATGGATAGGATCCTTAAAACATCGGCGAAGTTGGGAGACATGAAAACATCATGTACATTTGGGAAGATGACCGGTAACTCCAACTTATAAAAAAGATCTCCTCGCTTGGCCAGAATGGTGAAAGGGCCAACATAGCGAGGGGCCAATTTCCCTTTGATACCGAAGCGGCGAACGCCACGAAGGGGAAGACGCGGAGATAAGCTTTATCACCAATTTCATAGTGAATTTCCTGATGGTGCTTGTCATAGTAGCTCTTCTGCCTAGACTGAGCAATCTTCAGATTCTCCGTATGATTCTCACCTTCTCCTCAGCTTCATTGATCACATCCGGACCAAAGAGTGCTCTCTCTCCGGTTCGGACCAATTTAGCGGAGTGGCATTTTCTTCCATATAGAACCTCGAATGGAGCCATGCCCAGACTAGCTTGATAGCTATTGTTGTAGGAGAATCCGCGAAAGGGAGATACTTTTCCCAACCCTTGCCAAAAGAGATTACACATGCCCTAAGCATGTCTTCCAAAACTTGGTTCACTCTTTCGGTCTGACCATCAGTTTGAGGATGGTAGGCGGTACTGAAATTGAGACGGGTTCCCATAGCAGTTTGGAAACTCTGCCAAAATTTGGATACAAAGATACTTCCACGGTCCGATATGATCCTCAGAGGGACCCCATGCAATGGAACAATACGAGCCATATATAAGTCAGCAAGTTGACTCCCGTATATCATCACGGACTGGTAGGAAGTGAGCAACCTTGGACAGTCGATCAATGATTACCCAGATTGCATTGTTGCCCTTTTGAGATCTGGGAAACCCGGTGATGAAGTCCATACCGATTTCATCCCATTTCCACTCGGGACTGCAATAGGGCGAGAGTGCCGGCAGGCCTTTGATGTTCAGCCTTTACCCGTCGACATGTGTCGCATTCAGCAACATACTTGGCAATTTCTCGTTTCATCCGAGTCCACCAGAATTGTGGTCGAAGGTCTTGGTACATTTTGGTACTACCGGGATGAATAGAGAGAGGAGATTCATGAGCTTCTTGTAGGATCAGCTCCCTCAAATTCCGGTTCTTTGGCACTACCAGACGGTCACCAAAATAAACAACTCCGGATTCATCTTCCGAGAAACATTTGGCCTTTCCGCTAGCAATGTTCTTCTTGATATTCAGGATACCCTCATCCAGCTTCTGAGCATCCTTAATCTGGTCTACAAGAGTAGATTTGATCTCCAGATTTGCAAGGTAGCCAGAGGGAACAATTTCCAGGTTCAAACGGGCGAACTCTTCATGAAGAGCAGGTTGAGCCTTCTCAATCATCAGTTGTTGCAATAGGACTTCCGACTAGCGCGTCAGCCACGACGTTTGCTTTGCCGGGTTGATAGTTCAGACTCACATCATAGTCCTTGATTAACTCCAACCAACGCCTTTGCCTGAGATTTAAATCCGGCTGGGTGAAGAGGTACTTCAGACTCTTGTGATCCGAGAAAATCTCGCAACGGTTACCAAACAGGTATGGTCTCCATTGCTTCAAAGCATAGACCACAGCGGCAAGCTCTAGATCATGAGTTGGGTATTGTGCTCATGCGGCTTCAATTGGCGAGAAGCATATGCCACCACATGGCCATCTTGCATTAGTACACAACCCAAGCCTTGCAGAGAGGCGTCACAGAAGACGACGAAATCCTTGCTTGTGTCCGGCAGGACAAGCACAGGAGCGGACGTGAGTTTGGCTTTCAGTGTTTTGAAGCTCTCTTCAGCTTCGGCCGTCCACACGAACTTTTTATCCTTCTTGAGAAGGTCAGTCAGCCTTGGCTATCTTGGAGAAACCTTCGATGAATCGGCGGTAGTAACCGCCAATCCGAGAAAGCTACGATGTCCTTGACTGACATTGGAGTTTTCCAATCCAAATGGACTGAATCTTGTCGGGAATGACAGCCACACCATTAGCGGATATCACATGACCAAGGAAGACAAGATTATCCAACCAGAACTCACACTTGGAGAACTTGGCATAGAGGCGGTGTTCTCGAAGTCGTGTCAGAACCAACCGAAGATGTTCATGCTCTTCATCGGTTTTGGAATAAACGAGGATGTCATCGATGTAAATGACGACAAACTTGTCGAGATAATCCATGAAGATGGAGTTCATGAGCCTCATGAAAGTAGCTGGAGCATTGGTGAGACCAAAGGACATGACGGTATACTCATATGAGCCATAGCGAGTAACAAATGCCGTCTTTGGATATCCTCCTTTCTGATTTGATCTGATGGTATCCTGACCTCAGATCCATCTTGGAGAATACTGTTGCACCAGCTAACTGATCCAACAGATCATTGATGCGGGAATAGGATACTTGTTCTTGATTGTCACCGCATTCAACGGTCTATAGTCAGAGACTAGACGAGGCACGGTAGAATCCCTCTTCTTGACAAAGAGTACCGGACAACCCCAAGGTGAACTGCTAGGCTGAATGAAATCCTTCGCTAACAGCTGATCAATTTGCTCTTTCAACAGAGCCAACTCTTCCACCGGCATACGGTAGGGCTTCTTGGAAATCGGAGCAGTACCGGGAAGTAGATCTATGACAAACTCCACACTTCGGTCAGGAGGCATGCCAGGCAATTCTTCCGGGAACACATCCGGGAAGTCACACACCACGTGTATGTCCTGGATTTCAGGAGGGGATTCGCCTTCCATAAAGCAAAGGAGGATCTCGGTGAGTTGGGTATGACTGAAGATGGAGGTCTTGAGTGCAGACCAATACTCTCAATGTCACCGGAAGAGTGGTCACGGTAATGGTCTTGGCAGCACAGTCGAGATTAGCCCGGTATTTTACTAACCAGTCCATGCCCAGTATGACATCAATGCCACTTGACCTCAGAGCTACCAAAGCAAAAGGAAAGGACGAGTAACCATGGTAATCTGGACTTCAGGAGTAACCCCATCGGTTTGCCATTTGGAGCCAGGAGTGGAGATCACCAAGGGACGTCTCATTTTCTCGAACGGTATTTTGTGGTCTTTTGCAAAAGCTATGGATATGAATGAATGCGATGCTCCAGAGTCAAACAAAACTGTAGCAAGATTGTTGTTGATTCGTAGCTCACCCATAAGACGCCGGGGTCCTCTTCAGCTTGCTCAGCAGAGACGTGGTTCAGGCGACCACGCACAATAGGTCCAGCCTTGCCAGCTGGAGTGGCAGGGGCTCGTGCAGGAGTTCCCGTGATAGGTGCCTTCTGGGGGCACTCCCTGGAGTAGTGGCCAGCCTGGCCACAGGTGTAGCAGGTGAGTCCAGGTGGAGCAGGTAGCTGAGGACGATACCCACTCCCGCTTGCCCCAAGTGTCGAAGTAGTGGGGCGCGGAGGTGGTGGCCTGTATCCCGCGGCCCTCGGCATGAATGGAGCACGCGGCACAGCGCTGTAGGGAACAAACACCCTGCGCTTCTTGCTCTCAGAACCCGAGGAACTCTGGTGGTCCCCGTGTGCTGGCCTCTTGGAAGCCTCAAGTTCCTTCCTTCCTGCTCAAGAGTAAGAGCCTGGTTGAACAGCTCCTGGTAGGTCTGGAACTTGAAGGGCAGTAACTCATAGCGGAGCTGCGGCGCAAGACCCTTGCGGAACAGCTCTTGCTTGTCAGCATCAGTGGTCACGTCCCTTGGGGCGTAACGAGAGAGATGGTTGAATTCACAACCATAAGTGCGGAGGTCCATACGTCCCTGTTGCAAATCCAGGAACTCCCTCCTCTTCAAATCCATGATCGGCTGAGGGATGTAAGCCGCACGGAAGGCAGTGCGGAAATCTGCCCAAGTGAAGACATGGTTGGCCGGAACAATGCCACATGGCTCTCCCACCAACAGCCAGCCGCACCAACCAAGGTAGGTGGCGAAGTTGACTTGCTCGGCCACTGGGACATGCAGCGCGGAGAACTTGCGCTCCAAGGCGCGAAGCCAATCATCAGCTTCCAGTGGCTCCTTAGCATCAGCAAAGGTGGGTGGCTGCGAGCGCAGGAACTCAGTGAGAGTGTTGCAGCCATTCCTCTGTGCATTCTGCTGCACCAACTGCTCAGCAACCGCTCATTGCGCCGCGGTTCTCCTCAATGGCCATCAAGACCTGAGCCATCGAGGGGGTGGCGGTGGTTCCTCATCATTGTGGTTACCACGGCCTCCTCGAGCCATTCTGGAGAATTTACAATGACACAGTTAGTATCTTCCTCCGAATGGTTGAAACAATAGCATTAGCGTCTACTCAAGTACACAGACTAGGGACGATAATACATTGTGTAACAACTAACAAGGATCAACAAGATAGAACTTGGGTCAAAGATCAGCATCATGTACTACTAGCGTGGTTCAAATAGTTAAGAAACCACGTGATTCAACACACTCTAGTTGGCACAATCCGGGACCTTCTGTTCAAGTCCTTGGGTTAAAACCCAACGAAGGAATAAGTGATCAGACTCGGTAGGAATAACAGTTTCAAACATCTGAGTTGATTTTGGTTGCAACGCAGCGGGAGCAACCGGACACATAACACTAAAGGTAGAACCCAACCTCGTGATCCTAATTTTGAGGTAACAGATGAGAAGTAAAACTTTAACTCAAATCGAGGTAAGATTGCTCCGAGATTAGAGTGTAACCAGTAAGGAGTAAAAAGAATCCTAAGATGGTTTTCACAACTCATTTTTAGGTTAAAAATATTTTCACAAACACTAGACTCAACGTCGACCAGTAGAAGGGTTTCCTACAGGCAGTACTGCTCTGATACCAACTTGTGGCGCCCCGACCCGACTGCTATACAGCGATGCAACCGGAGGTTACGGGTTTACCAATCCCCGGCCAAAACCTTTGGCAGGCGTTGCTCGGAATGGATCATCGGCAACGCAACACCCCGATTGATGCCTTAACACAGGCACAACTCAATGCATAATAGATAGAGAGATCAAGACTTGTGGAACAACTGGCACATCACAGACTCTACGACACAAATCATTATAGTTCAACTCTTATAATAGAGAAAGATAGCAAATTACAACCAGAGGTCACAGACCCAACAGTACAACATGCGGAAGCGAATTAAGTTGTTCTAAACAACAAGATCCAAATTATGGCCTAAGAGGCCTACAATAAACATCCAAGCGCCAGCTGTTCCGGGATGTCCCAAGCTGCCACCTGGGAACCCCAGACTACTCGTCGACGTCCACAAAGAACCCACCTTCGAGGTCGGTGAAGTCCTCCTCTGAAACAAAACAAACGACGTTGAGTTCGACGAACTCGCAAGATTAAATATAGAGCTTTAGCTCGATGAGGCTTTCAAGTTTTATGGCTGTTTTGCATAAAGCTGATTTTATTTGAAAACATAACTCCATGGCATCGACTAATCAGAATATTTTTAAAAGGGGTAAGAAGTAACTCTTTTCTCTTGATCACCTCTCATCATCAACCACCATCATCACCGTACCTGTTCTACAAAGGCACCCCCCGAATCACCCTCGAGGAAGCTAACCTTGCATTCTTGAGTAGTACCTTTAGTACTCAGGTTTTAATCATTCCGTTCAAGTTATTCTATGATCTTATCGTCCTTTCCCAAGTTGTCCGTAACCGTGGACACGGCTTTTCGAAAAGATTTAACCCTGCAGGGGTGCACTGTGTTTACCTTCGGTACCGCCCGGCTCATTGCCTACGCTTAGCTCTCTTCCGGGAAAGCCGCTGAGTGGGAACGGTTACAACCTTTACCTTGTTAAAGACTAACCCAGGATCATCAGTGAGGACGGGACAGGTTCAGTGCCTCCAACACCCTGCCCCATGGCCACTCATTTTCCTAAACACCACCATCCTCATTCAGTCTTGGCCACCATCTCAACGCACGCGCAAATGGAAGCTCAAACTAGAGGACCCTGGCTAGTCCCGCCAAGTTAGTCGGTCGACGAGGGCTCCATATACCCCACCGAATGGAAGCGCTCATTCTTGGTTCAAGAGGTAAAGAACTCGCACCTAGGCGGCGAGAGTGAGACAAAACACCACCAACCATAGTGGCCTCTCATCCCCACCTTTAAGCATTTTATTACCTGTCACCACAATTTCTCCACCATCATCCGAACATTTCAACACCTGTTTCCAACATGAAATATCCATCGGACGACTAAGCATTTAACTAGGCATGGCTAAGCATCAACATAGCATAGTTAAGTATTTCAGGCCAACAATACAATCCTATGGATAATAGGAGGGGAAACAGGTAATGGCATCGGAAACTTAATGCAACTATAGGATACTCTAATCCAATAAAATTGACATTTAGAACCGCATGCAATATTATAGTGGAGAAAATATTTGCGGAAAATAGGATAAGACATGCTCATAGGGGGATTATGCTTGCCTTGTTCAACGTGCTGGTAGTACGGATCGTCGGGGTATTGCGGTGTAACCCCGGTTGCTTAATCTATCGAAGCATAACAACGGAAGAACAATCAATCACCACACATGCTTCACAAATGCAATGTGCAAACACATGATGACATGACATTTTAAATCCACGAGATGAGGATGATTCAATCTATTCAATTTAAACGGGGTTCGGATGCGCAAGGGGGGCACATCTCGTATGCACCGTGGAGTTAAGTGAAGTAGTATCTTTGCTTGTCGATTCGAATAGATGGAACCCTAGGGTTACTTGCATATGAATGGCATGATCATGTTAAGATGCAGTGTCTAGGTGATTAAACATCGTTGTAGTTAGATTAAAAAGGAACTGAAAGTATTTGTATTATTGTTGAAAACGGTTTAATCAGATTATCCGATGATGGCGGAATCGGATTATCCGATCCATCGGGTTCGAAAAACGGCTAAGGACCTGAAGTTTAAACAGTGTTTCGTGGTACTGAATATTTTCGGATTATCCGAATTTGCCAATTTTGGATTATCCGATTGACACAAAGGTCTGAAATTTCTCTAAGGACCAAAAGTCCAAACGCACTGAAATACTTCGGAAAATCCGAATTTGTTAGTTTTGGATTATCCGATGCGTTACCGCGACGTGTACTTCGGCGACGCGTGCGCATGTGGGGAGTTGACCGGCGGCACGGCGACGACGGCGCCGCCGATTTAGGGCTCGCCGGAGCTAGACGTCGACACCAACCTACTCTACTCGTCGAGGGCTACTCGGGGGTGTGCTTGGTTTCACTGGAAACCCATCGGAACATCGCCGGCGTCGAGCACAGCGGCGTCCCGAGGCAAAACGTACGGCGGCAACGATGCACAACGAGAGGGAGAGGATGGGGGTGTCCATTTGGACCGCAAGCTCACCCTGAGCTCGTAGAGGAAGACGGCGCGGTCGGAGGAGGCTTGTCGGCGACGGAATCGTCCGGGGCGTCTGCGGCCGAAGCTCGGGAAGAAGCGGACCTCGGCGTCGATTGCGGCCCGCCCGGCTCGATTCCTTTGGCGTGGACGGAGAAGACGGCGCGGCGGACCCTCCGGTGGTCCTCGATTTGCTCGGGGAAGCTCCTATCAACGGCGACGAGCTCGGATACGGCGGCTACGGTTGTGATCTCGTGGGGAGAAGAAACAGAGAGGAGAGGGAGCAGGTGAGCGAGTGCGGGGTGGGGGACCAGAGCGGCCTCAGGCTCCTCTTCCCCATCACGGCGCAGCAGGAGGGCGCGGGCCCAGTGGCGAGCTCGCCACTGGCGCCATGCCGTGCGGTGTGGCTACAGGAGGAAGGAGATGACACATTTGGAAATCGCCCCTGACAAATCTTCTCCCATCACAGATAGGTCCTTTTCTGTTTTAACTCTAAAACCTGTGACTCTAGTCATTTAATTGAGGCACTTAAACATCTTCAAAAATTATGACAAAATTTGGGGAGGCTCCCCTTAGCCTGTAGAAGCTCCACAAATTTTGGTGTCTCAAAATAAAATAGTTTGGACAACATTTGTTTAGCAAGGTAGGTCTAGGGATTTTTGGTGATTTGAAAACTTGAAGAATACCCTAGTGATTTTTAGAGCAAGTGCAAAATATTATTTTTGAACTCTTGAAACTTCCTTGACAATTATCCAGGCTTCAAAATAATTTTACTTGTCTCAAACTTCCTCAAGTCATTAAAAAGAGTTAAAACCATTTCTGGCATTTGTTTTTATGTGTTGCCACACCATTTGTTTTGAGCTTAGCAATGTAAGAGGATGCCATGATGCATGAGGAATGCAAAAGCGAAAAATTTACTCAAGTTTTTAGGTTCTCAAACTTTGGGCTGTTACACTTGATTACTCGGTACATCAACATTATATAAGTATATGACTATCTATTGACGAATTAACTACCATAACACAAATATGTTTCTGGTGACCTAACTTAACATGTAATAAAACTGACGCGTAATTCTGTAATTCACCAATATCTTGAAAACAAACGTTTTCGAATATTTAGACCCCACCTCAGCCTTCCAACACCTGAAATGCATCCTCAACACAGCCACATGTCTGAATCTTCGAGCAGCAAATGTGAATTCCCTTTATCTCTTTGGCTATGAAAAGAGTAGAATGCGGCATTGATTAAAAGTAATAGACAAAAGAGTGTAACAGTAGAAGATTGTGTTACACTTTTAACTATCATTATCTACAAAGCACGCCATGAGATTTTTGATAAGAGGAAAGGCAAACACATCGAAAGTGTTATATCTTGACCTAGTAGGTTATTTGTAAAGATATTTTCACATAGAATTAGAAAATGCTCATATCACTAAAAAGGTCTCTTATGAATGAAAAACTTTCTAGAAAAATCGAGTCATTCATGAAAAATGTCTAGTGGCGTTTGCTATATGGATTACTCACCAAGTAACCATGCATATTTTTGTTATAGACTACATTGTTGAAGTAAAACATGATTTAGATCTGACAGAGCCATCACCATTCCTAGCTGGAGTACAAAAACATATACATTCTGTATTGTCAACACGAGCACATCTCTCTTGATAACCTGGATAGGCAGGTAGCGGTGGTCACGTGATACAACGACTACAGTACTTTACACCACAAGTAGCCCAAGAAGATAGTTGTAATACGTCAACCGTATGTTGTACTCATCAAAGTTTAGTCGAAATACAGTTATTAAATAATAAATAAGCTGAAGAACTGAAATGATGAAAGGGATATCAACTTCAATATTTACTTTGGTGACATAACATATCCCATAACTTTTACTACTTGTTGTCAAGAAAGATGGCAGCGGATAAATCATTTGATCTGCCAAGTGGAACTGAGTAAAAAAAGAAGAAAACAACTAAGACGGCAAACAGATAAAGCTATCATTTATCTTATGAAAAACAAACATAAAAGAATATGGCACAAAGTGTATGAGAAAGAATAAATTGATTTATCTCATCGACACCTGGATACATCCATTATCAGTTCCTGCAAGGTAATCCAATAGGTAAGGAAACATCATAAAATTACTACATTGCCTAAATGCTGGACTGAGACTGTAGACCATATGCTTCAAATGGTAACAATGTTTCCTCTTCATTGTGGGGAGAAGTGTTCTAATTAAATAAATATCATCTTTGACCGAACTTCACAAAGCCTCCAAAATTCAGTTACTGAGAACTAAAGACTATAAGAATCAGCACTTCTAAATACGCGACATGATGGAAATGAGGCACATTACCTTCAGGAACCTCTGTGAAACAAACACACATATACAGCAGAACCCATAGGAGAATTGCCTGAGTTAGTGTGATAAATGGCTGATGAACTCGGCCTTCCCATTCTCACCACACCAAAAAAACACAACAAATATGCAAGCATAGTTCACATACCTAAAGTTATTAAGAAAAATGAATTAGGCATAGTTCGTATTTAACAAATAGACCAAATTCAGAAGCAGAAATAAAATAATGAGCTGCGCAGGCGATCGAACTGAGGTCGTGATGATCTCACTTGCTGAACATGTAACCAGATAAACTGAAAGGAATTCATATGGATATCACTTACAGGGGTAAATGCAGATGTTGCCGACTTCCTGTAGCTTGGCAAGGTTTTCACACCTGCAATGCAGAGAGTAAATCAGTAACCAGAAGAAGAAGACAGAGCAACAGCTGATAAGGCCGATGGCAAGATGAGATTGAGTCTGTTTGATTCAGCAATTGTGATTCACACATAATTTTTTAGAAAAGCGTATCTCAGCACTCAGCACACATACAGTAAAGAATTAATTGACTGACAAAACTCTCTGGTGTGCATGAACTGAGGATTTAAGAATCTTTACAGCACATAACGTGCCATCAATTAGTTGTACCTTGTAAACTTGCTAGTTCCTCCCTCCCTTCCCAATCAAAATACCTGCATTAGTGAAAGAAAATTAGCCTTCAGTATTTATTGCTGAAGGGAGCGTGTATACAGAGTACTACTATTGACCATGGCAGTTCAAGTAGTAAATGAATCCAGATTTGGCAACATATCAAGTTACCAATTCTAAAGTATAGAAAAGGTCGACGCAGGTGCACGTACACGGACAGGCGCCTCTCACAACACTGTCAGCCTCATAAAAAATCTAATATTAGTCCCAACACATGAGGACATCTGAAGGTTTTAGGCAGCAGGGAATTTTCTTGGTAACAATAATTGGACTAGCTTCATATCTGTTTTCAAGTAGGAGAAAGCAAATAAAATACTGGATAGTAGGGTGTGTGTTCAGTGAGGTACCTCGCAATCGAGAACGATAAAATCGAGCTCATATAGATTTTTTGTGTGGATTCTCCACTGATGGTCTCGACGCGCTGTGTTGATGTACCTTTAACCTGTATGCAAGTATATTTCAGATGCAGTTGACAGTATAGACACCCAGATACATAAGCGAAGCAAAAAAATATATATGCTTTCCTTGACTGAATATAGAAGTGAAGAGTATAAATCTGCAAGTAATCAAGAGAATAAGGAGATTAATGACAAATGATTTAAAGTGTTGCAATTCATCATGGAAAACGCATAAACTCACCATCAAAATTCTGCAAACGCTAGACTGTGTTAGCTACTATTGGTGAGGGATGGCCACTTTCCTGTAGGGTCGCTCTCTGCTGGTTGTTCTGATCTAAAAATGCAAGTGCACATTCCTTTAAGAGCTATCTAGCAACCAATTAACTGAACTGAAGACTACACAACCATAGCAACGGATTGTTTGAACCGAATACTGAACCAGAGCTGAATCCTGAGCAAATTTGCATGACCAAACTTAAATACGAGTGATTTTTAGAAATGATGCTAGAGAGGGGTTCATAATACTGCACTTGTTCCAGTTAATATCTAATAGGGTAGTTACTTAGTCTACCTTATATTTTCCATGGTCATTATGATCTATATTTACAGGTGGTTAACAGAGGTCATAGATGTCCTAGGGTGCCCAAATTGTACATGGCCAAAAATAGGCACATCTGCTGCATGACGTGAAGAAAAAACTGCAGAGTAGAGGGCTCACCTTGCTGCTCGGAGGAGGAGCTTGGGTATATGGTTCTCTCATCACAAACGTTGCTGGTAGATGCACCACACCACCGACCAGATCAAGAGCCTGAAACCTTTACTCTCTACGAGCAGATCAAGAAAAAAGAACCAATGAATTCTCTCTCTCAATAACCAGCCTCCCGCCCTCTGAAATAAGAAAGAAATCAACCTCCCACTCAGCTGTTGTACACTCGATGATGAAGCCCAAAAATTAATCTTGCCCGCTTTGTATGCCACGTGAACATTCTGAAAAGATAAAAATTTGTTGAGAGAAGACAAAAGAGCGTCAACGGAATTATAGATAGTGTAGTTTCATGACACCTCCGGAAAACCATAGGCATTTGGAAAGACATTTAAAGGTGTTGGATATTAGAACCAAGAGTGAAGTTTCGATAGCACAAATTAAAATGGAAAACAAATAATAGAAGGAAACTAACAGGAATAAACTGTAGGTCTTTATGTAAAACCAGAAGACTCCATATGCCAATTAATATATATGTTTGGTAAACAAAGAACCATTGTCTATCAATCTGCAATTGAAAATGTTGATGTTCAGATATGCACACTCATTCTGGAGAGCCAAACTGAACAGCTCTTATTTCCATGGGAAGTAAGAAACTACGTAATCTGAGAACTTGAGCCCTCGCATAATAAGTGAGGAATCAATGCCTCAACCTTAGAGCAGCCAACAAACAACCTGGAATCACATATTTCACAGAAGAAGGCAACGAACCTACAGCCAAAAAGGAGGATTACATAATGGTTGTACATCTTTTGTTAGCGCTATCCAATCCAAGATTTTCTTTTCAAAAAATATCTCAAACAAATTTAGAGGAGAGATCTCAATAGCATTATAATTTAGTGTACTAAAATCTTATCCATACTAAGCATCTGCTCTATGTTTCTATCACTACATAAGGATGGCAAGGTGAAAATGGACTGGACATCAACACAGGCAAGGAAAGCTAGTTGTTTGCCTAGCACAGCATTGAAATCATCCGTTAGGTGGCAATCATGGATAGCAAAGCCTAGATCTAGCAGTTCATATACATGCAAAAATTGTGTGAAACTTGTCACACTACTAATCGATGAAACTGATGCAAAAATGACAACATGCAAACAAGATTCAGTTACAGGAGTATGCTAGTGCTACATACTCCCTCCGTTCCCAAATATAAATGTTTTAGACTTTGTTCACATACACATGTATATAAATGTATCTAGACACATTCCATGTGTATATTCACTCATTTGTGTATGTATCTAGACAACATGTGTAACATCTAAAACATCTTACATTTAGGAACGGAGTGAGTATATCCTATCGTATAATAGCAGGGGAAACATAGAAAACCATGGCACATGCATCATCCAGTGGGAAGCTAGCTGATGTACAAGCAAGGAAGCAAGGGTATGTATGTACTGTACGTATGTACCCTTGTTGGCAATTTATTTAGCTAGGAGCAATCATCAATCAGGTAGCAATAAAAATAATAAAAGCAAGCATGTACACATTCATGAATTGTGGTAGTGGCCTTTGCAAGCAGATCAAATGTGCTGCAGGTAGAGTACTAAGCGAAACGGTGAAATCCATCCTAGCTAGGTGAAGAGAGGCACATGCACAAGATAGAGCGGAGGAGGAGGATTGGGTATACCTTGTGTGGAGGCGGGCGTGGGGCGGAGTGTGCTGCAGGCGGCCGGCGTCGGAGGAAAGGGAAGCTCGGAGGAAGCCAACCCTCGCTATTGTTTGCGTGTGGCCTCCCATGTCATCCAGCAGCCGCCGCTGCCACCACGCTCCCCGCCGCCGCCGCTCGCCGCACTCCCCGCCGCCTGCCTCCGCCGGTCGCTGCCGCCGGGAAAAGAGTTGGGGAGGGGTGGCGGCGGGCGTGGCCGTGAGCTCGTGAGGGGATTGGGAGAGGAGCCGCCAGGAAGAAGAGTTGGGGCGCGAGGGGATTGGTTAGGGTTTCTCCGTGATGGTTTTGTCTCACGCAAGTAGGGGCGTAAACGGATCGGATCGGATCGGATCGGATTTTGCCTCTACCATATCCTTTACCATATTTTTTTCTCGGATTCGGATCGGATCGGATAATGAACGGTTGCGGATTCGGGTATGGATAGATATAATCACGGATTCGGAACGGAAACGGAGTGGACTCGGGGCGGAAAGAAAATTAGTCGGATCGGTATACGCAATGTACATCATCAACCCACATAACAAAAAACAATAGCTCAACAACGTAATAATCTAACAAAGTTGTACTCTATTAGTTTAGAAAAATAGAACCAACTACAAATTGTGCTCCACAAATGAACTTCATAACTCACTAACTAGAAATTGTGCTCTATTAGTTTAGACATTTCGGCAGAAAATCGGATTATTCGGATTATAACCATCGGATAATCCTAACTAATATGCGGATAATTCATATTCGGATGCTATTTTACATACCATATCCTATACCGTATCCGGGTGTTCAGTTCGGAATCGGATATCCTTATCCGGCAGATTCTTCGGAACCGGATATGGATTCATTAAAACGGATTCGGCGACGGATTCGGTACGGAAATTATCCTATCCGTTTACACCCCTACACGCAAGTTCACCCACGAAGTGGGCCAAACTGAGCGACGCAGACGAGCCTGTGTCGCTCAGACCTAGTGCGCAGCGTGCTCCACATTGTCATGCACATATCAGTCAACACGAAGTAAAAATAAATATACCGCATCCAACGGCTATGGTGAAAAGTGGGAGGTAAAGAATACTATTCACCACGCATCTAACGGCCCAGAATCGCCTGGAGGGGCAAATGCTCTCAAATGGAGGGTAGGCTCTCAACCTTTATAGCAAGAATGTGTACGACACCCCCAAGGCCATCCCCAATTTTGGCGGCCTAGTCAAGGGCGGTGGATAACGTCCGGGCGCGCCTCCCAACAGGCGATAAGCGGGGTCCCCATGTTATAGATATGTGTGCAATGTGCGTAGGAGAACGATTTACATTAAATTTTAAATAATTTACATAGGACATTAAATAAAATGTAAACCCTAGAACTAGGATTTGCCCTACTATTGGTCATCTGAATCGGCCTTGAGTGGTGGAGTTCTGGACTCATTGTTCTTTGACACGGCATGTGGAGTTCTCGGTTGTCACACATGCGCTTCCAGTGGTACTGACGCCTATGTTGCACCGATCAAACAAGACACCCACAGAGACCAAGGTTCCCACGGGGACCAAGCCTGACAAGTGGGTGGTGGAGTTGCCGGCTCGTCTACACACGCAGCGCCCTAGTCCTTTCACTCCGCCAACTCCGGTAATGTTTCCTCCTCCTCTGACTCCAGCAACAGCAGTGTCGCGTTCTCTTCCTCTGGTTTTTGCTCCAGCAACACCGACGCCTCCTTCACCTCCAGCTCCGACAACAAGACCTACTTCTCCAGCAACGACATTGCGTGGAGAGGGAGCTAGGCAAGCGGCCGACTGTGTGGTGGGAATTGGAGTTCGATGGGAAGTAAAGTGGAATGGATAACGCAGACAAGGGCACATTTTAAAAAGGGAGCGAGGAGGCGAGCGGGCGGCAACGCATGTGCCCAAGCGCCGCTCCGTTTCCCGATGCCAACATTTATTGTGGCGACCCACCTAACACACTCAATCGCCTATTTATTCCCACACCACCAGTCTCGGCTTCCCACGCCTCCTTCTCCCCTCCTTTGCCTTCTCCTCCAGGACACCACGCTGCCATGGATGTACACAGGAAGTGATTCTCATGGCATGAGGCCACCGAGTTCGCTGAACACGACATCCTTGCGCCGCTGAAAGTCTGGGCCCATCGGATTGGGCGGGGTGCAGGTGGCACCAGTCCCAGTGGCAAGAATATCGATTGTGAGATCCAACGCTCCAAGCAGAAACTCCGACTTTGGTTGGACCTGATGTACTATCACGACAACGACTACTAGCCCACACTCTTCTGTGGGGAGCTAAGAGTTGGCGATCGACCCCTTCATGGGAGAACATCCACCACCGTAGAAGAATGTCGCCGAGCGGACGCGGTTCTAGTCACTGCCCGACCACGGTATCCAGAGAGTCCGCAAGGCTGCTCAGGCAGAAACCTTCTGCCGCCCCTACGGAGGCTAGCACCACCGACATTGAGTCTGACTCTGACAACGCTTCGTGTAGAGTTAGGAGGCGGAGAGTTTAATCTTGGCTTAAATTCAATCTCTTATTGTGTAAAACATGTGTCCGATCGTCCGCCGCCTAAGGCCATTTTTACTTCAAGGGTTTTTTTAGGGGATGGGAAGAGTGGGGATTGGAGAGGATTTGGTGAACACCCAATCCCCACAAATCCCCACAAATACTCTTCCCTTACAACACACTAGCATGGACTAGAGTTTTTGTTTTAGGCGAAAATGAGATGATTGGTAGGGGATATTTATGGCTTATCCCCTCCCATCCCCTAAAATACGTTAGGAGTAAACAGACTAGTGGGGATATTCCGGGATCCGGGATAATCCCCTCTCATCCCCTAAGGATGACTCCAATGGGGCGACGCAAACGGACGCGCGTTTGGTCCGCGTTTTGTCCGTTTGGGTCGGTAAACGGACGCGTGTCCGGCCCATGTCCGCGTTTTTTGGCCACTGCGCCCAACGGGCCGACGCATTGTGTCCGCCCCGGCCAGGGTTTTGATCATTTTTTCCCCGGCTAGGGTTTTGATCTCTGTTTTTTGGTCCTGGCCAGGGTTTTGAACATACTAAAATCAATCACTCCATACAAATAATACAATCCAAATAGTTCAGCAAATATTTATTACAGTCCAAATAATTTAGCAAATAATACAAATTGTTCCACTCATAGTCTTACAAACCAAATAAACAAGAAATCAGTAGTTCATCAAATGGAACTACTGGTTTCCGTAGTGCTGCCAGAGATGCTCCACCAAATCATTTGGAGACGAACATGGGCCACCTTCTCACGAACGTCACGGTGGAAGTCGAGGAACTGAGCAAATGTGGACGGTCCCTCGGGCTGAACCAACTCACCCTGAAACTGTCATGCCTGATCATGCATACTCTGATCGTGTTCATCCTCCACAATCATGTTGTGCATGATCACACAAGCTGTCATCACCTCGCACAGGGTGTCCTTGTCCCATGTTCTAGCAGGGTGTCGAACAATAGCCCATCGAGAGTGGAGGGCACCGAATGCACGCTCCATATCTTTTCTAGCACTTTCTTGTTCCTTGGCAAACTTCTTCTTCTTCTCATCATTTGGATTGGAGTTGGTCTTCACAAATGTAGTCCAGGTAGGGTAAATGTCATCAACAAGATAGTATGGCTTCTTGTACTCCCGGCCATTTATCTCATAGGTCACCTCGGGTGCTAGGCCATTGGAGAGCCTGTTGAACAGCGGAGACCGCTGCAGCACATTGATGTCATTGTGCGAGCCGGCCATGCCAAAGAACGAGTGCCAAATCCATAAATCTTGTGATGCCACAGGCTCAAGAACGACCGTGCACGCCCCAACATGGCCCTTGTACTGCCCATACCAAGCAAATGGGCAGTTCCGCCACTCCCAGTGCATACAATCTATACTCCCAAGCATCCCAGGGAAGCCTCTGGCCTCGTTGATGGACAAGAGCCGGTCAAGTCCGCATCATTGGGTTCCCTCAAGTACTCCAGGCCGAACACTTGCACCACGGCTCTGCAAAACTTGTACATTGCTTCTGGGCACGTGGACTCACTCATCCGCACGTACTCGTCAACAAGATCACCGGCAACTCCATATGCAAGCATGCGAATTGCGGCTGTGCATTTCTGATAGGACGAGAAGGCGAGGGCACCACACGCATCTCTTTTGCATATGAAATAATCATCAAAATGCATCACCCCAACCGAATACAATTGAACCATCCGGAAACGGCGCCGGAATATCTTAGGAGGATATGTGGGTTTCACCCGACGAAACTAGTCTCCATAGAGCTGGACATGGCCAGCTGACCTGTTCCGGTCCATGGCAGGAGAACGGCCCGGCAACGACCCTAGGAACACCCGCCGCACCCTCTCTATGTACTCATTGATGATGAGGGTGGCAATCAGACCATCACTCTCATCATCGGAGGAATCGTCTGATGATGACTGGTACATGATGTAGTTCTTGTAGTACCAGTGTAACACTCATCAGAGCTATCCATGGCCGAGTTCGTGCCTGAGTTTTTGCCGAGGCGAACGGCCGAACACCTTGTGGGCGGTGTTGGTGTCGCGGGCGCTGCGAGAGATATGGCCGCAAGATTCACCGGCCGTGGCGGGGAGGAAGCTGCTCCGGTGACGGCGGGGAAGAGGAGCAGCAAACGGCGTCCACGGAATGGCCTGCAGTGCCAAATCGAGGTGGCGACGGCGGGGTGGCGACGAGAGGGGCGAGGGAGGAGGAGGAGATTGGGGTGGGGAATGATCTGATACGCGGGGCAGGGTGGACTAGGGGAGGACAGAATAGCGCTCCGCGCGCGTCCGTGGCCAACGCAAATCTGGCCCAAATTTAGGCTGAGGATGGGTCGCGGCGGACAGAAAAACGGAGCTCGATCCGTTTGCGCCGCCCCGTTGGACCGTATTTTTAGCTCCGGCGGATAGGAACGGAGGCGCGCGGACTCGATGCGTCGCCCCGTTGGAGTCATCCTAGAAGACACACCGGAAGTAAACAAGGCCAACAGAATTTACGACCGCAGATGGAGATACTCCCATGCGTGGAAGTTGGTGCCTTGGTAGACGTGCCAATGTTTGGTGGCCACGCACGATACTTATCGAGCTACCTTTCCCACCATAGCTAGACCGCTAGAGCACTTTCGGTATATGCCAAACAAAGCGACCTGATATTAGTCAACCTCCAAATATCGTGAATGCATTAGGAAAACCAGACACGCAGTCGTTATGGATGAGGATCGACCTTCTTTTTGAGAAAAATGAGCATCGACTGGTTTCCTGTACTCAGAAAATTGTCCGACGATTGTAGACGACAAAGCCCGTTCAGGAAACCCATCTCCTTAACGCATGTACTGGGAGCTCCTATGTATCGCTCCTCTTTTTTTTAAATTTCGGATAGCTTTATTCAAACACTAGCGTCATCAGCCAACTGGCTTGTGACCAGAAAATCTGGAGGCGAGCCCAACCAGCTGCTCGTCTCCGACAAGTTACAAGCAGTCTTTGCACAGAGGTGCGCAGTTTGATTTGCCGCCCTCGGTACATGCTAAATACAGAAAAACATAAAATCCCTAGCTAGTTCTCTAACTTCTAATAAGATCGGAGCAACAACCGACGATTGTTCTGCTCCGTGTTCCAGAGATTAACAATCTCCGTCTCGATCACCACCTTTGGGTAGCCTCTTAGGAAGATGATTCCATCTCTAATAGCCAAAGTTTCCGTGACCAGCGGATCAGTAACTCCCGGGTAGGGCTTTGCCCATGCTGCCAAGAATGAAGAGGGGCCTCGAGCCACACCTCCACCTCCTCCTTGGTGAGAAACAAAAGACACACCACCATCAGTATTGATCTTGACAAGACCCTCATCTGGTGGTCGCCAACCATGGCCTGGGAGCACCTTAGTGAGCTTCTTCGGAATTTCAAGAATCGCTAGCGCCTCCTTTACCATTTTCATCGACTGAACTGGATTATATCCCCTTTAATTATCATGAGTCCAACTGTTCCGGGACGACCAAATCGCCCACATAATCGTAACAATCTTAGCTCGTTCGGACTCTGAGAACATCTTATCACAGATAATATCTCTGGACCATGTATTTGGGTGAAGCCTTGGTAGTTTGACATCTAACCAAATTTCGGCTTCAGCCAAAAAGCCTTCGCATGAGAACAGGTTATGAGAGCATGCATTAAATCCTCATCCTCTGCTAGGCAAACTTTGGATCTTGCAATCTCAGCAATATGTCTATGTTTCAACAAAGACTCCACTGGCAGGATTCCACGCAGAACCCGCCACCAAAAGACCCTGACTTTCGGCACAACATTAAGTTTCCAGAGCTGTGTCCATAGCTGTTTTTCTGTCATTGAGGATTCGGCCATCGTCCCTTCACCTAGAACAGGATGCTCGTTGCGGTTCACTAGAGCTCGATACGCAGATTTTTACAGAATAGACACCATTCTTCTAGTGTGCCCATGCCCAGAAATCTTCCCCTCCGTTCCTTCTCAACGATATATTTAGGATCACGTCTGCTTCTGGAGTGGTAAAATTTCTTCTCACTAGATCAATCTTCCAGACCCCATTAACTGAATCAATCAGGTCGGAAACCTTTGGAATTACATCCTTAGGACTGTCATCGTACTCTAGTTGAACTGATGGTTTCATAGAGGCAAAGCACGAAAGCCAACAATCAGTCCACGTATTAACCGACTGCCCATTACCAATACGACGAATCAGCCCAATCTGAAGCGCTTCTCTGCCAGCAACAATTGCACGCCAAGTTGCCGAGGAACCGTTGCTTGCAAGAAATCCGAGCTTGGAAAGTACTTGCCTTTCAAAACCCTAGAGCAAAGCGTGTTCGGATCCGTCATCAATCTCCAACCATGCTTGCCCAATAGAGAGACATTAAAGGTTCGCAGCTCGCGGAAACCCATCCCCCCCTTTGATTTTTGGTGTAGCTAAGGCCTCCCATGATAACCAGTGAACAGAACGTCTATCAAGGAATGTATCGCTCCTCGCTAGCTGGAAGTTTGAACGCGCCCGCACGGGAAGCTGGTAGGAGACCTCGCTCTTGTTTTCGAAAGTATATGGGCTTAGCCCATTAAGTCTGTTTGCTTGGATCTGTGTTGAAGTTTGTCTCGATACATACAACTTCATCAATACGTTTTTTTTTGTGGGGGGGGGGGGGGGATACGTTTCTTTTTGATCGAGACTCCCATGTACAACACGTATCTTCTTCTACTCCCTCCGATCCGAATTATTGGTCGCGGGGTTGTTTTGCAAAAACAACCCGGCTCTTTTTCACCTGAAGGGGAAACGTCCTCCCACTGGTCAAACTCGCGATGGCCGCTTGAAGACGAAGTGGAGGCGAGGACGGCGAGCTCGCGGCGGCCGCCTCGAAGACGAAGTGGAGACGAGGACAGCGAGCACGCGACGGCCGCCTCGAAGACGAAGTGGAGGCAAGGACGGCGAGCTCGAGGTCAAGGGAAGAAGGCCGCAAATCGAGCGCGGCGGCTCTCTACCGGTGACGAAGAAGACGGCGTCGATCTCGTCACCCCCGCCATCCCAGCTTGGCTCCGTTTGCAGGGAGAGGTACGGGAGGACGCCGCAGCTCGTGGCGGCCATGGATTCGTCCCTCACCGGCCCCATCCCGCCGTCCCCAACACTTCCTTCCCAACCCTGCTCCTGCTGCGACCGCGACAGCTTCTTCATCCTTCAATTGCGCGCGCCCAGCAGCCAATCCTATCGCGTGGCGCCGTCTGCTTCCTCCCCGCGCCGGCCGGCGGTGATGGGCGCCTGGTCGGTGACGGCCCTGCTGCTGCTTCTGGCGGCGCTCGCGGGGGCGGCCTTCGCCGGCGACATCGTCCACCAGGACGACGACGCCCCCAAGATCCCCGGCTGCTCCAACGACTTCATGCTGGTGCGTGCGCGCCCGCCCCCATCCTCCTTCGTTCCCTTTCCTGCTGATGATTATCGCGCGCTGCTGTGGGTGGGCAATAGGCAGAGAGGGAAGTAGGCTACTCCCAAGATCCCCAGCTGCTCCAACGATTAGGCTGCCCGAATTCCCGGTTCCGAGCTGGCGCGCGAGAGCTGATATGAGGAAATCGGCGGCTACGGCGCGACGGCGCATCTGGATCGGGGAGGAGGGTGGGTGGTGCGTGCGCGTGGTGAGAGAGATGGGGCGGGTTGGGTGGGTGCGTGGTCTCGCGGGGGTTTTTTGTAAAATATATTTAAAACACACCTCCGCCCATTAATTCGGGTCGGAGGGAGTATCTAAATAGGAGCACCCCACTACCTGATTTTCCAGCCTTCTCCTGCCTCCACGTCATCTCCTACCGCCGGCGCGTTACGTTTTCGCACGTCTCGCTTCATCATGTTCCTGTCCCTGGCATCGCTTCATCGTACCTTTTTTGTTTTGAGGAACCGTTTCATCGTACCTAGGCCTGCGCGTCCCTACTTGGGCCGGAAGAGAAGCCCACATGGGCTGGACCACATGCTTCGCTCGCTCGGCCAGTCGTTCGTTGATGTTCGTCTTCCTGATGGTGCTCTCCGCCGCCGGCGCCCATGATTTCATGCCAACAAATCCTCCCGCTGCCACCTATTCCCTCCTCGCCACAAATGCTTGAAACCGTCCCCATGGTGCCTAGCATTCATCAGCCATCATTGCTTTCAGAAAACCGTCCCCATGGTGCTAAGTTTAATTGAATCGCCGCCGCCTCCATCTTTAAAAGGATCCCCGTGTTGCAAATCATTTCCAGCGTGCCCGCTGCTCGCATCCATCTCTGGTCAGCCGCTCCAGATTCTCCTCCCCCCTCTCGCCTTTCATGTTTATCTCCTTACTCATGTTTGTCACCTTACTCATGTTTGTCAATCTGTTAGGTCGCTCTCCGCTCAAAAGCTGCTCGACGTTTTGCCTCCCCCGATTTCATTGGATTTTCACTGGCATGTGTTGCTCACTCAAGTCCCCACAGATTTTTTTTTGGATTATGATTGGATTCTAAGTGCTGGTTTGTTTATATTGGTTCCCGAAAGGCTCCAATCTCCATGCAGTATACATGAATCTGCGAAGAAAAATAAACCAAGGGCAACACCAACGGCCTATCTCCACATAGGAACTAAGAGCAGCATGACCTGCACCAAAGATCGGCTCTGAGGACCAGAACAGAGCAGAGTCCATGATCCCATTCACCTCCTTTTGTTAATTTCCATGCACTAGCTTTGCTTACAATCGTATATTTTTCAGTATTATTTTTCTGCGCTGACTGTGGGCATGATTTTATTTTTACAGCCGGGACCCAAACCATAGTATGAACTCAACTCTCTGGATCCTAGAATTGCAGACATGTTAGTGCACAAAAGATAATGTTCTTTGGCGAGAGATGGGTAAGCATTATTGCTATTTGTTGTTTAGCTCATGTGTGCTGTATTTGAATTTTCATGCATTCTTGCAGGTGCCTCAAAAGTCACAAGTTAAATATTATTTGTACAATCAAGTCAGATTTACACTATTTTATATACATTTATCTTATTTACCTATCAATTTATAACAGTATGCACCTTTCAAAACTATTTGAAGATTTCAAATTGTGTATGTACATACTTTTGTACGTAAATTTCATAATAATAGCGTGTTGATTGTGATTTATTTGCCGTTCTCCATTTTCATTTACTGTTATTTATGAGTTAAATTTTCTTTGTACTTACCAGTTCACTCTTCCATGGATGTTCCTTCAAATCAGTAGTTTTTTTCATGACGTTCCTTCAAATCAGTAAGTCGTCACGTATCTTCTTCAAGAAATCTGTAGCAACTTCTATAACAGTACAAATTAGTTGTTTCATAGCATCGCATACGAAATCGTACAATTTTTATCCAGTTTTTTTATTGGTGGTGTAATCCTTTTTCAGACCCACTACTTTCGGCAATAGGGTCATGCGGTCGCTCCCGGCGGCGGTGGTGCCCATGGACGACAAGCTTGCCTCCATGTACTTGGAAGAGATCATCCTAGCTGCCCCTCTCCTCTGCAATGAGATATGCATCGTCAAGCAAATCCACACTATGGGTACCTAGAGTCTTTCTTTGGTCTGTTAGGTGATTTGCGTTGGATCTTTGTCTGATTTTTAAGTGTTGAATAGTTTCAGGACAAGCTGCATGCGTGCAGAGGCTTGAACTGAGAACACCATAGCCACAGTTGTGGGAAATGATTGTGATACATTGAATAGATTGGAAATTCGCTTTGGAGCTCGGGCTCATATGCTCCCGTTTTTTTCGACAAAATTTAGCAAATTGAAAACTTATCAAAAAATTCCGAAAAAAATCATGCATGTACCTGACCATGTTGCGCACCACCATGATTTGTTTCGCGCCGAAATGACTTCGTATGCGCCCTGTACAAAAATGACAAATTTCCTGTCAGATTTGAGATTCAAAATTTGAATTTTCTGACAGGAAATTTGTCATTTTTGTACAGTGCGCATACGATGTCATTTCGGCGCAAAAAAAAAATCATGGCGGTGCGCAACATGGTCAGGTACATGCATGATTTTTTTCGGAATTTTTGATAAGTTTTCAATTTGCTAAATTTTGTCGAAAATACCCGGAGCATATGCTCCCGGGAGCCAAAACGCTGCTCTCGTAAAACAAAAGCCTAGTTTTAGTTTCCTTGATTTCTTCTTTTCGTTTTCCTAATCTCTTTCATGATATATCAGTCAGTGATTGCCTAAAGTCTTGCCACTTGAAGTAATGGTGCATCTTTTGTTTTATCTTATTTTATTTGTAAAATATCAACCAAACTAAAGCCATCTGAGCAAAAAAATTGCATTTCCCCAAACTTTGATGCCTTTACTTTATTATAAGATATTCCATCATGTCCTGCATCTTATATCTACCGACTAATCCCTTGATTCTCTTTATATGTAATTATCATCAGTGTGATAGATCTTGCGAAACACACATGTATTCATGCCCAGAATTGATCTGCTATTTGTATAATCCTGGTAATAGTCTTTTGTCGACTAAATTCTAGAAGAAATAGTAACATTACTGCGAGGCTGAAACAAGTTTGTGAAAAAAAATAACAGATATACATGTATAATTTGACTGATACCTTAGTAGTTGATCGAACCCCTCCAGCTTATGGTGGGAAGATTAGTAGTTGATCCAACTCTCCATCTTATGGTTAGAAAGTTCAATAAAACTTCCAATTGACTAGAATTTGTGAAGATTAATAGTATGCTAAAAACCTTGGCTGAGTACATGCCTCCTTTGGTTACTTATGAGTGTACATGTGTGCAGCATAAGTATAGTGTTTTGAGGGAAAGACTCCTATGAATATTATTGGTTCAGTTTTCTTACCTGCCCCGTCAGCGCTTGACAGTCTGCTCAGTCCTGGTGTTTGATCAATTGAGATCACAGTGCCGCGTTCACAAACTCTGACAGATTGACCAAAGATATCTTATATTTCCATTACAAATTCGGAGCTTCACATCGCAAATGTAGCTGGCATTGAACACTGTCGTGTAAACAGCAAAAGTCCATGTATGATTACCATTCTTATTTAGACATACAGAATTAAAGTGCGCTCATATGTCCCGCAGCAACGCGCGGGGTTTCATCTAGTGTCTCAATGCTAGCAAGGTACAATATGGGCATGAAAAAAAACGTAGATTAGATCTTGGACATGCGGTCAGACAAAAATAGTTTTGATTTTTAAAAATGGTTCCGATTGTTTGAAAAAATGTTTCTGATTTTTGAAAATAGGAACCATTTTAAAAAATGAACCATTTTCAAACTTAACGATTTTCAAAAAATAGAACATTTGCAAAAAAGGAACATTTTCAATAACTCAGAACCATTTTTCTGAAATTTGTTCATTTCGACAATGCTTCCGGTTTTGAAAAATATTCATTTTTTAAAACGGATCCGATTTTTGAAAATAGTTCAGATTTTAAAAATTGTTCATTTTTTAAAATGGTTCCAATTTTTAAAATGGTTCATAAAAAACTGAAAATGGAAATGGTTCGTATTTTGAAAAGAAGGAAAAAGAATGAAAGAGCATGAAAAATAAAATAAAAAAGAAAAAAGGAACGGAAAAAGGAAACAGAAAAAACGAAAAAGAAACGGAGAAAAATGAAACATACCTGCTGATGGGCCGACCCCCACGTCTGATCCCTGTGGGCAAGTTAGAATACCGACTAGCAAAGGGCGACATATAGTGGATGCGCCGACTCGCAAAGGGCGACATATAGTGGATGCGCCGACTCGCAAAGGGCGATATATAGTGGATGCGCATGTACTGGGTTTTTCGGGTAAAACCTATTTGCCGCTCTTTGCGGCGCGGGAGGCTTGCGCCTCACACCCCGCGCCACACTGGGCCAGCCCATTTTGCCTTTTCTATTTTTCTTCATGTTTTTTCACCTTTCTTTTATGTTTTCCTTTTCATTTTCATTTCCCTTTCTTTTTTGTATTTTTTGAAAAAAATTCACAAAAATGGTGTAACATAAAAGGGGGTTTAGACAAGTTTCATACCTTTCCACTTTCAGATAGCAACTTGAGGTGTTTTGCATTTGAGATCCTATGCAGAAACATACATTCACCGATGTTATCGTCATTAACATCAGCAAAACTGACTGGGACATTACGCTCAAGATCCACATATGCAGTCTCTAGCAACGCCATATGGTCAAAAAAAGGTGTTCTACCGCAAAAGTTATCTAGCTTCAGGGAGACAAGGCCTGGAGTAGAAACATGGAGACGGTAATCCAAGAAGTAGCAGCAGAAACAGATGCTCAAATGCTTCAGCTTTGAAAATTGTTCAAACCGAAAAATGGTTCAAATCCCGGAAAAATTCAAATCTTAAAATTGTTCAAATTTGAAATTTATTCAAATCTGAAAAATCGCAATGGATCTCGAGCATCATGTAGCCTGTTTTGAATTTTTTAAAACGTTGCGAAAAATTCGAACAAAAATAACTGGACGTAGCCAACTCTATGCACTACAGTTCTGCAAGTTTTCAATATGGAATACCTGCTATTTTTGGCTCGAAAAAAGACAAATCCAACATTTTCTGAGAAAAAAAGATATACTTCCAAGATTTGTATTTTCTCATTTTTTGCTGAGTCTAGAATACAAGGTGTTTTGTATAGAATTTTTTACAAACTTGTAGTGCATAGTATGACTACATCATGGTATTTTTTTTGTATTTTTTGAAGCTTCAAATTTGAACTTTTAAAAAAATATCCAAAAAAAGGGCTACATGGTGCCCGGGAGCCATATGATCACAATCATGTTTTCATATAGATCTGACCTGTTGACCTGTACTTTAAGATGTTAAGATGATACATGTCCCCTTATATACTCGTCCATGAGGCTCAGCAATATAACCAACATATTCCGCTAATCTCATAATTCGACATGGTATCAGAGCGGAAAGATCGTTGACCTAGCCGCTGACACGCTTCTGCGCGACGTGCCCCCCCCCCCCCACCCCCCCGAGAGATCGATCTCCATGATCTCTCTCGGGGCCGCATGACCCGTACCTAGGGTTCGTCCGCCGGTCGGTTCATCGGCTGTCCTAGAGTATTTTTTTGATCTTTAGATCGGTTTGTTCTCCGCCGACCGCTCGGCCGGCTCTTATTTTTTGGTTCGCCGATCATAGATCGGACAACCGCCCGTCGTCTTCTCGTGCCTATACTGCGACAATATCATCGATTGTGCACCGTCTGGCTTCTCGACACCGGTCATCATGGCCGACACGTCAGCGTTGACTCCGCACCGTTCGGCTCCTCCAGGCCGGCTATAGCGGCCAATCGGTCGGCTGTTGCGCCTGACTCGCTCGCGCCGACTCTGCACCGACCGAATTGTTTTCATCAACCGTACAACAAGGGTGGACGCGTCGCTTAAGGGACGCCTCGATGCGTTGTAGTCGGCTTCTCTCCTTTTCAGGGTCTCCATCCCCGGTTCGTCTTCGCCATAATCGACAGAGACTTCACTGACAACGTCGCATCGAATCCCATCTAGGTGTCGTCCCTGCCATGGCGCGTACATCGCTTCATCTGTTTGATCAACCGATCGTGCTCTTGTCTAAACACGTCCCCGAGCACACGCCTATCACTGATCGAGCTGCGGGCTGCCGTTGCGTCGGCCCTTCAGGCCGTCACGCCGCTACCCATGGTCCATGTTGCCGGCTGCCAATGTACCTTCCCAGGTGTGTACGCCGCAACACCGACTCGCGCTCCGCAGCAATGCCGCCCCTCTCGGGCTGTAGCATTGTTGTACGCGGTCTTCATCGCCGTCCCTACGCACCAACGTCTTCGGCTCCCACCGCGCCACCTCCTACGGCGCGGGTCGCCAATGTCCGCACATGGTCTTCGTCATGCCGCCGGGTTCTTCCTTGCCAACTTCAAGTATCGCCGCCGCAGTTCTACATGTAACCTCCATGGCCACTTCAGGTCGTCACAGGTCCTGCCTACTACATCTTGTTCAGGTGCCCAGCATGGCCACTCTAGGCTGCCGCTGCCTTCGCCGCCTACTATGTCTTCGTCCACCACGACCTCTTCGCTCGCGCCATCTTCTCGTCCCCGACTACGCCTACCCCGACAGCCGTGGACTGCATAAGCACCTTCCTCTTTGCCGCTCTGCCATGCAACCGTCCAGGAGGCCTCCTCTGCTAGTCCCTCCGATGATGGCGTATGATTCACGGTGGTCCCTGTCCCCGCACGCACGGTACTGGCAATACTGTTCCGTGGCTTCGTCTCTGACGTGTCCGCGAGTCTGCCAAACTCGGATTGGCACCTCGTCTTCATCGGCTTCACCTCCCTCCTCTACAATTGCCTCGACCACATGACTGACTTCTTCTATGCATACTCGGTTCTGGCAAAGCTGGAGTAGCCTTCATCCCAGATGTGCACTTTGTTCTGGCAAAACTATGGCATCACCTCATACTCGATGGCTCAGACTGCATCGTCTCAGGCATCGGCATCCGCGACCACTGTCTCGACACGTCTCCATCACTCTCCTTGCGCACTACGTGACCATGGCTTCAAGTGCGTCTATCTCGACACTGGCAACCCCGACCACGACATCGACCATGCGACCCCTCACACGAGACGACCAAGTCTGCACCGCCCAACGCTCTTGGCTCCCTCGTTGAGCACCTCATCAGCTTCCTCCACAGTCTAAAATTCCAAGCCGTGACACCGTCCACAATGTTCCCGCTCCTATCGTGAGGGGGGGGGGTGTCAGGCCACTGTCTACTTCGGTTTCTCTCCAGTCTGACCATCTACGACGCTACTATTCGTGACGCTAACGCTACGACTACGGGGGATGTTAGAGTATAAGTGTATATGATTGTTATGATAGTTTAGGATGGAGATCGGATCCGTTTCCTTACAAAATCGACTTGACTTAAACTTCCAGATGATACGCCGATATATACTCGCCCATGTGGCTCAATAATAAATCCGACATATTTCGCCAATCTCATAATGTCGCAGCAGTGGAACATGGGGTTCCCCTAGTACTGCCAAAGTGGGTCCACCCCATGTGGGCCCAAGATGAAGATGGACAAGACCAAGACTCAAGTCAATCTGGCGGGTTCACCGTCAAGACACGCACGGCCTACATCGACAAAGGGCTCGGTCCTGGGGACCTTCCGGGTCCCCGAACCAAGCAAGAAGGCCAGGAAGGACCCGAGAGCCCGAGTTCCCGGCAGGAGGCCAGGCTCCCTCTCGGGTACTTCCCCATGTCCCTGTGGATAACCTCTCCACCTCACCGCGGAAGACTTGGGAAGCAAGGCGAAGGCAGCGCGGGCGGGAAGCACGTCCCGTGGTGATGTCAGCTCCTGTCCACCCCAAGGCGGACGCTCCCACCTAACCCAAATGAGACGCTAGGCTGAGGAGAGGCCACGTCTCCTCCTAAACTAGATGAGGAGGGTCCTTCACCCGAAGGTCCCTCACGCCCCTCACGTGACCATGTGGCAACCCTAGCCTATAAAAGGAGGACCAAGGCACGGAGGGGGAGGAAAAAGGAAGAAAGAAAGGTCGAAGCAAGGACGAACACAAGGTAGAACCAGAGCAAGACTAGATTAGGGCTGCGAAGGTAGAGAGGAAGGTGATATCCTCCGGGTCAGGATCTGTCCTTCTTCTACCTCCAGCCAAAACCCTTCCGGGTGCCCCATCCGGGAGGTTCCATTGTAAGCCACACTATGAAGAACTCATCAATCCAGACATGCAGGAGTAGGGCTTTTAGCCTCCGGGCGGCCTAAACCTGGGCAGCCCCTTGTGTCCCTTTGGTTGCATGCTTTGATCGTGGAGAGGAGAGCTTGATCTAGACACGCCCAAGAAGACGATTCTCAGCCTCCTTCGCGCCCCGTGCCGAACCTAAAAGGGGGTATCCTATACTCCCGGTGTCCGTGCAATGAGACACGACATCTGGCGCGTCAGGTAGGGGGCGCAAGCACTAGTTTCATCTTCATCAAGTTCATCGGCAAGTTCTTCATCGAGCATGCCGCCAAGGAAGAAGGGAGACCCTGCGGTGTCCAAGCCGGTTTCTCCTTCACGCACTCAAGCTTCAGATGAACGCCGCGCTGCTGGCGCGCGGCGGAGCATCTCTCCGTCCCCGCCTCCCATGGAGAGGGTGGCGCCGGACGAAGTGGACAGTCGCGACAAGGACAACGGCCCTGGTGGAGCGGCGGCTCCAAAGGGCACCACCATGCCTCCTCCTCGCTCGGGGGAGAAGAGCGTCTGCAACGGCGCTAGCAAGGAGCCCACCGCTGGAGGAGGGAACCACGGCGTTCGCCCCAGCGGGGATCCACGAGCATCCAAGAGCAAGACCTCCGCGCACTCGCCTTCGGACGTGCAAGCTCGCCATGATGCTCTAGTCGCTGCCAAGGCCCTGATGCAGTTCCCTCCAAGCAGCGGTGATGTAACATCCCAAGTTTTTCAAAAGGTTGAAAAATCAGAAAAATTTAAAACTTTTGAAAACTATTATGTATTTTGCTTTAAAAAGAAAATCATGCATGCATTCATCATCATATAGCTTTGTTTGCTTTTTGATATTTCAAAAGTGGGAAATAAATTTCCACTTGCAAACATATTTAAGAAAATATATTAGTAGAGCATTTATGCTCCAAATTCTTTTGACTTTTGAACTTATTGTTCCGTTAATTTTGCTTGTGAATTGATTGTATTTGTTGAAATATTTATATTTGTAAAATGTTTATCTGGTTGTATTTAAGTTTTATTCAAGCCACATTTGATTTGTTTTAAACCTATTTTATTTTTGACATCAAGTGTCATATTGTTTATTAAACCAGTTTGAAAATCAAAATGATTTTCTATTTTAAGAAGTGTGTTTGGTTGTGACTTGTTTGTATGTATTGGGAATTATTCTATTACTTACCTATTCTCTATTTTCAAATTTATAGTTTTGCTTTTAAAAGAAAATGTTTATTTGGATTTTAAAATGAGTTTTGAATTCATTTTGAATTAGCAAACACTTTATAAACAAAATGTTTTAGTGCACAATTATCTTAGTGAGTGATATGTAATATGATTACTCATATTTTGGTATGGATTAAATTTAAGTTCAAAAGAATGTTATAAAATCCTATTTATAAAATTTAACATAAAGGTCTATTTAAACCTTTATGTAATGTTTGAATTTTTTAAAATTTGAAAAGTTGGAAAATGATTTTTGAAAGTTTTAACACAAAGGATTTTATTTTACAAAACTATAGAAATTGGTTTGAATCCTATTGGATTTAAAATTCAAAAGTGGTGAGAGTTTTCAGAAATGGAAAACAACAAAGAACAAAAAAAATTGGAGACGGGCTAACTGGGCCAAGCCCACCTTCTTCTCTTCCTCGCGCGCGCGCAGAAGCAGCCCAGCAGCCCACTCCCTCTCCCTCGCTGACACCCCGGACCCACATGTCATCTCTTACCCAAGCCGTGTCGAGCACGGCCACCTCCACCGAACCCTAGCTCCGAATCCGGAGCGAAATCCATCGATTTAAACGGATTTGATCCGAATCTTCCTGCCTATATAAACCTCCCCGAACCCCTCTCTCAAAGCCCCCGAAAACCCTAGCCAATACGCCCCCAGGCTGCCAAGAATCGAGCTCGCCGAGCCGCCATTGCCGCCGCCGTGTTCTTCGAATTCCGGTAGACTCCGGCAACTAATCACCTCCCCGTTGCCTCCTTTCTTCTCCTTTGTTCATTGCGCATCTCCCTGACCTGTTCCCGTATTTTTGTGTGCATGGAATCGAGCAGTGCTTCCTCGACCCGACGGCTCCGTCCGCCTCCTCAATTTCGGTGAGGGATCCCTGCCGCTACAGCCCGCCCCCGTCTTCCACGGCTGCCCCTCGACCTCGCCTCGATCTCCCGCTCCATCTGGTATGAGTCGCCCATCCCGCAAGCCCTGCAGCGTAGACGCGTAGATTCCGGCGATGGAACCACCGTGTGTTCACCGGAGTTCCTCCGGACGGCAGCGCCGCCACTTTGTGGTCGTTTAGATCTAGACCGTAGGATCGTCCGTGTACGGCCAGGATTAGATCGCGCTGCGAACCGGTACCAGCCAACGGAGGAGCGCCACGTCGACAAGCTGCCCACGAAGCCGCGCCGCATCCGTCCGCATCCGTCCGTGTCCGTCCGCATCCGTCCGCGCCCGCATCTGCCCGCGAAGAAGACGCGCTCCAATCGGAAGACGCCACGTCGACCAGGGACTTCAGCATGAGGAATCTTTCCGTTTTCTTTTCACGTTACAAATAGATCCCTGCGATTTAATTTGATCATTAATTTTTATTGCCTTATCCAAAAATTATAAAAAAAATATTTGGGTAGCATATCATGCGTAGAAACTTTTGGAAGGCTTAAACTTAAGTTTTGCCGAATTAATTTTTGTTTAATTTTAAAAGTGGCTTAATTAATGCTTTTGAACATATTTCTAATTTAAATTTTGATATTTGTTTAAATCCTTTCTATATATTTATGTATGACTAAGTTTTGGCCGTGGGAATACTCTATTATTTTTGTAAAATTATTTTCAATGATTTTTGAGTAAATATTGATTAACTACTTTTTAGGTGTTATTTTTAATAAATAAAATGTATTAAAAATTATTTCCTTCTTATATTCGAGTTATAAAATAACTTAGTAGTATTTTGAAGACTTTAGTACTAAAAGTACTTAGATATATTTTGTCTCTCAAAACAAAACTATTTCTTTCTTAGAAAATATTTGACAAGTATTTTGACAACACTGTTCCTTAGAAAATTTTAGCATCTCTTATGTTGTTAACTTTTTCCTTAGAATTTATTTGTGACTTATTGTTTGACCCTTGGTCCTTAGTTATTTTTGGACCATCTTACTTGCTTGCATTCCTTAGAGCATTTTCATAAGCATGGCATGCATATTAAGTCCTTAGTATTATTTTTGTACTTCTTACATGACTTCCTCCTTAGAAATTTTGAGGATACATGTTAGCTATTATGACTCTCCTAGTCAAAAACCACTAAGTTAGAAATTAGTAGAAATCAAGGAAGGACTTAGCTTGAAAACAAGACTGCAGAAGCATCTCCAAGAAGAAATGACTTAGAAGAAATCAAGAGAAAGTTCATGAAGACCAACCAGCTGCATTTTCCAAGTCTACATTTCCTTCTATCCTTTCTTCCTCCTTCTTTTAAACTTCATGGTGGCTAAGTTATATTCAAGATCAACCTTCTGCCAACATCATCAAGTCTTCAGAACCATCAAGTCTACAAATTGCAATGAAGTTATCACATCAAGTAAAACTACAAGGAAGCAAAGAGAAGAATTTTAGAAGACCAACTACTTCTTTTCTTTCTATCCCGTTCTTTCTATTTTTGTCTCACTTTGGACATAGACCAAGTCCTTGGTGTTTAAGACTAAGTTCATAGAGTGATATTTGAAGATCAATAAAGCTGCAAAGGAGTTGAAGATTATTTGAAGACCAAACTGGTGAAGACTTAGAGTAGCCTTACAACCTTCAATTGGTGGTTTTATCAAATTTATTTTACTCTACCTTGACCTTGCCTTAGCTGAATAGGATAATGTTATTTTGTTATCTTTCCTTATTTTGTTTTGCTTGTCTTTCATACCACATTTCTTTGTATCATCCTGCATCTCATGCATATCATATTTTTCCAAGTGTTGCATTTATGATTGTATGTTTATTTGTGATTTGTTTGACTTGTTAGAAATTCCGGAGAGAGATGAAAGTGGTTGCAACTGCTACTACTACACTTCTGTTTGCCAAGGCAAGTGGCACACCCCCATAAATTTCCTAATTATTTTTTATATGCATTACTTAGTGTATTTCCTTATATGCATGTGTTGGATAGTATTATTGCTATATGCTAAACCCACCATACCTTTACTCTAGTTGTGTCTAGAATCCCCTTTGATAACTTAGTAGAATATTTGATGCTATGCAAATGTGTTTTCTTTAAAGCTTAATTCTACTAAGTAATTTATCACCTGGGTGGACTTGGTTATGAAAAGATGATGGAAAGGTTGAGTGTCATCTCTTAGGGGTGACCTCTAAGGGATGGTCACTTGTGGTTGCCACCCAGGGTATTAAGGGGCCAATGTTTTCTCTAAGTGAAGATTGCTTACCGTGCAGCCATTAGTCATATGGGCTCTGGCTAGATGGATTAAGTTGCGTGGACTCGTCCCGACTTGACAGGAGGTGGTAGAATGGTTAGAATGGGAGCGCGTCAAGTCGGTATGGGATGGGAAAATGCTTCTGAAAAGTCTCGTCTCAACTCTCTCCTTTTCCTTAGCACAAATTGTGTGCTTGAGGATAGTTTGGGTTTGTTGGGTCTAATGGTGAAAGTGCACAACCTCTGCAGAGTTAAAAACTAAGTACTTAGCCGTGTCCCTGGTTACGGACAATTTGAGCAACTGATCAAGGATTCAACGGAGGCTTCATCATTCCAATTTCGAAAGTAAAACTTGATGGTGAACAAGGGTAGATGAGACTATGGTTTTATACCATATCGTCTCCAACTTTTGAAGAAAATGTTTTACAAAGTGTTAGGCAAAATTGGCTTTTATGCAAAATAGCCTTGAAACTCCACCAGCCAAATATGCATATAGGCTATTAGAGTTATTCCATTAAGTGTCCACATAGTATCACTTGCCGGATCCATTTTTAATGGTATCTGACCCACTCTGTTGCAAAATTTTATTTGTTGCAGAAATTTCTGACGATGAGTAAGGTTACGTTTGGGTTTCGAGTCTGCAACCAACATGTTTTCGCCTGTGGCACATGCAAAGGATGAGGACTCCATGAAGATTTATTTCCGCTGCTTTACTCTTTCAAGCTAGCTATATGCTATGCAAGTTGTAATGAATATTTTACCAAGTCTGGATCATTCGATGTAATAATGATACTTTGTTGTGATACTACGTCTTAAACTGTGTGTGCAAATGAAACGATCCAGGGGTTTGCACTATACACAGGTACCTCGCCATATTTTAAGTGCAGGTACGTTACAGATGGTATCAGAGCACTGTGTTGCCTGTAGGTTCGAAACCCTAAGTCTGGTTAGAAATAAGAAAGCCCATAGGACAAAACTTTATTTGCTTTTTGTCTAAAAACTTTTGATATCATTCTTGTAACTTCTTAACTATTCGCGTTCTAAATGCCTTCTCTTATTTATAGATGTCCCGCCTCCTGGAATCACTCAAGAAGTGTCCAACCATGACCATGACCTTGGAATGCGAGACCGAGTTTCCAAAAGCTTTGAAGGACCTCATGTTGAGCATGGGATTTGAAGGAGCAGCCGTCTACAAAGGTTTTCCATTCATGGGTGAAGGCCAAGAGTACTGGTGGGTGCAACTCCATCTATACAAGAACAAAGATGATGACCACAAGACCGAAGGTTGCTGCATGTTCACAAACCCAATAATTCGAACATCATTCTTTGATTCAGCCAGAAGTGCAGCTTGGGAGGCCATCGAACACCTTGGAAGAAGACTTCGATTCAGACTCCAGAACACCCAGAAGTACATTGATGAACCGAAGGAAATAGAGGAAGAACTCGATGCACTCAAGAAGAAGATAGAATAGAATCCCTTATATTTTAGAATAAAGAAACCATGTTGATGTATTGACCTATCAAACTTGTGGTATGGCAGTACTATCATATGTTTTCCCCATATCCTAGGTGTACTTCGATCCAAAAATGACTAGTTGGTTTTCTCAAAAAAATTGTGAGTGTTTACCATGTGTGATTGTTTGTGTCAAATTGCTTGTATGGGTAGGAATAATTCTCCTAGATCTGTCTATCTTTTACTCATCTCTGCTAAACCCAAACAGATGCCTCACCAGAGCCCCAACGTTGATGTGAAGACAATGACAAATCAAATAATAGAAGCGCGGAATCAGTTGAGCTTGTTAATGAACCAAAACCAAGAAGACACCAAGGACATTCCAGCACCACCCCCATCTCAAGAGGATATGCTGACCAAATTCTTGAAGCTTAGACCAAAGAAATTCTCAAGTACTACTGAACCTATTTTGGCTGATGATTGGCTACGTTCAGTAAATAAGGATTTAGTCACAATTGGATGCACAGATGCTGAGAAGGTTAGATTCACGGCATATCTACTGGAAGGACCTTCGTTAAATCCTTCCTGGGGACGTACTCGAGACCGACGACGTTCGTCGAACTACAAGCATGCAAGCAAGGACGAGATGAGCCGCTCCGGTCATACATCCAGCGTTGGACCCTGCTCCGCAACACCATGGAGACCGCCTCGGAGGACCGAGTGATGGATGCCTTCATGCACGGCGTCTCCCGCCGCGACCTCCGCGAGGAGTTTGGTAGGCTCCGGCCGAAAAACATGATCGAGGTCATGAAGATAGCAAACCAGTGGGCAGACGGAGAGGACTCGGTCCGCAATAGTCCACACTACTCCCCGAAGGACGAAGCCGGACCAAGAAACTGGCGAGAAGGACGCCACAAGAAGAAGCCACGTTACAACGGCAACGACTCAATCGAGCTAGTAGCGGCGGGATTCCAAACCCCCCATGAGGATGAAGCGCGCGACAGCAGTCGCCAATACAGCCATGCACAGTACAGTCGAAGCGGCGGTGACCAGAGTCGCCAATACAGCCAGGGGCAGTACAACCGAAGCGGCGGCAGCAGCTACCGCAGCGACGGAGGCCATAAACGCGAGTGGCAGAAACGCACTCTAAGCCCAGCAGAAGAGCTGGAACAACCCTGCAGCACCACATGTTCAGGAACCCGGAAACGGGCAAGTGGGGATCCAACCACCTGTTGAAGGACTGTCGAAAGGCACACAAAATATACGAAGCCATGCAGAAGATAGTCACTCCAGCACCCGCAGCGCAGCCAGCCGCGCAGCTAGCCATCCAGGCAGCACCCGCAGTCGCCAATCCAGCACAGGCGGCGGGAGCCTTTCTGCAGCAGCAGCCGCAGCAAGATGCCCCACCGGTGATCCAGGACGCATATCCAGCGGCACGCGGACAACTCAACATGATTCAGAAGGGACGCCCCTCAAACAGACTCAGAAGCTCATCACCCGCCAAGTCTTCCAAGCCATCACATGTCCACCCGCGGTACCAGACTACCTGAGAGGATCAGAAACACCAATCACCTTCTCCAGAGCAGATCACCCGCCTGCAGTACCACGACCCGGGCACGCCGCTCTGGTAGTCGAAGCTCTGATCGGAGATTACACCCTGAAAAAGGTGTTCATGGACGGAGGCAGTGGCATTAACATCATCTTTGCCGACACCCTCAGAAGGATAAACAGGCCAACGACGGACTTGGCAGCATCAGAGACTACCTTCCATGGCATAGTACCAGGGCAAGCAGTCACGCCCATGGGAACGATCACACTCGATGTCATCTTCGGCACACCCGAAAACTTCAAGAGGGAGTCGATCGACTTCGAGGTAGTCGACTGGAAGTCGCAGTACCACGCGATACTCGGGCGCCCAACCTTCGCCAGATTCATGGCGATACCTCACTACGCCTACCTCATGCTCAAGATGCCTGGACCCAAGGGCGTCATCACGGTGCACGGCGACTTCGACCGCTCCAACAGCTGCGACCGCGAGTTCAGCAAGATCTCCGAATTCTTCGGAGTCGAAGAGCACTTCGAGGCAATGGCAGTCGACAACGACAAGACCATCTTCCCAGCCCGCAAGAAACCAGCCAAGGACGCTGCCTTCAACGCGGCTGACGACACAACGACCCATCAGGTCCACCCGACTGACGCCAGCAAGACGGTCAAAGTATCGTCGAGTCTGACTCCCGCATAGGAAGGCGCGCTCGTCGAGTTTCTACGTGAGAACTGGAGAATCTTCGCATGGCAACCCTCTGACATGCCAGGAATACCCAGGAACCTCGCCGAGCACTCCTTAAAGTCCACAAGGACGCCAGACCCGTCAAACAGGCCATGCGACGCTTTTCCGGGCCCAAGCGAGACGAAATCAGCAGAGAAATCGATCGACTGCTGAATGCCAAGTTCATCCGAGAGATCAAGGACTCGGACTGGGTCGCCAACCCGTCCTGGTGGAGAAGAAGAAGACGAAGAAACTCCGCATGTGCGTCGACTTCACCGCCATCAACAAATGCTGCCCCAAGGACCATTTCCCGCTCCCGCGGATAGATCAGATCATCGACTCGACTGCAGGCTGCGAACGCCTGTCCTTCCTGGACGCCTACTCAGGTTACCAGCAGATCAGACTGAACGTCGACGATGAGGAAAAACAGCATTCATCACACCCGACGGCGTTTTCTGCTACCAGACGATGCCCTTCGGGTTGAAGAACGCTGGTGCCACGTACCAGCGCACAATGCAAGCATGCCTCAAAGGGCTCATCGGGCAGATCGTCCAAGTCTACGTCGACGACATCGTCGTCACCACCCGCAAGGAGGACACCCTCATCGCCGACCTCCGCAAGGTCTTCGCCGCCCTCGACGAGTATCAGATCAAGCTGAACCCAGACAAGTGTGTCTTCGGCGTGCCAGCCGGAGAACTGCTTGGGTACCTCGTCTCTGCAAGAGGAATCGAAGCCAACCCTGAGAAGGTGCAAAACATACTCGCAATGCCAGCACCGACCAAGCTTCACGAGGTGCAACGCCTAGCCGGCCGAGTCGCAGCTCTCAGCCGGTTCATAAGTAAGTTGGGAGAAAAGGCCCTGCCTTTCTACCAACTGATGAAAAAGACAGACAAGTTCGAGTGGACAGAAGAAGCGCAAGTCGCGTTCGACCAACTCAAGAAAACACTCACGACTTCCCCAGTACTGGTGGCTCCACTGGAGAACGAGCCGCTATACCTCTACGTGTCAGCCACAAACAGGGTGGTCAGCACGGTACTCGTAGTCGAACGAGAAGAAGAAGGACACAGTTACCCTGTTCAGCGACCCGTCTACTACCTTAGCGAGGTGTTGACCCTGTCCAAGCAGCGCTACCCGCACTACCAGAAGCTGGCCTACGGAGTTTTCATGACTTCAAGGAAAGTAATCCATTACTTCTCCGAGCACCCGATCACGGTGGTAAGCTCCTCCGGGCTCTCCGACATCCTGACCAACCAATGCGCGACAGGACGAGTCGCTAAGTGGGTCGTCGAGCTAGGACCCTGGGGGCTGAAATACGCTCACCCGAAGTCAATCAAGGCCCAAGTGCTCCCAGAATTCACCACCGAGTGGATAGAAGCCCAGCTGCCAGATGTCCCCGACCTGTCCAACGCATGGACAATGTACTTCGACGGCTCCAAAAAGTTCAGATCAGCCGGGGCAGGAGTCATCCTCATCTCCCCCAAAGGCGACAAGCTGAAGTACGTGCTACAGATGGACTTCCCAACACCCTCCAACAACGAGGCTGAGTACGAAGCCCTAATCCATGGCATGCGAATGGCCAAGAACTGCGGCGCCACTCACCTCATGATCTACGGCGACTCCTACCTCGTCGTGCAGCAAACCATGAAAGCCTGTGACGCCATCGCCGACAACATGATCGCCTACAGAGACCTGTACAACCAGCTGGAGGGCACCTTCGACGGCTGCGAGTTGCGGCACATCGGCCGCGAAAGCAACGAGGAAGCCGACGCCCTCGCCAACCTGGGCTCAGACAAGGCGCAGGTGCCACCCGGCGTCTTCCTTGAGCGCATCACGCAGCGGTCTGTCAAACTTCGACCCGCGCCCGGATCCTCCACACCATCAACGAGCACCGCCGACCCGCCAGGCAAAGAGAAGGAGCCAATGGAGGTTCTGCTCATCGAGCCCACCTGGACGAGCCCATATCTGGCGTACATGCTGCACCAGAGACTGCCAGTCAACTCAGTCGAAGCCAAGCGCATTATTCGCCGTTCGAAAGGCTTCACCATCATCAAGGGGGAGCTATACAAGCGAAGCATCTCAGGAGTACTCCAAAGGTGCGTCGACCCAGTCGACGGTCAAGCCATCTTACTCGAGATCCACGCTGGCATCTGCGGGCACCACGCCAGCAGTCGAGCCTTAGTGGCCAAAGCTTTACGAGCCGGATTCTACTGGCCCACCGCAATGCAAGACGCAGAAGAACTCGTGAGGAAATGTCTCGGCTGCCAGGAGTTCGCCAACAAGCCGCACGCCCAGCTTCAGCACTAAAGACCATCCCACTTGCCTGGCCCTTCGCTCAATGGGGGCTCGACATGGTGGGTCCACTCAAGAAGTCCTCGCCAGGAGGACACACGCATCTCCTGGTGGCAGTCGATAAGTTCACGAAGTGGATCGAAGCCGTGCCTATCACAAGTTCGACTGCCTCCTCGGCAGTTAACTTCATCAGGTCGATCATCTTCAGGTTCGGAGTGCCACACAGCATCATCACCGACAACGGCACGAACTTCACAGCCGAAGAGTTCAAGGACTTCTGCTCCGAGCAAGGCATCAAACTCAACTACGCATCTGTCTCGCACCCGCAATCCAATGGGCAAGTCGAAAAGGCCAACGGCCTAGTCTGCAAAGGCATCAAGAAGCGCCTGCGAGTACCGTTGAGGCGCGCTGCAGGCGCCTGGGTCGAAGAGCTGCCATCTGTGCTTTGGAGTCTACGCACCACACCAAACAGTTCAACCCAGTACACGCCATTCTTCATGGTTTACGGTGCAGAGGCGGTCATGCCTGCGACATCAAGTTCGACGCACCTCGAGTGGTGGCCTACGACGAGTCTGACGCAGAAGAAGCACTCGAGGATGACATGGATACCCTGGACGAAGCACGCGACATCGCCCTTACCCGCACAGCCGTATATCAGCAAGACTTGCGCAACTACCACGGACGGCGACTGCGGCCAAGAGCTTTCGTTCCAGGCGACCTGTCCTCGCCTCAAACAGAAGAAGGTGCACAAGCGCCTCCCCATGGGAGGGCCCATACATTGTGACAGAAGCAATCGGCGGAGGAGCTTACCGCCTGAAGGACTCGAAGACAGGAACAGTCTGCCACAACCCATGGAATGTTGCGCAGCTGCGACGCTTCTACGCCTAGTCGACTCCCCTGTTGTAACAAAGCATACATGTCAAGGCGGCAGGTTTCAGACGCACTCTTTCCCTTACCAGGGTACCTGAGGGGACTGGAAGGGTTTTAATGAGGCGGCCTGCTCGCAAAAATCAATGAAGTGATTTGTGGAACAAGCTCTCCCCTTTACTTTTTCAGTCAAAAAGCAACATAAACCTAGGCCGCCACCCGAACACTCGGGGGCTGCGCCGCACAGGTTCAACTCAAAATCCTTGGCCGCCACCCGAAGCACTCGGGGGCTGCGCCGTACAGGTCTCAGTCAAAACCTAGGCGCCACCGACGCACTCGGGGGCTGCGCCATACAGGTTCAACTCAAAAAACCTAGGCCGCCACCCGAAGCACTCGGGGGCTGCGCCATACAGGTTCAACTCAAAACCTAGGCCGCCACCCGAAGCACTCGGGGGCTGCGCCACACAGGTCTAAGTCAAGCCTAGGCCGTCACCCGACGCACTCGGGGGCTGCGCCATACAGGTCACTCGCAAAATCCTTGGCCGTCACCCGAAGCACTCGGGGGCTGCGCCGCACAGGTCTAAGTCAAACCTAGGCCGTCACCCGACGCACTCGGGGGCTGCGCCGTACAGGTTCAACTCAAAAACCTAGGCCCCACCCGAAGCACTCGGGGGCTGCGCCGCACAGGTCTAAGTCAAGCCTAGGCCATCACCCGACGCACTCGGGGGCTGCGCCATACAGGTAACTCGCAAAATCCTTGGCCGTCACCCGAAGCACTAGGGGGCTGCGCCGCACAGGTCTAAGTCAAACCTAGGCCGCACCCGACGCACTCGGGGGCTGCGCCATACAGGTCCAACTCGAAAACCTAGGTCGCCACCCGAAGCACCGGGGGCTGCGCCGCACAGGTCCAGTCAAAGTACCTAGGCCGCACCCGTCGCACTCGGGGGCTGCGCCGCACAAGTCTGACTCGATACACCTCGGCGCACTCGAAGCACTCGGGGGCTGCGCCGCACAGGTTAATTCAAAATCCTAGGCCGCACTCGATCCGCTCGGGGGCTGCGCCATACAGGTTTACAGACGTCTACAAGATACAATTTACTAACTCGGGGGCTACCCCCACCTCGACATACATACACTCATATTTCCACTTGGAAAAATTTCTTTTACAAGCTAACGCTATGCAACAGCACTATACTGTTCTTATTCTACAGGCTCGCCCTTTGGCGCATCAAGTGGCCCTACAAGGTGCTCGCTAAAGTTCTGGACCTGCCGAATCATCTGGCGCGCAGCCGCAAGAGTATCGGCATATTCACCCTCTCCAGGCAAGCCGTCAAGCACCTTGTGCAATGGAAGATTAGGCCGGTGCAGTCGAACGTATGCCAACGCCACGTTCGCCCCGGCAACAAGTTGAGCGTGCACGACTTCCTTCAACGCACCGCCTTCACGGAACCTCTCCAGAAGAGCAGTCAGTCCATTCGGCTGCTCGTTGTGAGGAAAGTACACCTTGTTGATCTGCCAGAGGGTTTTTTGCAACCTTCCAAGAGCACAGCAGCCCGCCAGGTGCGATCCAGCATTCGTGCCAGTACACTACCTCTGGATTTGTTCGACCAAAACTGGCGCGCTTCGGTGAGTCACCGGCGGCCTCTTTCTCTACTCGCTCGTCCACTCGAAGCTGCTCAGCCTTCAAGTCAGAGTTCACATCTGCATCAAGGCCAAGCATTAAGCATAGCAGGAAGACACAGAAGCCGAAGCAAAAACGCTAGAAGGCCAACCTTGCAGCTGTCGACTGATCAAGTCCATCTCGCCAAGCAGAAACTCCTCACGCTGGGAGAACGGCGCAACGGGCCGCGACCTCAATCGCTCCAGCTCCAACTCAGCACTCTTCAGCTTCGACTCGAGCTCAACACCTTGTTCCTCATGAAGGTGATCACTCTCTGGTCATTTACGCTTCGCACAGGAGCTGGAGGAGCTTGACGGCGGCGACGAGTAGGCGCAGCCGAAGTGGTGTCCTCCTCATCGTCCGCGCCAGTAGTTCCAGCAACGTCAGGAGCTTCGCCCATATCAGACTGCCAAGAATTGACAGCGTCAAGCCAGGAAAAGAATCAACATAATTCATCCAAACAAGACATCAAAAAAGACTTGGCGACTGCACCCCCGAGGGAGCGAATTCACATTTCATCATCAGCATGTTCACTCGCACGATATAAAGTGCATTACAGACTCAAGCCCAAAAGCAGAAGCATAGTCCTACAAGGAAAAAGTCTACACTACAGACTCCGACTGGGAACGGCTCTTCCTAGCAGCCAACTCTGCAGCTTTGGCAATCCTCTTCTCGAAGGTGTCGACCAACTTCGCAGCTAGCTGGCTCGCCTGCACCTTCACACCGCTAAGGGACGCGGTCCTGCCATCAGGCTTCCGAGGGAAGTCGCTGACAACCTTCTCAAAATCACCCACGACTTGGTGACCAAGAAGTAGCTGGAAAGTGAGCTCGGAGCCGCGTACCGTCTGCGTGCGCGTGAAGTTCGCCAGGACATTCGAATTGCCTTCGAATGGAGCTGCGAGTGCGTCAACAGCAGCTGGTGGCGGCTTGCTGGGAAAGATACTCCGGTGCACAGTCGCTAAGGCCTCCGTCGACTTCTGCAGTGCCGCCGTCGACTGCTGCAGCGCTGCCGATGCATACGCGCAGACGCGGTCGACGAAGCCAACAGCCTCCGCCAAGCCGACACTCTCGCTGGAAGTCCCTTCTGGAGGAGCACCTCCGCAAGTCTCTGTTCAAAAGAAATCACACCCGTAAGACGTCAGAAGTCGAAGAAAGGCAAAGTAGGCACTGAGCCGAAAAACTTACTTCCAACAACATCTGCGAGTGCGAGCAAGCGGTCGACCTGGGTCTTCTCCAGAGCATCCCGAGCTTGTTCCCGCTCTTGGGCTTCACCCAGCGACTTCTCCAGCTCCGCGACCCGCGTCTTCATGCTCTCCTTCTCGCCTACGGATCAACGGAGCAAAGTTAGCAATAAAGGCAGTCGAAGCACCCCTCGAACACAAGGGTTCACACTTACTATTCGCTTGCTCCAGAGCAGTGCGGAGCTGATCCCTCTCCTGCTCCATGCGAACGAAGGCTGCGGCTCCCTCCATCTGCTGGCGATAAAATGGCTGCAGGAAACACAAGACATTAATCTACGCCCGACTATTCTAGTCACGCGCATCTTCGGGGGCTACTCCCATCGGGAGCGCTGTACGCGCACCCGATACAGATCTTGCAGAAGGAGTCGAAGAACACTTACATGCTCAAGCAGCCCAGCGTCAACCGGAGTCGCGTCAGCAGACCTCTCTGGCATGGCGGAGGTCGAAGCCTTCAAGGCCAAAACGTCACCCGCCAGAGCCTCCTCTCCGGTCGTCCTCGCAGTCTGCTCGATCATAGGAGCAGAAGTGTGCTCCATCTCACGAGGGGAAGAAACAGCAGCGCCAGTACGGTCGCTGTGACAAGAAAACTCAATTCAAGGACCCGCAAGTGAAACAGCACACTCGACAAAAACAAAGCAATGGTTATGCGACTAACCTGACGACATCGTCTTCACTTCCCAGGGAGACGGAGGCCATCCTCGCGAACTCGGTCGGCGGTGCAGAGCCGAGTGGAGGCACGACCAAAGGTTCAGCCAGGTCGCTCGGGTGCCTAGTGCCCGAAGAGGACTCGCTCGTCTCTTCCTCGTTCACACCCGCCTCCTTCACAGGCGACGAGGCAGAACCAGAGTCGCCAGCCTTTCGCCTCTGCCGCTTCCGCAGCGGCTCCTCGTCTTCATCATCCTCCTCCAACTCTTCACTCGGAGAGGTGGCGGAGGGAACTTCATCGTCATCAACCTCGTCTCAGGGAACTCTGCCTCTTCATGAGGTCCATTCTCCATCAACGGAGGAAGACTGACGTAGCTCGAACGACCCTGTCAGCAAATGAAGCATTCGAGTAAGGCAAAAGATTCGACAGAAGAAGATACAAGACAAAGCAAACGAAGCTCACCTCAGGCACAGGATTATTAGGCCCATATGGCTCGACTGGGCACTTGACATTGCACGGGTCAGCGGCTCGGAGACTAGTGATGCTCCTCACCTTCGACTCGACTGCGTCATCATCAAGCTCATTGCCAGCATCCTCACGCGCCCACATCGGGTGGACGCGACTGCGCAGCGGCTGCACCCGAAGCCTGAAGAAGGTGGCGATGAGGTGAATTCCACCCGTCTCGCGCCCGAGACTCTTCAGAAGGCCACGAAGTAGCGTCAACAAGGGCTGAGTCGCCTCCCTGTCCTCCTTCGACAGCGGGTGCGCCCACGCGTTCGTCTTCCGCAACTCGCGATCAGCGGCGAATTCGGGAAGCCCTGCTTGGTCACACCTGATGTAGAACCACTTCTTCCGCCAGCCCTGGACGGAATCGGACTTCTTCATCTGGAAGTAGGAGGTGTCGCCACGCACCTGGATGCCGAAGCCGCCGACTGGGTACACCTGCTTGCTCTTCCCCACGTTCCTCCTCACGAGGAATAGCGACTTCCACAGCAGCCAGTTGGGCGCGATTCCCAGGAAGCACTCGCAGAGCACGAAATAGCTCGCGATGCTCAAGACGCTATTGGGAGTCAGATCGTGGATCTGAATCCCATAAGCATACAAGAGACCACGGACGAAATCGTGGAGGGGGAACCCGAAACCCCGCGGAAGGAAGTCCACGAAGCAAACGCGTTCCCCCTCGCGAGGGGAGGGGAATACCTCTTTCCCGGAGCGCGCACCGTCGCCTTATCCGCCGGCGGCAGCAGTCCCTGCGCGCGGAGGGCCTCGAGGTCGGCCTTCTTCACCGACGATTTGACCCAGTCGCCGTCGGGCTTCTTCATCACGCTCGCCTCGGCGGCGGCGACGGCGCCAGCAGCAGCCTTCCCCCTCTTCATCGCGGCCTTGCTCATGGAGGGTGGAGTGACAGAGCACGCAGCACAACAATGGCGGAACAGAAGCAGTGGAGACGAAGGAATGGGGATGGATGAACTGTTCACCGCCGCGGTGAAAATTATATACCGCGCGGTCAGTCAATCCTGGCCATCCCTGCTGAAACCGCTCTCCGCAACATCATCTGGCCGTCCACGTGTTGCGCGGAGATAGCAACCGTCGACGGCCACGCCGCCCACTACGCGCGGGAATCAAGGCGCCATCATCACACCGCGAAATTTTCGCGCCCAACGGTCAGAAAAAAGCGGCAACCGCTGTCTCCAGTCAATACTGACAGAGGGCCCGCACTGTCACGTCCCGTCGGACACAGAGTGAGCCAGAAAACGTCAGCACTGACGTCAACTGCGCAGGCGTAGCAAGTACGCCAATGGGCTGATCGAGAACTCGAACAGCTCATTCGAGTGCAAAATGTTCAGTAAGCTCTAAGAGCCGAATAAACTCGAACAGCTCATTCGAGTGCAAGAAGATACAGTAAGCTCCAAGAGCTGAAGAAACTTGTGCAGTAAGCTAAACAGGCCGAATACACAGTAAGTCACGCAAAGCCAGTCGCGACTCCAACATGTCGAGTCCCTTCTTTACTCCCATCGGGAGCGGGCTTTTCGACTGAAGAAAAATTGAGTTTAACCTCAATTGCAAGCAATTCAGCTTAATCTCGGGGGCTACTCCCATCGGGAGCGCTGTTCGCGCTCCCGAGTGACTCAGAACAATAGCAGTCGAAAATCACCGACTAAGGCTGTACTCACGGTATTTTACCCTGGAAGTGACAGTTCGACTAAGGAATCCTCCATAAGCCCTGAACGGCCGGAGTCGACCAATTTTACTCATCTCTTTCAGGAACCCGACGGCGTGCCCAGGAGGAAGGAGTCCTTTACCCGACTCTACGATTCGACTAAGCACTCGGGGGCTCCTGTCGTGGGGTCACTCTTCGACTACCCCACGGTGGGGATACCTGGGTCACGCCAAGCCCATCAGCCTTATGACGAGGGCCAAGGAAGGCCCAAGGAGGACGACGTGCGGCCCAAGATAGTCGACGCTAGGTCATGCGACCCCGCCATGCTTGTAAGCGCCATCGGCACCGTTCACCTGAGACCTAGCCTACCATATAAAGGCTAGGAGGGTCCTTCGTCTAGGGTACGCTCATAGCCGCCACACAAACCCTAGCGAGATTGCCATCTCGCCATTGTAGCCACAACTCACCATCAATAACCAGACAAGCAGGAAGTAGGGTGTTATCCTCCGGGAGCCTGAACCTGGGTAAACGCCTTGCTTGTCAGCCGTCATGATCACCAGCGCTCATCTCTCCCCCTCAATCAACCCGGGGTACTCAACCCTAGGATTTGCCGAGTCCACACCTCGTCAACACCCCGGACCCACATGTCATCTCTTACCCAAGCCGTGTCGAGCACGACCACCTCCACCGAACCCTAGCTCCGAATCCGGAGCAAAATCCGTCGATTTAAACGGATTTGATCCGAATCTTCCTGCCTATATAAACCTCCCCGAACCCCTCTCTCAAAGCCCCCAAAAACCCTAGCCAATACGCCCTAGGCTGCCAAGAATCGAGCTCGCCAAGCCGCCATTGCCGCCACCGTGTTCTTCGAATTCCGGTAGACTCCGGCAACTACTCGCCTCCCCGTTGCCTCCTTTCTTCTCCTTTGTTCATTGCGCATCTCCCTGACCTGTTCCCGTATTTTTGTGTGCATGGAATCGACCAGTGCTTCCTCGACCCGACGGCTCCGTCCGCCTCCTCAATTTCGGTGAGGGATCCCTGCCGCTACAGCCCGCCCCCGTCTTCCACGGCTGCCCCTCGACCTCGCCTCGATCTCCCGCTCCATCTGGTATGAGTCGCCCATCCCCGCAAGCCCTGCAGCGTAGACGCGTAGATTCTGGCGATGGAACCACCGTGCCGTAGTGTTCACCGGAGTTCCTCCGGCCGGCAGCGCCGCCACTTTGTGATCATTTAGATCTGGACCGTAGGATCGTCCGTGTACGGCCAGGATTAGATCGCGCTGCGAACCGGTACCAGCCAACAGAGGAGCGCCACGTCGACAAGCTGCCCACGAAGCCGCGCCGCATCCGTCCGCATCCGTCCGTGTCCGTCCGCATCCGTCCGCGCCCGCATCTGCCCGCGAAGAAGACGCGCTCCAATCGGAAGACGCCACGTCGACCAGGGACTTCAGCGTGAGGAATCTTTCCGTTTTCTTTTCATTTTAGCCCCTGCATGTTACAAATAGATCCCTGCGATTTAATTTGATCATTAATTTTTATTGCCTTATCCAAAAATTATAAAAAAAATATTTGGGTAGCATATCATGCGTAGAAACTTTTGGAAGGCTTAAACTTAAGTTTTGTCGAATTAATTTTTGTTTAATTTTAAAAGTGGCTTAATTAATGCTTTTGAACATATTTCTAATTTAAATTTTGATATTTGTTTAAATCCTTTCTATATATTTATGTATGACTAAGTTTTGGCCGTAGGAATACTCTATTATTTTTGTAAAATTATTTGCAATGATTTTTGAGTAAATATTGATTAAATGCTTTTTAGGTGTTATTTTTAATAAATAAAATGTATTAAAAATTATTTCCTTCTTATATTCGAGTTATAAAATAACTTAGTAGTATTTTGAAGACTTTAGTACTAAAAGTACTTAGAAATATTTTGTCTCTAAAAACAAAACTATTTCTTTCTTAGAAAATATTTGACAAGTATTTTGACAACACTGTTCCTTAGAAAATTTTAGCATCTCTTATGTTGTTAACTTTTTCCTTAGAATTTATTTGTGACTTATTGTTTGACCCTTGGTCCTTAGTTATTTTTGGACCATCTTACTTGCTTGCATTCCTTAGAGCATTTTCATAAGCATGGCATGCATGTTAAGTCCTTAGTATTAATTTTGTACTTCTTACATGACTTCCTCCTTAGAAATTTTGAGGATACATGTTAGCTATTATGACTCTCCTAGTCAAAAACCACTAAGTTAGAAATTAGTAGAAATCAAGGAAGGACTTAGCTTGAAAACAAGACTGCAGAAGCATCTCCAAGAAGAAATGACTTAGAAGAAATCAAGAGAAAGTTCATGAAGACCAACCAGCTGCATTTTCCAAGTCTACATTTCCTTCTACCTTTCTTCCTCCTTCTCTTAAACTTCATGGTGGCTAAGTTATATTCAAGATCAACCTTCTGCCAACATCATCAAGTCTTCAGAACCATCAAGTCTACAAATTGCAATGAAGTTATCACATCAAGTAAAACTACAAGGAAGCAAAGAGAAGAATTTTAGAAGACCAACTACTTCTTTTCTTTCTATCCCCGTTCTTTCTATTTTTGTCTCACTTTGGACATAGACCAAGTCCTTGGTGTTTAAGACTAAGTTCATAGAGTGATATTTGAAGATCAATAAAGCTGCAAAGGAGTTGAAGATTATTTGAAGACCAAACTGGTGAAGACTTAGAGTAGCCTTACAACCTTCAATTGGTGGTTTTATCAAATTTATTTTACTCTACCTTGACCTTGCCTTAGCTGAATAGGATAATGTTATTTTGTTGTCTTTCCCTTATTTTGTTTTGCTTGTCTTTCATACCACATTTGTTTGTATCATCCTGCATCTCATGCATATTATATTTTTCCAAGTGTTGCATTTATGATTGTATGTTTATTTGTGATTTGTTTGACTTGTTAGAAATTCCGGAGAGAGACGAAAGTGGTTGCAACTGCTACTACTACACTTCTGTTTGCCAAGGCAAGTGGCACACCCCCATAAATTTCCTAATTATTTTTTATATGCATTACTTAGTGTATTTCCTTATATGCATGTGTTGGATAGTATTATTGCTATATGCTAAACCCACCATACCTTTACTCTAGTTGTGTCTAGAATCCCCTTTGATAACTTAGTAGAATATTTGATGCTATGCAAATGTGTTTTCTTTAAAGCTTAATTCTACTAAGTAATTTATCACCTGGGTGGACTTGGTTATGAAAAGATGATGGAAAGGTTGAGTGTCATCTCTTAGGGGTGACCTCTAAGGGATGGTCACTTGTGGTTGCCACCCAGGGTATTAAGGGGCCAATGTTTTCTCTAAGTGAAGATTGCTTACCGTGCAGCCATTAGTCATATGGGCTCTGGCTAGATGGATTAAGTTGCGTGGACTCGTCCCGACTTGACAGGTGGTGGTAGAATGGTTAGAATGGGACCGCGTCAAGTCGGTATGGGATGGGAAAATGCTTCTGAAAAGTCTCGTCTCAACTCTCTCCTTTTCCTTAGCACAAATTGTGTGCTTGAGGATAGTTTGAGTTTGTTGGGTCTAATGGTGAAAGTGCACAACCTCTGCAGAGTTAAAAACTAAGTACTTAGCCGTGTCCCCGGTTACGGACAATTTGAGCAACTGATCAAGGATTCAACGGAGGCTTCATCATTCCAATTTCGAAAGTAAAACTTGATGGTGAACAAGGGTAGATGAGACTATGGTTTTATACCATATCGTCTCCAACTTTTGAAGAAAATGTTTTACAAAGTGTTAGGCAAAATTGGCTTTTATGCAAAATAGCCTTGAAACTCCACCAGCCAAATATGGATATAGGCTATTAGAGTTATTCCATTAAGTGTCCACATAGTGTCACTTGCCAGATCCATTTTTAATGGTATCTGACCACTCTGTTGCAAAATTTTATTTGTTGCAGAAATTTCTGACGATGAGTAAGGTTACGTTTGGGTTTCGAGTCTGCAACCAACATGTTTTCACCTGTGGCACATGCAAAGGATGAGGACTCCATGAAGATTTATTTCCGCTGCTTTACTCTTTCAAGCTAGCTATATGCTATGCAAGTTGTAATGAATATTTTACCAAGTCTGGATCATTCGATGTAATAATGATACTTTGTTGTGATACTACGTCTTAAACTGTGTGTGCAAATGAAACGATCCAGGGGTTTGCACTATACACAGGTACCTCGCCATATTTTAAGTGCAGGTACGTTACAGGTGACCCCAAGGTCGACCAAGAATGGAGGACTCGCGTCGAGAGGCTCCTCGACTTCGCCGATAGTGGTCCATGGGTCGAGCCCACTCAAGCTCCCACCATCGACAATCCCGGAGCAGCACAAGACAAGACACGCGATCCGCGAGGCCAGCCTCGTGGTGAATGTCAAGCTAAGACGGCGCCTCCTCGCACCGCGCCACTGATGGCTGACCGGCTAAACCGCGACCACGGCGAGGCCATCTCCATCGGGTCGTCTACCTCACGCAACCCAGATCTTCGTGACGAGCTCAACAACCGTCAGAACGAGGATATGTGCACCCACATCGAGCGTCGCCGAGAACGTCACCGTCGGGAAGATCGGGGCATCGACCTCGCCGAAGGCTGCCTCGCCCTCCCCCCGAGTTTCGCCACTTAACTGGCCCAAGAAATTCAAGATCGACATTCTCCGCTACGACGGCACCACGAACCCCCGGGACTTTCTGCAGATCTACTCTCTTGCTGCGATGGTTGCCGGGGCCGACGAGGTCATGATGGCCAACTGGTTCCCATTGGCCCTGAAGGGAGACGCCCAGACTTGGCTTCTCAACCTTCCCAAGTGCTCCATCCGTTCCTGGCGGGCACTGAAGGAGCAGTTTCTGGGGGCTTTCCAAGGCGGGTACGAGCGCCCGGGGGCTCCCAGTGATCTCCACGACTTCAAGCAGCTGCCGGGTGAAACTCTCCGCAAGTTCATCCAGCGCTTCACCCAGAAGATGAACACCATCCCGTGCATCAAGGAGGAGTTGGTGATCCAGTCCTTCCACGCCAACGTCCGCAACCCCAAGATGCGCGAGAAGCTGAGCATCCATCGCGTCGAGTCTGCTCGTAAGCTCTGGGAGCTTGCAGATCGGTGCGCTCGAGCTGAAGAAGGAGCCAAGTTCCCCGGGGAGGATGAACCCGAGGACAAGGCCGCTCCAGCCAAGAACAAGAAGCGGGACCCTGGACCCGACAAGCGGATCTTCGTCACCGAGCCTCTTCCGAAGAAGACCAAGCCCGCGCCGACTTCCGAGGAAGAAGGTGAAGGTGATCCCTGGTGCCACATCCATCCAGAAGGCAACCACTTGCTCAAGGACTGCCGCATGCTCAAGAACCTCGCCATCCGGGAGCAACGCCGAGCTGATGGGGTCAGTCAAGACGGTTGCTACAACTGCGGCACTGCCGGGCACATCGCTCGTGACTGTCCCACGGGTCGCCAAGGCGGAGGCGGCCGTGGATGGAACCGAGGCGGTGGCCGCGGGGGCCGTGGAGGAGGACGGCGGCCAAGGTGGTCGCGGGTACAACACTCCGGAGGCCGCCCACGGCGGCAACGGGGAAGCTCCGGCTCCCCAAGGAGGCAACGGCGGCAAGTATCAAGAAGTCACTGGAGTTGTCGGGTGCATCCACGGAGGGTCTTCTCTGCCTCCCTCCAACGGCGCCTGCAAGAGACTTGTCCGGGAGCTGAACGCGGTTGCTTCTGCTCCGTCCAAGCCCCTGGACTGGTCTAGTCAAGTCATCACCTTCGACCCAGAAGACCACCCTGCAAACACTGCCGGGGTCGGGACCCTGCCGCTGATCGTGTCGCCCGTCATCCACAACTACAAGGTCACCAAGATGCTGGTCGACGGAGGCTCCAGCCTCAACTTGCTGACGGCGAAGGTCCTGGCTATCCTTCAAATTCCCCTGTCTCGCCTGCAAGACACCGGGTGTTCCAAGGCGTGAACGGAAGTGTTACTCGACCCCTCGGGAAGATCACCCTTCCGGTCACCTTCGGCGACTCCAAGAACTTCCGCACCGAGGAAATCGTCTTCGACATCGCCGACACTCCGCTACCGTACAACGGCATACTTGGCAGACCTGCTCTGGCCAAGTTCATGGCCGTCTCCCACTTCGCCTACAACATGCTGAAGATTCCGGCGCCGTGGGGCGTGATCAAGGTCAAGGCCGACATCGACGATGCTATCTACTGCGTTCACCAGCTGAACCAGACGGTGGCAATCATGGCGGATGTCCCTCAAGGTGTACAGGAGGATGATGATGGGGCTCTCCCCGGGGGCGAAGGGCACCCTGGGGGCTCCACATCTACTCCCCCAAGAAGGCGCCATTCCATGGCGATCCGCAGCTGACCAAGAAGGTGGCGCTAACCAGCGACGGAGTTCGCTCCATCACCATCGGCGCCCGCCTCACCGACAAATAGGAAAGCGCGCTCGTCGCCTTCCTTCGGGAAAACTCTGACGTCTTCGCGTGGGAGGCGTCAGGTTTACCCGGCGTTCCAAGGGAGGTGATCGAGCACAAACTGGCGGTCAATCCGGGGGCTCGCCCCGTGAAGCAGGTTCTCCGGAACCAAAGCAAGGAAAAGCTGGAATTCATCATCGCCGAGGTGGACAAGTTGATAGAAGCTGGTGTCATCCGGTCGGTTCCCCACCCAAGCTGGGTGGCCAACCCCGTGGTGGTACCGAAGCCCATGACCTTCAAGTGGAGACTCTGCATCGACTTCACAGACCTGAATAAGGCCTGTCCCAAGGACCCTTTCCCCCTGCCGCGGATCGACATGATCGTGGATTCCACGGCCGGGTGCGAGCTGCTGTGTTTCTTGGACGCCTTCTCCGGGTACCACCAGATCATGATGTCGCTCGAGGACCAAGAGAAGACGGCCTTCATCACTCCCAAGGGCTGCTACTGCTACACCCGGATGCCTTTTGGCCTCCGAACGCCGGCGCTACCTTCCAGCGCGCAATGCAAGCATGCCTTGGGTCAGCTGGGCCGCAACGTTGAAGCGTACATCGACGACATCGTGGTCAAGACCCGGTACAAGGACTCCCTCATCCAAGACCTGCACGAGACCTTCGAGAACCTCCGCCGGGTCAACTTCAAGCTCAACCCCGACAAGTGCGTGTTCGGGGTCCCCTCCGGCAAGCTGCTGGGTTTCCTGGTCTCTCACCGAGGGATCGAGGCGAATCCGGACAAAATCAAGGCAATCGAGCGCATGGAGGCGCCCCGGCGGGTCAAGGACGTACAGCGCCTCAACGGGTGCATCACTGCACTCGGGCGCTTCATCTCAAGGCTTGGGGAGCGGGCCTTACCGTTCTTCAGGCTGCTCAAGAAGTCAGGCCCCGTGGAGTGGACCTCCGAGGCCGAGGAAGCCCTGCAGTCCCTTAAGCGCTACCTCGCCTCGCCACCAATCCTCGTGGCACCAGAAGAGAAGGAGCCCCTACTACTGTACATTGCTGCCACCAACCAGGTGATCAGCGCTGTGCTTGTGGTAGAGCGTGACGCTCCTCCGAAGAAGTCAAGCAAGATCAAGGGCAAGCGACCCGGGAACTCTCTCCGGGACAACCGTGCAAGAAAAGGCTGCCGGGTGACCAGGGGTCTCACGATCCTGACGTCACTGCAACCTCACCAGACGGCGCGGAGCCCGTCGGGAATGGAGAATCTCCCTCCGACGAGACTTCGCCGGGGGCTACCTCGTCCCCACCCCAAGACATCGACGTGGAGGAAGCCGAGCCCTCTCAGGACTCGGCGACCCGCAAGGTGCAGCACCCGGTCTACTTCGTCAGCGCAGTGCTGCGCGACGCCCGGGAGCGGTACCCCATGATGCAGAAGCTGCTGCTGGCAATCCTCATTGCCTCCCGCAAGATGAGGCCGTACTTCCAAAGCCATCCCATCACGGTGGTGTCCAAGTACAACCTAAGAAGCCCCCTGGAGAACCCACTTGCCACTGGTCGCATATCAAGTTCGAGCACACGGACAACATCAAGAGTCAGGCGCTGGCGGATTTCACGGCCGAGTGGACCGAGACGGCGTTCGACGACCCGGAAGAGGAAACCTGCCTCCCCGGGAAGGAAGATCCTAGCGCCTGGACCATGCACTTCGACGGCTCCTACACCAAGGGGAAAGGAGGTGCTGGGGTTGTCCTAACCTCACCAACCGGGGACCGGCTGAAGTACGTCGTCCAGATGCACTACCAAGGGAACATCTCCAACAACACGGCGGAGTACGAGGGCCTGCTCGCAGGACTTCGTGCTGCCGTCGGCCTCGGCATCAACAAGATCGTCGTCAAGGGTGACTCTCAGTTAGTCATCAAACAAGTGAACAAGGAGTACGCGTGCCCTCAGATGGCACCATACGTTGAAGAGGTCTGGAAGCTGCAGCGGCGCTTCGACAACTTCCGGGCTGTGTACGTCCCACGGGGAGAAAACACGGCCGCGGATGAGCTATCGCAGGTGGCGTCCAAGCAAGAACCAGTGCCTCCCGGGATCTACATCGAGGTCCTCAGGCGACCTTCGATCCACCCGAGAGGCTCGCGACAAGATCTGCGCCGGGGGCTGGCGACCCTTCTACCTCGACAACACGGGTAGCCAGCCCAGAAGCTCAAGACCCGGCAGCCCCTCAGCGGAGGAAGCTATGCTTTCTTTCCGTCGGATGGTGCTACCGGTGGAAGGAACCCACCCACCCTGGGCCCGGGACATCGTCAAGTACATCATGGAGCACGCCCTCCCGGAGGACGATCACGACGCCGAGCGGGTGGCTCGTCAAGCCAAGCTCTACGTCATGATCGACGGCGAGCTCTACCGGCGACGGGACAACGGAGTCAAGCTCCGCTGCATCCCTCAAGAACAAGGCCAAGTACTGCTACGGGACATCCACGAGGGCACATGTTCAAGTCATGTGGCATCAAGATCACTGGCGGGTAAAGTTTTTCGTCACGGGTTCTACTGGCCAACAGTCCTCAGTGATGCGAGCAGCTAGTCAAGACCTGTGAAGCCTGCCAGTACTATGCGAAGAACATACATCAGCCGGCGCAAGCTCTGCAGCCAATTCCAATCTCCTGGCCGTTCGCGGTCTGGGGGCTGGACATCGTGGGAAGATACCGAAGTCTGTCGGGGGCCATGAATACCTTTTCGTGGCCATCGACAAGTTCACAAAGTGGGTGGAAGTGATGCCAGTACCAAGACAGACAGCTCAAGCAGCCATCAAGTTCATTGAAGGGATCGTGTACCGCTTCGGAGTACCCAACAGAATCATAACGGACAATGGCTCTCAGTTCACAAGCCGATCCTTCCTCAACTTCTGTGAAGAGCTGGGAATCAAGGTGTGTTTTGCCTCGGTGTCCTACCCAAGGTGCAATGGGCAAGTGGAGCGAGCCAATGCGGAGGTCCTAAAGGGTTTGAAGACCAAGGCCTTTGACAAGTTAGAAGACAAGGGCAAGAACTGGATTGAGCATCTACCAAGTGTCTTGTGGTCCCTCAGAACCACACCAAGCAGAGCCACTCAAGAAACACCATTCTTCCTTGTCTATGGAGCAGAAGCCGTCTTGCCAACAGAGCTCAGGCATGGATCCCCCCGGGTACTTGCCTATGATGAAGACGCACAAGCTGAGAGGAGGATTGATGACATCAACTTCCTGGAAGAGGTGCGGTGTCGAGCTTCCTTACGATCTGCTCGATACCAGCAAGGGCTCCGCCGCTATCATGATCGCCATATCCGTTCACGGGTACTGGAACCCGGAGACCTGGTTCTCCGCAAGAAGCAGAAGCTTGATAACATGAACAAGCTGTCTCCAAGTGGGAAGGACCTTATCGGGTGACGCATACCCTGAGACCCGGAGCTGTTTATCTGGAGGACGAGAAAGGCAGGCCGGAGGGCAACGCCTGGAACATCGAGAATCTCCGGAAATTCTACCCCTGAATACGAACATGAATCGCAGATAGTTCGAGTCAACTAAGCACGCCCAAGGGGCTAGTGTTCTGTATAAGGGTGTAAGAATCGTCGCCAAGGAATAAAAGATAAGTTTTTCAATTCCGTGAGCCTCTCTTGTTGTCGTGAAGTGTGTTATCCGTAACAACCCCCAAGCAGGGGGCTGACATGGTGCCGGTGGCTGACAGGTCGAGCGCGAGTAGCCTATCAGTAGGCGCTGCCACCTGATCGTGCCGTACTGCCGCGGTAAGAAGTGGAACGGGCAGTGCTGTGTTTTAAAGAACCTAAACACAGAAATGCACATTCAACTTTGCTTGCGGGTTGCTCCGGATGAAACACTTTCACGACATGTAAGGGAGGGTCCATTCTTTTCCTACTGAAAGTGTGTTATGTGTAGCGCCTCTCCCGGGACAGGAATGGATGCTGAAGAGCGGCTCAGGAGCTGGTACCCGGGAAGGACAGAGTAGATCAAGGGCACGGCAAAAACCAGCTAAGTCTTTGCATGTGCATCTGCATTCTAGGCATAATATCTCGCTCGGAGTCAATATACCACCAACCTGCGCATGCTTGACAGTTGATGAGAACCTTTGCGGGGGTAATGCGTCCTCCCCGGCGAACGGTCAGATTTCCCTTCTGGCCTAGTACCCGTGGCTGTGGAGTGGACTCCCGGAAGGCATAGTGCTCTTAGGGGTGCTGCTACCGGTGCAGGCGGTTAGAGTACTTGTCACCTAAGAGATCTCCTCAGAAAACTTGACGGCGCGTTAGTGCAAGGGGAGGTTTGGGAAATGACCCCGGGAGTTGAGCCCTAGGATTGCATTCATCTGAACTTACATTCTGAATTTACAATTCTGATTACATTCAGTCGAAGCTTTCCTGGATACATATCTAGCCTATGCTACTAAGGCCAGCTCAGGGCTCCTGGCTGTGCAGATCTGTCTTCTGTTTTATTGCCTGCCGGGTGAACTCCGGACTCCCGGGGACGCCTGGGATGAAGGAGGGCATTCGCGCAGGATCTTCAGGGGTCCCACGGGCCGGGGAACTTCCGGGCAAACCCCGGCACATGCTGGCTGCAGAGGAGGTGCACATGGTCCACGAACTTATCCATGATGTCTTCCTCATCCTGTACGAAGGGAAGAATCGAGTCAAGGCGCAGGATCTTCCCAAGGGTCGTATTGCCAAACCAGGCAGCCTTACCTTGAAGACATCGTCAAGGTCGCAGAGGAGGCGGATCAATCTCTGATTGCCTGCGGCCTCCTTCCACAGCTCCATCTTGATGGTGTCCTTCCGGGTCGCCAGCGCCACCGACGCTCCATGGCAGCAGAACCGGCGATGTTCCCCACCGCGGGGAAAACCAAGGAGACCGAGGGCGAGGAACGACCTCGTCCTTTCAGTGGCTCGGGCTCCAGCTTCGCTGGGTGCCTCCGCCGCTCCTCGAAGACGGACTCCGTCGACACATCGGACAAGGCCCTCTCTGCTTCGCCGGACATTGTTCTGCGGGCGGGGAGGCAAGGAAGAAGAGGAGCGGAGCAAGGCGAGAAGATGTGCAAAGGGTTGGAGTCTGGAGGGTCTTTTATAGGCCTCCCACGCTCCACCTACCCCTTGACGCTACGGCTGCTGCAGTAATGGGAGCGCGTTTTGCAAAAAACTCGTTCTCATTCACACGGACGCGACACGAAGACAAGGAGGAAAACAAGATCTTCTTCATTTACAAGGACTACAAGGGGACGATCTTTTTTACAACAAAAAGGTTGGCTCCCGTCGAGCAAGGAGCACCGCCGTACAATGGAAGACGCTACTTCCAGAAGTACGTCGTCAAGGCCGCCGGAGGAGGTCAACGAGATCTCCATGGCGCCCGTCCGAAGCTCCTCGCCTTCAGGAAGACGAGCTCCCCTCGACCTTGATGTCAGATGAGTTTTCCTCATCTTCATCCTCGTCGTAGGAGCTCGAACTGCCGCTGCTGCTCTCCATGCAGCACTCCACGCGTCCGCCATCGACACCGAAGATCTTCACGGAGAGCGTGCATCTCCGTCGTACCGGAACACCAAGCATTGCCCCCGGGACAGGCGGCGGGCAGGGAGAACGACTTCCACCCGGACCCAGAAGCATGGCGCCTTCAGTGGTGCGCTCCGCCATGGCCCAGGAGGGGCCATTGGGGCAGCCTTCCACTTGCAGCCAGAAGCCGGAGGGTCCGATGTCCTCCGTCGCCATCGCGAAGGAATCCGGCAGGAGAAGCCGGCTGCGAGGCCTGCGGTTCAGATCCACGACGAACTCGAACGGCGCGAAGCTGGTATGAACCATGCTCCTAGGAGGGGGAGCAGCGGTGCCGCGGCCTCCACGGCCGCCGCGACGCGAATCCCACGACCTCGCGGAACAGCTCGACCACGAGTGGAGGGGCCACTCTCCGCAGCAGCTGAAGAAGTACGAGGGCGCCCAACTCCTCTCCTCGCTCTCGCCATTGGCGCTGGCAGCTTGTGGGAGGCCTGGAGTTGGACTGAGGAAGAAGATGAACGAAAAGCCAGGGGTGCGCCTCGCTTTTATAGCCACGGCGGCGCCTCTGTCAAGCGTCTCCTCGGTTCTTCCGTTATTGGGAATCGAGGGGGCCCCGCAGTTATTCCCCCGAGCGGAGTAACTCCAAGACCTTCAAGGCCATCAACGAAGCTGAAGCAAGGAAGACCAGGTGCCCGGGACCCACTTTGACCTATCTTTAGGCCATGGCCCCGGCAGCTGGAGCAAGAGCCGGGACCATGCCCGGGGGCTACTGTCGCAGCAGTGGAACATGGGGTTCCCCTAGTACTGCCAAAGTGGGTCCACCCCATGTGGGCCCAAGATGAAGATGGACAAGACCAAGACTCAAGTCAAGCTGGCGGGTTCACCGTCAAGACACGCATGGCCTACGTCGACAAGGGCTCCGGTCCTGGGGACCTTCCGGGTCCCCGAACCAAGCAAGAAGGCCAGGAAGGACCCGAGAGCCCGAGTTCCCGGCAGGAGGCCAGGCTCCCTCTCGGGTACTTCCCCACGTCCCTGTGGATAAGCACTCCACCTCACCGCGGAAGACTTGGGAAGCAAGGCGAAGGCAGCGCGGGCGGGAAGCACGTCCCGTGGTGGTGTCAGCTCCTGTCCACCCCAAGGCGGACGCTCCCACCTAACCCAAAGGAGACGCTAGGCTGAGGAGAGGCCACGTCTCCTCCTAAACTAGATGAGGAGGGTCCTTCACCCCGAAGGTCCCTCATGCCCCTCACGTGACCCTGTGGCAACCCCTTAGCCTATAAAAGGAGGACCAAGGCACGGAGGAGGGGAGAAGGTCGAAGCAAGGACGAAACAAGCTAGAACCAGAGCAAGACTAGACTAGGGCTGCGAAGGTAGAGAGGAAGGTGATCTCCTCCGGGTCAGGATCTGTCCTTCTTCTACCTCCAGCCAAAACCCTTCCGGGTACCCCATCCGGGAGGTTCCATTGTAAGCCACACTATGAAGAACTCATCAATCCAGACATGCAGGAGTAGGGCTTTTAGCCTCCGGGCGGCCTGAACCTGGGTAGCTCCTTGTGTCCCTTTGGTTGCATGCTTTGATCGTGGAGAGGAGAGCTTGATCTAGACTCCGCCCAAGAAGACGATTCTCAGCCTCCTTCGCGCCCCGTGCCGAACCTAAAAGGGGGTATCCTATACTCCGGTGTCTGTGCAACGAGACACGACACATAATGATACAATTTTCCCTTTCAAATTTTTGTTATGAAGTAGACAATCCCGAATAAAATAAACGGAGTATAAATACATAGAAAGACATAATACTAGTACGCACAAATACTGAGTAGACATGCCCAACACATCCATGCTGCACATGAAAGTAAGACCTTACTGCGCCCACCAGTGTGCCCATACTGCACTTGAAAGTACACCCGCGCTGCACATGAAAGTACGACCATGTTGCACTTTAGGTACGCTCAAGTTGAATCTGAAGTATATCTGCGGTGCACCTGAAATATTCCGGCACTGAATATGAGAATATCAGCGCCGCACCTGAAAGTACACCCGCGTGCATCCAAAAGAAATCTGAAAGTACGCTCGTGCTGCGTGTGGAAGCATATCCACTGCACTTTTGAAAGTATGTCCGTAAATTTTTTCAAGTTGTACACGACGTAAAATTACACACTTAAACCCCAAAGTACAATTTTTTCTGCAACCCGCAATACGATCATACTACTTTTGGAAGTTAAAAAATTGGCTATCAAAACCAACATCAGGAGATGTAGTTTTGAAAATCTCGATACGAAGAGAGATAAAAAATGAATACGGTTTGTAATTTGGCAAATCTCAAGCTATTCCTTTTGAAAATTCAAATACATGCATATACAACCTGGCTTGTCTCGCGTCGAAAAAGATCCCACCAAATCACTCTCATTGTGACACTTGTATAACATTCAGACACATGGCAAATCCCCATGAAATTAAAAGCTGACATTTAGCGAGGCGTAAACTCGTGAATGAGAAGAAGACACTATACCAGAAGGGGACGATGTCAGGGGAATAATCCCCGGGTGGCCGAAGACCGGGACCGAGCTGCCGGTTAGCGCTGAAGGCGGCGACCCGGAGTCGAGTCCCCGCTAAGCCCCGCAGCTGGCACCTTGGATCCCTCTTCGACAAGACAGAGACAAGAAGACAAGGCGGCATGGGCAGGAGTACCGGCCGGGTTCCTGGGGTCAACTACGTGACGACATCCACATTGCACAGTCTACACTGGACAGCCGTCCATACCGACAAGACGTGGAGTTGACAGGCCATACCGCTGACCGGCGTGGCTGACGTCTCCCACAGTACGTAACACTGTGGGTGACCGTTGGTTCGGGCCCCGCCCGCTACTCGCGAGCCGGCTACCCGGCACATGAACTGTAACCGGTCCCCAGTCGTATATAAGGAGGGCCGAGCACCCCATGCAAGGAGCCCGGTTCATTCTCCCCAGCACACTTACATCGATATCCACCATAGCTCTGAGAGCACCGCATACAGCTCGAGGAGCACCATTGTAGCTCTTGTGTTCATCATATATAGATCAGTGCAGGAGTAGGGGTGTTACCTCCACACGAGGGCCCCGAACCTGGGTATGTCTCGGTGTCCACCGTGCCCGTGCTCAATCCTGAGCGTGCGCCGTCGTTCGTCACTTAGGCCTCACCCACTCTTAGCCATCCCCTATGGCACTGCCGTGTATTGTAGCACGACAGTTGGCGCCACCGTGGGGCCTAGCGCGGCGACTGGAGTCACATTTAGCTCGGGACTCCGCACCGCTTCAGGCCAGCGCGTCATGTCTGGACTCATCCTGATGCTCGGCGCATTCGACTGCATCATGGACAACGCCGCATGCTACGCGGATGCACCTCCGCCCGCCGGAGGCTCCATTGTCCACTTCGGCGACCAACGCGTCTTTGTCGCCATCACACCTGTGAGTATCCCTCCGTAATCCTCCCTTGCTCGGACGCCTTGTCCTTCGAGCATGACACCGGTGCCGTTTTTCGCAACTATGCGGAGGTCTTCACGACCAGCAACGCCTCCACCGACCCTGGTCTGCATGCCAACGCAGACAAGCATCCCGTCGACACACGTCCCTCCACCACGGAGCATGGAGGCCCGTCTGTGAGGCCGCACATCACCTCCCTTGAGGCACCATCGAGGGGCTCCTTACTCCCATCACCGTCGACGCCGATCCGGCTACCGCTGCCGCGTCCCTTGAGCTCCAACGCCAGCGCCTCGTCAACGACGCCCTACAAGTGGCCTACTCCCAGCGTCACGTACTGGACACCCTGCACGAGTACGAGTCCGTCTACGGCTTCACTCCGGCTGGAGATCAACCTAGCCGGCTCCACGAGATCCGAGCGCGCGGAGGCGCCCTCGGGAACCACATCAACAACGACGGCCGGCTGCCGCCAGAGCCCACCATGCCAGTGTACAGCACGCCGACCAAGAACATGCGTGCGGCAGAGGCCACAATCGCCGAGCTCAACGGCCTGCAGGGCGAGGCGCACGCGGCGCAGTCCAAACGCGTCGAGCAGCTCATCATCGCTGCCAACCGGCAGCAGGGAGACTCGTCTGAATGCGAGATGCCGCGACGCCGACCTACTGACTCCAAGGAGGCATCTTCGCCCACAACAACAAGTAGAACCCAGGCGCCAGGCGCGAGAAGAGCATCAACTCCGGCAAGAACAAGTGCCACGCGAACCCCACTCCCGCTCGGGAAGCCGACAGAGGCCCCGTCAAGAACAGGCTAGGCCCTCTGGGGCCTGAGGCCAACGCCGACTGCGGGGGCAGATCGACTCTTTGTCTCTCTCGCGCGCCTTGAGGAGAGCGCCGCAGGACCCCGTGCTTCGGCAGGCGCATCCCGGATGAGCCCTTCCCGGACCGCTTCGTCATGCCCCGAGAGACGCCAAGTTCAACGGCTCCGCCAAGCCGGACGATTGGCTAAACGACTACTCATCGTCGTCGGCATCGCGGGCGGCAACAGGCGGGTTGCCGTGCGCAACGACTCGCTCATGCTTGTGGGCACATCGCGGACTTGGCTGAACAGCCTTCCGGCTGGCAGCGTCAACTCTGGCTCGACTTCGAGGAGGTTTTCATCGGAACTTCACCAGCACCTACAAGCGCCAGGTCGCCGCGCAACTTGCAACTCTGCACCCAAGGCAAAACCGAGTCTGACCGCGACTACCTCACCCGGTGGTCCGAGCTCTGAAACTCCTATGAAGGGGTAAGCGAGCAGCAGGCCATCCAGTTTTTCTCGCACGGCTGCGGGAGGACACCATGCTAAAGCACAAGCTCTTGCGCGCTGAGCCCAAGACCATGGTCGTGCTCCTTGCGATCACAGACAAGTACGCCCTTGATGACTCCGGCATGAAGAAGCCTGCCGGGATAGGCGAATCCAGCAGGCCGGCTGACGGTGAGCCAAAGAAGAAGGATCAGGCTCCGGGAGCCGACGACCGCAACTCATCAAGACGGTACGCCGACGGTCGGCGAGATGACCGCAACAAGCGGAAGGGCCAGTACTCGGAGACGCGACGTGACTCCCAATATGTCGCCCTAGCAGAGGGAGATCGTGCGCCCTCGGGAGGCGACCGAGGCCGTATGAGGTCAAGCAATCGCGACTGGTCCACGACCAAGTTCACCTTCGACGCCATGCCCGACATGCCCTGTAAGTATCATGGCATGACCCACAAGCCAGCGAACCACACCACCAGGCAATGCAGCTGGACTTGCCGCATCGGTCGCAGCAAAGGTCTGTCGCCTCCCCCAGCCCGACGTCCGGCTGGCGGAGACCGCGACAACCGCAACGATAACCGCAACCACGATGACTGCAACGACAATCGCGGTGACCGGCGTGACGACCGGCGTGACACGGCTCGCCGCACCCCGGCCCCGCGAGGCGACAACCGGGCCGCGGACTTCCCGCATCACAACGCCAGCTACGTCATCTACACCAGCATCCGTGATGACAAGCATGCCCGACGCTGCGCTCCATGCAGAGGTGAATGCTATTGTTCCTCCCGTTCCCCAGTACATGAACTGGTCTGAGCAGCACATCAGTTGGGGATGCGAGGACCACCAAAGGTCAGGCCCGACCCGGCGGCTACGCATTGGTTCTGGACCGACCCTCATCTCCTACAAGTTCGCATGCATCTTCTCCAGCGTCCTCATCGATGGCAGCAACAACATCAACATCATCTACCGCGACACGACAGAGAAGCTAGGCATCGACCTCGGCCACCTAGCGCCCAGCGCGATGGTGTTCCATGGCATCGTGCCGGGGCAATCTTGCTCCCTCATGGGCCAGATCAAGCTAGACGTACTCTTCGGCAAGCCGGAGAACTTCGCCACGAGTCCATTAGTTTGAGGTGGTGGACCACTAAAGCGCGTATCACGCGATTCTCGGGCGCCCCGCGCTCGCGAAGTTCATGGCAGTCCCCCACTATGCCTTCCTGAAGCTGAAGATGCTAGGGAAAAGGCGGCATCATCACCGTCGAGGGCGAACTACCGGTGCACGCCTCTTGTGCGGCTACCGGCTCGAGAATGGCTGAGGCCCTCATCGTGGCCGAAGAATTCAACCAGATCAAGCAGAAGGTTGCCAGGGAGCCAGTCGAACCCCTCGAGTCCAAAAGGTCGGCTGGCGAAGCCAGCTTCCAGTCTGACCACGACACGAGAAGATTATCCTTGATCCCTCTAACCTGGACAAGTTCATCGTCGTGGGGGCGAACCTCAGCAGCAAATAGGAAGGCGAGCTCGTCGACTTCCTCCGTGAGAATCGGGACATCTTCGCATGGTCTCCAAAATACATGCCTGGTGTTCCGAGGGAGTTCGCGGAGCACTCGCTTCATGTGAAACGGACGCCAAGCCGGCATGACAAGGCCTCCGCCGCTTTGCGGAGTAAAGAAGAAAAGCGATCGGGGAGGAGATAGCCCGGCTAGTCGCCACCGGATCATCATGGAGGTGTTCCATCCGGAATGGCTCGCTAACCCGGTCATGGTCCGGAAGAAGAACAAGACTTGGCGCATGTGTATCGACTACACGAGCCTGAATAAGGCATGCCCAACGATTCCTTCGCTCTGCCCGCATCGATCAAGTCATTGACTCGACTGCCAGATGCGAGTTGTTGTCATTCCTCGACGCCTACTCAGGCTACCATCAGATCAAGTTGAATCCCAAGGATCACTTGAAAACCTCCTTCATCACCCCTTACGGCGCCTTTGCTATGTCACCATGCCTTTCGGGTTTGAAGAATGCAGGAGCCACGTACCAGCGGTGCATGCAGAAGTGCCTACACGACTGTCGCAGCAGTGGAACATGGGGTTCCCCTAGTGTTGCCAAAGTGGGTCACCCCATGTGAGCCCAGATGAAGATGGACATGACCAAGACTCAAGTCAAGCTGGCGGGTTCACCGTCAGGACAAGCAAGGCCTACGTCGACAAAGGGCTCCGGTCCTGGGGGGCCTGCCGGGTCCCCGAATCAAGCAAGAAGGCAAGAAAGGACCGAGAGCCCGAGTCCCGGCAGGAGGCCAGGCTCCCTCTCGGGTACTTCCCCACGTCACTGTGGATAAGCTCTCCACCTCACGCTGAAAGATCTCAGAAGACTTGGGAAGCAGGCGAAGGCAGCGTGGGCGGGAAGCATAGCCCGTGTGTGGTGTCAGCCCTGTCCACCCCAAGGCGGATGCTCCCACCTAACCCAAAGGAGACGCTAGGCTGTGGAGAAGCCACGTCTCCCCTAACTAGATGAGGAGGGTCCTTCACCCCGAAGGTCCCTCGTGCCCCTCACGTGACCTGTGGCAACCCCTTAGCCTATAAAAGGACGACCAAGGCACGGAGGAAAGGGAGGGGAGAAAAGAACGCAAGGTCGAACCAGAGCAAGACTAGACTAGGGCTGTGAAGGTAGAGGGGAAGGTGATCTCCGGGTCAGGATCTGTCCTTCTTCTACCTCCAGCCAAAACCCTTCCGGTACCCCCATCCGGGGGGCTCCATTGTAAGCCACACTATGAAGAACCCATCAATCCAGACATGCAGGAGTAGGGCTTTTAGCCTCCGGGCGGCCTAAACCTGGGTAGCTCCTTGTGTCCCTTTGGTTGCATGCTTTGATCGTGGAGAGGAGAGATTGATCTAGACTCGCCGAGAAGATGATTCTCAGCCTCCTTCGTGCCCTGTGCCGATCCTAAAGGGGGTATCCTATACTCCCGGTGTTCATGCATCGAGACACGACATCTGGCGTGCCAGGTAGGGGGCGCAAGCACTGGATTCGCCTACATCAGCCGCGACGGCAAGCTCATCATCAACAACCTCGGAGTCTACGTCAGGCTCCTCTTCTTCAGAAACAAGCTCATCGTCAAGTTCTTTTCTGGCTCGCGATCTATGGCAAGATCTTCAAGAACTGCTTCTAGCTCCTCATCTATGACCGGATCCGCTCCAGGAACCGCCGTCTCCTCGGGGCAAGGCGAGCAGCTGCCTCAGTCACAAGCAAGGGTCATGTCGGGAACTCGGGAGGTCCTTAGAGAGCAAGCGTGCCAGGCATCACGGAAGGGCTGGGGGCTAGAAGAAGCTCTGGGCGTGGCCCGGGCGCTTCTATCTTTCCCCCCGGATCAGTGCAAGAGTGATCCCCGTGTGAAGGCATGGATCAACAGCTTGGAAAAACCTGCTGGATTACGCTCTCCAATGCCACGCTCCCACGAGTCCTGTCCCGACCATCGATCACGGCGCTGCCGTCCCCGAGCCTCTACTTCCAGCAGAGGAACAGCCTGAGGACCCCCATGGCAAACGGCCCATGGAACTTTCTAAAGAAGGTGCTGGCCAGAGCTCCAACCCCAGGCGTCGCGCACGGGAGGACATGGAAGGCCAGGCCAGCCAGCACCTCAAGACCTGCTGCACGCCATACCCGGCAACCGTCTCCGACCTCTATCACTTAGAGCAAGAAGCTGATGAGGCACTGCGCCACTACATCTGGAGGTTCCGGGGCGTCGTCGACCGCATTACCCGAAGTACCTCTGCAAGGCTTCCATCATCGCCGCCTTCCACGTCAACATCCGCAACCCCAAATGCGCAAAAAGATGAGTATCCGCGTTGTGGACACCCTGGAGGACTTGTGAGACATAGCTGACCGATGTGCCATGATGGAAGAAGCTGCTAACATTCCATCCCGCAAGAGTCGTTGAAGCAAGTCGTGCTATGTACCCGAAAGAGCTGTGTTGCCGCAAGATATACCCTGAAGTGGCCCGTTGTCGTTCAAGAACTTCCATGATGAATAAAAGATAAGTTGCCCTCAAACCTGTTTCTGTCGTACATGTTATCTTTCTTCTCGGGTAACAGAACATGTGCAGAACTAGAAAGGCAAGGCTCGACCGTCGTGCGAGCACTCATGGGGTATCGACTTCCCGGGGGTTAAAAAACGGTGCACAGACCTGATACACCCCGGGGACGTGCGTGCCAACAGAGTGAGCGGCTTTTTGGGAATCGGTAGGGCTCGCGAGCGCATGCCTGACCAGTCAGGGCCTCGCGGGTAAGCTTACATCCCAGAAGGTCCCTCAAGGACGTAGAGAAAAGTAAAAAACATGCTAAAGACAAGTAAAAGTAACCCGAGAACTAGAGTAGCATAGCAAGTTCTAGCTATTACAAGCAAGTTTCAATAAGCTGGTACATGAGATCTGACGCAAAGTTTATTTGGGGCATGAGTGCCCAAACATGGTGCAAGACAACTAGAGAGGCGGAAATTTCCTCATGGCAAGTGCAGTCGCGGGAGCCGACACCGCGTGGAGAGAAGCCCTGGAAGGAGACGAGGTCGAGAATCTGGCAAGGCAACGCCAGGATTGGCCTCCCTGAAGAACGCCATCACCAAGGCCGCCGTCGCCTTGCTTGTCTCATGCTTGTCATTCACAAGCTGGGTGACCATCTTGTTCTTGAAAGACCGGAGATCAGCGGCCACTTCTCTGATGAATCTCGCGACGAGGGGCAGACTCTGAAGCTGTGATTCCAGCACCGGAGCTTCGGTGGGCAGATTCAGCCACCTCACTCGCGTCGTCGCCAACTCGCAGGCACCTCAACCTCGGCGAAACCTTCTTGGTTAAGACGGCGAAGCTCAGACAGCTCAGTGGATGCCTGGGAGTAACCTGGATCATCTTTTGATTGCCTTCTCTCGGTGCTGCGAGCTCTTTGCACTGCGCCTCCAAGGACTCCTTCAGCTCTGCATCTTTTGGCCGTCACTCTTGGCCTGCTGCTGCAAAGCTTGGGCGGACTCCTGCTCCTGGTGGAGGACGTTCTTGATATCTTCGATGGTTTGGACGGCCTCTTTCTCCTTGGATTTCCAGAGGTGGATGTCCTTATCCTTGGCCTCGAGCTCCTCACGGTGGCGGTCCTCTGCCTCCCTTAGGCGTTTCTCAGTTGCTGCTCCTGCTGGTGTTTCTGGAGCTCCAAGGTTTCTCCTTCTCAACTAGCTCTGCCTCCCGGGATGCCAGCTGCTGCTCTTTCGCCAAAATGGCATGTCCTTGGCGCGCACTTTCGGCCGTCCGGTCTGCGTCTTTCTTCTCAAGAGCCTGGTACAGGATGGTGATCTGGGTTGCCAAGCGGTTCAGCTTGTTCATCCCTTTCTGGATCAGGTCCTCGGCATTCTCGATCGTCCCATGACGGCGGCCTCCTGGTCGCGCAGATCTTTGTCCAGTTGAGCTATCCCGCGGAGGATGGCATCCATCGCGTTGTCACCACTAATGGCGAACCCGGGAGTAGCTGCCGGGGGACCTCCGGGGCAGGCACACTTTTTGTGCGGTTGGCAGCCAGGCTCTCTTTGATCTTCATCAGCACCACCATCTCCTCACTGGCGCCGGAGTCAGTAGAAAAGGCGGCAAAAGTTGTTACACACTGCCCAGTCATCAAGGAGCTTTCCATCAAGTCAGGGCTTGGACCCGGAACAGGGTTCGCGGTCTGCGTCCCCACAGCCCGTGAACTCGGGACGTCCTTGGTCACCTCTTGACCCTCAGAAGGCGAGAGGGAAGGTGGTTTTCCTGGCTAGCTCCACCGGGAGGGCCACCGGGTGAAAAAACATTGGCAACTGAAGTATTGGAAGTGAAAGGATGTCAGGAAAAGTATTGGTGCGTCAAAAAAGCGATGTTACCCGCAAGCTCTGGATTACCTGCTTGCTCGGGCATCAGGACGTCAAGCGCCTTTCCCGGGTGAGCTAGGGAGGTCGCCGTCACGCTCCCCACTCCGTTCCCTCGACGGCCTTCAAGTTCTGCTAAGGGAGGAGGAAGCAATCCCCCTCCACCGGCTCCGAAGCTAGTGGCGGTGTCGTCTTCCGCCGTGTCACGCCGCTCTTGCCAACCCAAGGAAGGAGTACCCCTGCACCAACATTCGGTCATTTTCCTTGGGGAAGGCGGGAAATGCAAAATATAAGAAAGAAAGAAGAAGAGGCTTACTCCCGGGTGCGTTTGTTGCCCATTGAGGGGGAACATCTACCGACTCAGCGGAAGAAGCTTGGGGCTCGCCGGCGGCTCTCCTAGGCAGCAGGCGGCTCCATCATGGGCGACAGGCGGCAGGTGGAAGCTTTCTGGGGGGGCCTCGGACGAAAATCAGCGGCGCTCGCTGATGGCGTGAATCACACGCTCGTTGGAGACCCCAAGAGGAAGGTATGATGCAGTTCAGCAGCAAGTTTTCCCTCAGAAAGAAACCAAGGTTATCGAACCAGTAGGAGCAGCAACTCTTCAGAAGGTTGTGGTGGCTCGCAGCGCAATACGATCACCAACGTGGAATCTGCACACAACACAATCAAACTACTTTGCCCCAACGAAACAGTGAGGTTGTCAATCTCACTGGCTTGCTGAAAACAAAGGATTAAACGTATGGTGTGGAAAATGAGTATTAAATTGCAGAGAATGAAAAAGGAACAGTTTGCAGTTTGTGGTTGTTTAATCAGTGTAAAAGAATGGACCGGGGTCCACAGTTCACTAGTGGTGTCTCTCCATAAAAGATAACTAACATGTTGGGTGAACAAATTACAGCTGGGCAATTGACGAATAGTGAGCGCATGACAATGCATATATGACATGTTGACTACTATGATATTTAATTGGGCATTACGACAAATACATAGACCGTTATCCAACAGCATCTATGACTAATAATCCACCGCCGGGTTGTCATCCGAGTCCCCCGTTGGTATTAAGTTGCAAGCAACGGATAATTGCATTAAGTAAAGTGCGTAATGTAAACAAACACATATGCCGTGGACATAGCATCGTTAGGTTATCCCTAGTGGCAACAGCACATCCACAACCTTAGAACTTTCTGTCACTGTCCCAGGTTAAACGGAGCATGAACCCACTATCTAGCATAAATACTCTCTCTTGGAGTTACAAGCATCTACTTGGCCAAAGCATCTACGAGTAACGGAAAGCATGCAAGATCTTAAATAACATATATAGATTGATAATCAACTTGACATAATATTCAATATTCATCGGATCCCAGCAAACACAACATGTAGCATTACAATAATATGATCTTGATCATGTAGGGCAGCTCACAAGATCTAAACATGATGGCACAAAGTGGAGAGACAACCATCTAGCTACTGCTATGGACCCGTAGTCCAAGGATGAACTACTCACGCATCACTCCGGAGGCAGGCATGGCGATGTAGAAGCCTCCGGTGACGATTCCCCTCTCCGGCAGGGTGCCGGGAAGAGGTTCTGAACCCTCCCGAGCTAGGGTTGACGGCGGCGTCTCTGGAACTTTTCGTGGATATTTGCTCAGGTACTTAGGGTTTTCGCGTCGGGGGGAATAAGTAGGCGAAAGGGCGGCGGCGGACCCCCGAGGGGCCCACACCACCCTAGGGCGCGCAGAGGGGGGCCCGCGCCCTGGCGTGTGGCCCCTGGTGGCCCTCCTCTGCTGCTCCTTCGCTCCGTCAGGCGTGTTCTGGAAAAATAGGACCCCCGTGTAGTTTCGTCCAATTCCGAGAATATTTCCAGACTAGCTTTTCTGGAATACAAAAACAGCAGAAAACAGGAACTGGCACTTCGGCATCTTGTTAATAGGTTAGTCCCAAAAAATGTATAAAAGTGATATAAAGTAGATGCAAAACATGTAGCAATTGGTATAAAACAAGCATGGAACATCAAAAATTATAGATACGTTTGAGACGTATCAGCATCCCCAAGCTTAGTTCCTACTCGTCCTCGAGTAGGTAAACGAAAAAACAAAATAATTTTTGAGGTGACATGCTACTATCATAATCTTGATCATATAATATTGCAAGGCACATGTAAATGAATGAAGTGATCCAAGTCAATGGTCTATAATTTGCTACCAAATAGATAATGAGTAAACAATGAATCACACAAGCTAAACGTTTTCATGAATAGTACTTTCGAGACAAGCATCAAACAGTTTTGCATAAGTGTTAACTCATAAAGCAATAGTTTCTAATAAAAGGTATTTAATCAACACAAAGGAAGAATTTAGTTTCAGCATTTGCTTCAACTTTCAACATATTTATCTCATGGATATTGTCAACACAAAGTAGTATAACAAGTCCAATACATTGCATATAACGCATGTTGTAACAAAGTTGACACTAGTGTTTGCTTGTGGAAGACAGAAAGAATAGGAAAACTGACTCAACATAAAAGTAAAAGAAAGGCCCTTCGCAGAGGGAAGCAGGGATTAAATCATGTGCTAGAGCTTTTAGGTTTTTGAAAGCATATAGAGATTGCATAAAATATTTGATACTCCTCCCAACCTTGCTAACACAAGCCATGGCTAACCGAATCCTCGGGTGCCTTCCATCAATCACATACCATGGAGGAGTATCTATTTTTGAGAGGTGTTTGTTAATTGTCAACGAATGGTAGCGGGTGAGAACAGTATTCTACCTGTCGAACGGACTTTTAAGAGCGGCTCCCATGAAGGACGTTATTTCTACCAGCAAGGCAGATCATCCCTCTTTCTCTTTGGTTTACACACATTCAGGTATTTCACTGTTTGTCATTGCTTACTGATGAATCAGGGCAAAAGTGTGAAGAGAATTAATTGGTTAAAGTTGTAATTAATTGGGACTGGGCACCCCGTTGCCAGCTCTTTTTGCAAGTTATTGGATAAGCGGATGTATATGCCACTAGTCCAGGTGTAAAAGTCCATTCGACAAATAGAATAAAGAATAACCACACTAATTCCTCATGAGCTAGTAAACATTGACACAAAAAGGGAATAATAACATTTTGAATAATTTAAAGGTAGCACATGAAAAATTTACTTGGAGTGGCAAGGAAATACCACATATAGGTAGTTATGGTGGACACAAATGGCATGGATTTTGGCTCAAGGATTTGGATGCACGAGAAGCATTCCCTCTCAGTACAGAGTTTAGGCTAGCAAGGTTATGTAAGCAAACAAGAATATCAACCCGTACACCAAGTTTTATATGACAAACATATTGCAAACGTTATAAGACTTCATACCGTCTTCCTTGTTAACCAAACCCTGTTATTAGAAAATATCTAGACCTTAGAGTACCACCGATGCAAACCAAATTTTCAACAAGCTTTACGGTAGTTCTTCACTAATAGGCTTAACTCATGTGATGCACAATTTAATCATGATCTACTTGTTAACTCAAAACAATTGACAAGCATCAAGTTATCCATTTTAGTGATCTACAAGATTAAGCAAGTTTTTCCTTATACCAATTACCACATGCAACATTTTCTGAACCAACCAAACACCAATCAATTTATTTCATCAACTCTCCAAACAAATATAAGTGAAGCAAGAGAGTACTTTCTACAAAAGAAAGCTAATAGCTCTGACAAGAGATACATGAAAACAAGAGCTAAAAGCTGAACAGCGCTAGATATGAATACTCAACAAATATAAGTGAAGAATAGGAGTATTCTCATGAAAAAGCGGAGCGTGTCTCTCTCCCAATCAAGAATGCTAGGGTCCAGTCAAGCTTTATTGAAAATAAAAGTGCAATACTGAAAATAAAAGCACACAGACGCTCCAAGAAAAGCACATATGATGTGAAAGAATTAAAATATAGTTTCACTAGAGATGACCTGATAATTTTGACGATGAAGAAGGGGATGCCTTGGGCATCCCCAAGCTTAGACGCTTGAGTCTTCTTGAAATATGCTGGGGAGATCCATGGGAGCCTCCCCAAGCTTAAGCTCTTCACTCTTCTTGATCCTATTATATCATCCTTCTCTCTTGACCCTTGAAAACTTCCGTCACACCAAACTCAAAGTAGATCTCATTAGAGGGTTAGTGCATAATCAAAAATTCACATGTTCTATAAGACGCAATATGATTTGTTACTTTAAACATTAGCTACAGCCACTGATGTTATGTGAAGCTCTTCCACCCAAAAAAGAATTTCACTCAACACTAGTAAAAGAGAGAATGCAAAATAAAAAAGGCATAATCTGTCTAAAACAGAACAGTCCGCAAAGACGAATTTTTTCGAGGCACTTACGACGCTCAGATCGAAAAACTCTGAACTAATGAAAGTTTCAGACATTCATAAAGATTACGCACAAAAAATTTCAGATTTTTAACAATCTGGTGATTTTAGGAATTTCGTACAGTGAACAGCAAAAATCTGTTTCTGCGCAGCAATCAAAATTAAGCATCATCTTAACATTAGAGGCTACTCTTGGCACAACAATGCGAGAAAATAAAGATACAAAGGAGTTGCTACAGAAGTAAACCTCCTTGACTCAATAAAAGAAAAATTGCAGAAAAAATAATGGGTTGCCTCCCATAAGCGCTTTTCTTTAACGCCTTTTAGCTAGGCACAAAGCATGCATCAAGTATTACCAAGTGAAGAAGCATCAACAATCTTACGCTTAGCTCTCTTACCTTTACCTTATCTTTAGGAAATACTTGGTTACACATAGGTGAAGAGGCGAAATTCATAGTGCCTTGGCCCACATCTATTATTGCTCCAAAGCGTTTCAACAGAGATCTTCCAAGCGTAATTTGTCCTACTCCTGCACATTCAATGACAAGATAATCAATAGATATTGTTATCCCTAAGAGTTTTGTAAATACTCCTTCGGCTACCCCTTGGTAATTTAATAGTATTATCACCCAAAGTTATACAATCTTCGCATTTGGAAAGCTCCCAAAGATTTAAGGAATCAAAATATCTTGGGCATTAAACAGAATTCAGACATAATATCACAGCGAGAATGAAAAGTTTCACCATTTATAACAACTTTTACTGAGGGAATCCATCCCGATGGTTCAAAATTTACTGGCACATTATCATAATGTTCACGAATCTGATTATACCCTTCTTTTAGACCAGATATGTTCGTTTCAAGAGTGTTAAGTCTATCACTTATGCTTGTCAAAGCCAAATCAATTTTAGTGATTGGGGGCTAGAAATTGTAATCAATTTTTTTATAGCATTAAAAGCTTGATCCCCATCATAACGAAGGAAATCTCCTCCTACCACAGCATCTAAAGCATATCTGTAGCAAAGAACAAGACCAAAATAAAAGCTACTAAGAAGCAGGCTTAAAGTCATTTTAGGTTCAGTTTTAGCATAGGACTCAAAATTCTAGACCAAGCATCTTTAAAACTCTCCTCACTCCCTTGCTTGAAAGTGAAGATCTCTTCTTCAGGTGACATTACTACTGGAACAGGGCTAGACATGATAACTAACAGAAAAAACTGAAAATAAACTAAATGCAAGTAACTAATTTTTTGTGTTTTTGATAATTGAAAGCAAACAAGATAAAATAAAATAAACTAAGCAAGACAAAAACAAAGTAAAGAGATTGGAAGCGTGAAACTCCCCTTGCAGAAGACTGCTGTCTCCCCGGCAACGGCGCCAGAAAAATAGCTTGATGACGTGAAACACACGTTCGTTGGGAGACCCCAAGAGGAAGGTATGATGTAGTCAGCAGCAAGTTTTCCCTCAGAAAGAAACCAAGGTTATCGAACCAGTAGGAGCAGCAACTCTTCAGAAGGTTGTCAACGGCGCCAAATACGATCACACGTGGAATCTGCACACAACACAATCAAACTACTTTGCCCCAACGAAACAGTGAGGTTGTCAATCTCACTGGCTTGCTGAAAACAAAGGATTAAACGTATGGTGTGGAAAATGAGTATTAAATTGCAGAGAATGAAAAAGGAACAGTTTGCAGTTTGTGGTTGTTTAATCAGTGTAAAAGAATGGACCGGGGTCCACAGTTCACTAGTGGTGTCTCTCCATAAAAGATAACTAACATGTTGGGTGAACAAATTACAGCTGGGCAATTGACGAATAGTGAGCGCATGACAATGCATATACATGACATGTTGACTACTATGATATTTAATTGGGCATTACGACATAATACATAGACCGTTATCCAACAGCATCTATGACTAATAATCCACCGCCGGGTTGTCATCCGAGTCCCCGTTGGTATTAAGTTGCAAGCAACGGATAATTGCATTAAGTAAAGTGCGTAATGTAAACAAACACATATGCCCGTGGACATAGCATCGTTAGGTTATCCCTAGTGGCAACAGCACATCCACAACCTTAGAACTTTCTGTCACTGTCCCAGGTTAAACGGAGCATGAACCCACTATCTAGCATAAATACTCTCTCTTGGAGTTACAAGCATCTACTTGGCCAAAGCATCTACGAGTAACGGAAAGCATGCAAGATCTTAAATAACATATAAGATAGATTGATAATCAACTTGACATAATATTCAATATTCATCGGATCCCAGCAAACACAACATGTAGCATTACAATAATATGATCTTGATCATGTAGGGCAGCTCACAAGATCTAAACATGATGGCACAAAGTGGAGAGAACCATCTAGCTACTGCTATGGACCCGTAGTCCAAGGATGAACTACTCACGCATCACTCCGGAGGCAGGCATGGCGATGTAGAAGCCTCCGGTGACGATTCCCCTCTCCGGCAGGGTGCCGGGAAGAGGTTCTGAACCCTCCGAGCTAGGGTTGACGCGGCGGCGCGTCTCTGGAACTTTTCGTGGATTTTGCTCAGGTACTTAGGGTTTT